>UESW01002380.1:209801-274686 GCA_900491605.1 Calamus simplicifolius | reverse complement strand
CAGTTATTCCAGCTTCCACTTCAAGTGAGGGATTGGTTGTTATTTATAGCACTCCTCAAACTCAATTAAGTGCCCAACAACCAGTCATTGAGATTTCACAAGCTGATGGTAATCTAGAAGATCGTGTTGTTCATCAACAATCAGTTGTGCAAGATACTCCTCAAGAGGTCATTGACACAACATTAAGAAGATCAACTAGAATAAAGAAATCAGCAATTCCTAGTGATTATGTTGTGTATCTACATGAATCTGACTATAACATTGGAGCCGAAAATGATCCTGAAACGTTTTCACAAGCCATGAGTTCTAAGGAATCAAACTTGTGGTTCAATGCCATGAAGGACGAGATGGAATCTATGGCATCTAATCGAGTCTGGGATCTTGTTGAGTTGCCTGATGGTGTAAAAGCCATTGGATGTAGATGGATCTTCAAAATAAAGAAAGACTCACAAGGCAACATTGAGAGATATAAAGCAAGACTCGTTGCCAAAGGATTCACTCAGAGGGAAGGAATCGACTACACGGAGACATTTTCTCCTGTATCCAAGAAAGACTCTCTCCGAATAATTATGGCATTGGTAGCTCATTTTGATTTTGAGTTACATCAAATGGATGTGAAGACCGCATTCCTTAATGGAGATCTAGAGGAAGAGGTTTACATGAAACAGCCTGAAGGATTTTCCTCTAGTGATGGTGAGCATTTGGTTTGCAAGCTTAAGAAATCCATATATGGATTGAAACAAGCCTCACGTCAGTGGTATTTAAAATTTCATGATGTGATCTCTTCCTTTGGTTTTGAAGAGAACATCATGGATCAATGTATATACCAGAAGGTTAGTGGGAGCAAAATTTGTTTCTTGGTCCTATATGTGGATGACATTCTACTTGCAACCAATGATAAAGGGTTGCTATATGAGGTGAAACAATTTCTCTCCAAAAATTTTGATATGAAAGATATGAGTGAGGCATCTTATGTCATTGGCATTAAGATCCATAGAGAAAGATCTCGAGGCATTTTGGGATTGTCTCAAGAAACTTATATCAATAAAGTCTTGGAGAGATTTCGATGAAAAATTGTTCACCAAGTGTTGCACCTATAGTGAAGGGTGACAAGTTCGCTTTGAACCAGTGCCCTAAAAATGAACTTGAACGGGAACAGATGCACAACATTCCATATGCTTCAGCTGTTGGAAGCCTAATGTATGCTCAGGTTTGCACAAGACCTGACATTGCATTTGCAGTAGGAATGTTGGGAAGATATCAGAGTAATCCAGGTTTAGACCACTGGAGAGCTGCTAAAAAGGTCATGAGGTATCTTCAAGGGACAAGGACTACATGCTCATGTATAGACGAACTGATCATTTGGAGATAGAGGGCTTAAATATCGTTTGTCAATGCTTAAAAACATCGAAAAATATTATCCCAATGCTTTTACAAACATCAAAAAAGCAGAAGGAGACGACAAATCTTAATATTGCCGACGCTTTAAAGCGTCGGCAACTTTTTTTTAAAAAAATAATGAATCCAAAAGGGCAGAAAAAGAGGAAGTTCGGGTTATCAAAAGAAGATGTGGCGGCTTCTTAAGGCTTCTTGCCTGTTGACCTTGCCACTTGCTCGTGATTCATAGATGAGGAAGTCCCATCCATTAACAACACCTTCCAACCACTCATGCCGTCCATTCTCAAGATCCATAACCCCGATCAAGGCTTTAGATAGGATCTAATTTTTTTTTGGGAAGAAACAGAGAAGAGAAGCAATGTAGGCTGGCATATGTGGAGTTATTTACCTACCTACTCCTAGGAGTTCTTGGCGGGGTGGTTCCAGTGGAGAAGGATTCTGGAAAATCCACAAAAGAATCCTCCCTTCCTCGCCTCCTGAAGTCCGGCCTCGGCAGCTTGGAGATTTTGATCGATAGCTTTGGGCTCTGTAACCCCTCCAGCATTTATTTAAGGAAACCTGCCACCTAGACTTTATTATGACATTTAGGTTCCCAGTATGATGCTTGGATTCCGAGTCTTTGCGTGTCTGATGGGTTTTCCGAGTCCCTGGACCGAGGCATCGCGTGATGTTTATAATGAGTTGGAGGATGACTCCCTCCTGGAATCGGGTGCTCATCTCCTCCAGATAATCTCTGCCCATCCTCCTAATGCCTATGAGAGAGAGAGAGAGCAGATCGGAAGAACTTCGAAGCGATTAGCGATCCCGTGAATCTCTCAACAATAGGCGCTGCCCTTCCGGACTTCGTTCTCCATGATTGGAGTCGAATTCGGAGACCAAAGCTTGGATTTCCACCGCATTGTCTTCTATTGCTTGGGGAAACTTTAATGGTCACTGAAATATGTTCGATTTTGGTGAGTTCTACTGCTCGAGGGACCATAAGTTTGAGATTTTGCCCATTGGATCTCGTTCCGAGCCCAGTGTGAGGAAAGAGATTGTTTAGCATGAGAGCTCGAGATTTTGGTGGTTCTGTTGGAAGGAGGATTTGTTTGGTGTTGTGTTGATGTTCTGTGGACTGCTCGTGATGAAGTGCCATAGAGTTCTTATGGCGGAGGGAGTCACAAAGGCTTGTGTTAGGGCTTTTAGGATGGATAGAAAGAGGCATCCAGCATGACTCTATGGCCCTGGAAGTTTGTGCCTTTCTCCATTTGTCTATGGAAGAGAAGTCTATGAGAAACACAAGAGAAATCTATTACAACTCTGTGACCATGGAGGCAGTATTGGTGCAACAGCACATGTCATAGGGGGTGACCACTACAATTTTTGCTGAAGCTGGAGTTAGTAGAGCTACTGGAGTTATGATTGTACCTAGAGGTCTAAATAGCTAGTTAACCATTTGGGATTAGCGTACCGAGGTAAGTAAGTCTATTTATAATTAATAATTTATAACTCATGGTTTTATAGTTTTCAAGTATATATGAGATAAGAAAACGAAAGTTTATTTGGTTTGATTATTTTGAATTGTACCATAAATCTATATATGTGCATTTATTATGACTATAGTAGCTGATAATATTTTGAAAGAAATAGTTTCTTGGTGTATGTGCAAAAATATAAATTCTTTGATTTGCAAAATATGTTGGGATGACCATATACATTTGCTAATAATGTACAACCACTGTATATGTAATATGAGAAATTGATGCATGATGAGTGACATACAGGTATGGTGATAACATTGCGATAGACTAGTATGTGTCGCTGCGGTTCTCATTTGGCCTCACACATCTGTAGGGTGTGTTTGTTTGAGTATATATGGCCTCACACATCTAGAGGATGTGTTCTGATTAATTTGTAGGGCCGTGGGACACATACGAAAATAATAATTACATAAACAGTGGGTTTGTTTACATTACATAATCTGGTATTTATTGCATAATCTGGTAATTAAGCCAAATATAATAATTTCATAAATTATAAATGGTTGTATTTATAGTTTTATGCATATTTATGAAATAGAGTTTTATTAATTATTTTGGAAATTGGTAAGCTGTACCATGTGTATCTAATGGCATATTTGCTATAATAGTTGATATTAATTACAAAGTGAATTGATTATATGCAATGGTTAAAAATGTATAAACCACTGTTTATGTGTTATGAGAGAAATTATGCTTATGATGACGCATAATATGTGACATGCATGTGTAAAATGATTTGAATTATATTTATGTGTATCGCCGTGGTTCTCCTTTGATATGGCATGTGGAGGCCACGCACATCTAGAGGATGTGTGCTGATTGATATGCCATGTGAAGGCCACGCACATCTAGAGGATATGTGCTGATTGATGGAGGCATTGCAGGGCCGTGGGACACATATGATATAATATAATAATGATTAAATATAAACAGTGGATTGAATTATATTTATGTGTGTCGCCGTGGTTCTCCTTTGATATGGCATGTGGAGGCCACGCACATCTAGAGGATGTGCTGATTGATATGGCATGTGGAGGCCACGCACATCTAGAGAATGTGTACAGATTGATGGAGGCATTACAGGGCCGTGGGACACATATGATATAATATAACAATGATTAAATATAAACAGTGGATTGAAATAGATTTATATGGGTCACCGCGGTTCTCCTTTACTATGGCCCCACACATTGTAGCTGTGTTCTGTTATGATATGGCCACACACACTGGAGATGTATTCTGTTATGATATGGCCTCACACATTGTAGACGTGTTTTGTTATGATATGGCCACACACACCGTAGAGTGTGTTCTATTATGGTATGGCCCCACATGTCTTACAATGTGTTCTGTTGATTTTCATATGGCCACATACATCGTAGAGTGTGTTCTGTTATGGTATGGCCCCACACATCGTACAATGTGTTCTGTTGATTTTATATGGCCACACATTGGAGGATGTGCTCTGATTGAGGTATTTCAGGGCCGTGAGACACATAGGAAATCTATAATTATATAAACAGTGAGTTTACTAGAATGCATATCCTGATGCTTATCGAATGTTCAATTTATGTTAAGTTGACAAAATGCATATGTTGATAGCATGTTAAATATAATTCAAGTATGATATGATTGTATAATAGGCTTACTTATTTAGTGTAAACTCATTAAACCTTCACAATGTTTTTCAGAGCCTCAGGGTTGATGATGGATATTCGAGTTGATGGAGCTTCTAATAAATAAAATAAGAACCATTGCATTGGTGTAATCCTATTATGTTTGTGTGTAGGGCTTGTTGTAGGCCAACTTTATTAGCATGACTTGGGTGTAGGGTTTCAAACCCAAAACTTATAACTATCATTTGTATTATGGTTGGTTTTCATATTTATTGCCCCATTTGAATCGTATATCAAGATTTTTAAGACGCCTTGCGTGCCCAGCACGCGGCGGGTTGTCACCCTAGCCCAATATTTGGGTATGGGGCGTGATAGGCTCTCTTCGTTTGCTTTTATCTCTTGGACCCTAGCGACGTCCGAGAGAAGAAGGAAGGTCGGACTTTAAAACAAAGTTATAAAATTATTACAGAGAGTAAGGAAAGAGCTAGCAGAGATTTTGAGAAAGAGATAGAGAGAGAGAGGGAAAAGAAAAGTGAAGAATGGATGATGGTGTTGGTCCATTGGTGAGATTTCTCCGGAGTTGGGCCATTTGCGGCAGCTGAAATATCGAAATAATGGTTAAAGACATAAAAATTTCGACTTAATCTAGGGCATCTTGGTGAGCCACTTCAGATATACGTGAATAATGGGAAAAAACAGAGCTCTATTTGAACCACCAGCCAATCTACTCTGCTAGACTAATTAGATCGAAAAAAGAAGTAGAAGAAACTTTTCCAGCATCAAAGAGCAGGAACAATGAGTTCTTTGCATTAATAAATCGAATCCAAATCAGAACGGTCAAAGAAAGAAGCAAGTGATTAAAAATAAAATCTTTAAACGAGAACATATGGGCATTACCAAGGAGATTTGGATGCGGTCATCCGGCTTCCTCTTCGAATGCTCTTAGCATCCTGAGTGTTGGGCCCATGGCCCAATTTATTCAGCCCATTAGGGCTGAAAGGGAGGGAGCATGCGTTCCCTCTTTCCCTGGTCCTTTTTTTTGGTTTTTGTAGTAGCAGTCGCCGATAAGAAAAAGGGGAGCGTGCATCCTTTCTTTTTATTCCTAGTTCCCTTCTTTCTTTTGTGGGCAACCACCATCATAAGCCGTGGGAGTAGTGTAGCGGGATATTTCTTCTTTTTAATGAGTGTTGATTCCGTGGTGAGAGTGGATTCCATGTGAAGAAAAAGAGGAAAGAAAAAACAAGAAGAAGAAGAAGAGAAGGAAAGAAAATAAGAAGGTAACGTAGGAGATCGTATTTTTCAGTGACGTAATCCTTATATCCCTATTATTCTCTTGTAATTGTTTCTCAAGTCTTGGTAAGGAAATTTGAGACTTGAACATTTATTTATTATTTTACTACTTATTATGGCATGCTAGTATTTGTTCGTATATGGATTCTTTCCCATCAACTAGTATCAGAGCGTGGTTCAGTCTTGAATTTTTGTGTGCGAGCATGAAGGCCGGTAATATTTCCTGCATAATCAGTCTAAACAAAAATAATTGGATGATATGAAAATCAAGGATGGAGGACCTCTTGTATTGCAAGGATCTATATGGACCTTTGGAAGGGGTCAGTGTAAAGCCTGTCACAGTGATAAATGATGCTTGGATCATGTTAGATCGGAAAGCAGTCGGTTTTATTTGGCAGTGGTTGGATGATAATGTCTTTCACCATGTTTTCACTGAGATTTCTGCACATTCTCTTTGAAAAAAGTTAGAAAGTCTCTATGAGAGAAAAACAGCTGGCAACAAGGCTTCTTGATCAGAAAACTTGTGAATCTGAAATATAAGAGGGCCCATCTATTGCTGAGCACTTGAAAGAAATGTAGAGTATTACTAATCAGTTATCCTCTATGAAAATGTCTCTTGATGATAAGTTGCAGGCATTGTTACTTCTTAGTTCATTGCCAGAAAGTTGGGTGATACTAGTGTTTCCCTCAGTAATTTTGCACAAGACGGTGTTGTCACCATGAGTCAAGTAACAGACAGTTTGTTGAATAAGGAGTTGAGAAGAAAGAATTCAGCAACTTCTCAAATTGATTCATAGGCACTTGTCTTAGAGAATAGAGGATAGTCAAAGTCTAAAAATAGAGATAATTTATACAAAGGTAGAAATAAATCAAGGTCAAGAAAAGATATTACTTGCTATAACTGTGGTGAGAAATGACACTACAAGAATCAGTGTAAGAAGCCTAAGAAGAGCAAGACAAAGAAAAAATATTCAAAGGGGAGGATATAGAGTCAAAGAAGAATATCATAGCTACAGTGCAGAGTGATGATTATTTGATTTTGTCTACTTCTAATGGTATCTTCTCATGTGAGTGTCAGAATCATGAGTGGGTGATTGACACATGTGCTTCTTATCATGCTACATCACGGAGGGAGTTTTTTTCTACCTATAGGACCAAAAATTTGGTATTGTCAAGATGGAAAATCAAGGCATAGTAGACATCATTGGCATGGGTGGCATTCACATGAAGACCAATCTTGGCTGTAAGTTAGTACTCAAGGATGTAAGGCATGCGGCTGAATTTAATCTCAGTTGGAAGACTTGATGATGAAGACTTTGATAGCAAATTTCATAAAGGACAATGGAAGCTCAGTAAAGGTTCACTTGTTGTAGCTAGCGGGAAAAAATATCACACTTTGTATAGGTTGCAGGCTAAAGCTTATGGTGAACAGTTGAATGCTACAGAGAAAGACTTCAACATGGAGTTGTGGTATAAACGACTAGGACACATGAGTGAGAAGGGGCTGCAAGTTCTTTCCAAGGGAGAAGTTCTATCAGACTTTAAAGGGATACATCTGAACCCATGTGTTGATTATTTGGTTGGCAAGCACATAGAGTTTCTTTTGCTAGTCCTGCTTTTTCTAGAAAAATGCATGTTTTGGATCGTATCTATATAGATATTGTGGTCCTCTGAGAACAAAAACTCCTGGTGGATCTGTTAATGTTTCAGATATCAGTAGTACACTTTATTTTGTCACTTTTATATATAATTTTTCTAGGAATGTTTGGGCCTATGGTTTGAAGACCAAAGATCAGGTTATTAATGTCTTCAAAGAGTTTCATGCCAAAGTTGAAAGAGAAACATGAAAGAAATTAAAATGCATAAGGTCATATAATGGTGGTGAGTAAACATGGTTATTTGATGATTATTCACTACAAGAGATTTTAAATATTGCGACGCCCAAATGCATCGCAATTGCGTCGCTAAACATGATATTGCGACGCAATAGCGACGCAACGAGGGCGTCGCTCAACTGTCCATCGCAATACCCTTTTGTCGCAAATGCGTCGCAATATTGCGACTCTCTGCGATGCTCTTGCGACGCCACATTGCGTCGCAATATGCGACGCATGCAAATGCATCGCTAAATTTAAAAATAAATTTAGTTAGAAAAAAATTATTATTAAATATTGCGACGCACAAATATGCGTCGCAATATTTAAAATTAATTTTTTTAAAAAAATTATTATTAAATATTACGACGCACCAATTTGCATCGCAATATTTAAAATTAATTTTTTAAAAAAATTATTATTAATATTGCGACGCACTAATTTGTGTCGCAATATTATAATTAATTTTTTAAAAAATTATTATTAAATATTGTGACGCACTAATTTGCGTTGCAATATTTATAATTAATTTTTTTAAAAAATTATTATTAAATATTGTGACGCTCTAATGCGTCGCAAATAAAAATTATTTTAAAATATTGCGATGCAAGGTAATTGCGTCGCAATATTTTAAAATAATTTTTAAGATAAAATAGCGACTCAATTATAGTCGCTAATGCGTCGCTATTAAATTTATTTTAAATTATTGCGATGCCAGGTCATTGCGTCGCAATATTTAATAATAATATCTTAAAAATATTAGCGATCCAATATCAGTCGCTAATGCGTCGCAAATTTTATTTTTAAAAATTTTAAATGATTAAAAATTAAAATGGTTAATTCAATTTTGCTAAATCTAAATATTGATACAAACATTTTTCACTAAATCCAAACAATAATATTTCAAAAAATAATTTATATATTAAAATTTTGAAGTTTTTACAACATAAAAAAAAAAAAAAAATACATCAAGAATCTGAACGATCACGTGGAGGCTGTGGAGGCTGTGGAGGCTGAAGACTCTGCGACAAGCGTCTAACCATATCCCGCAAATAATGCATCTCATCTCGCATGTCTGCAACCTCCTGATCCCGGCCTCGCATACGATCCTCAAAATCCTGCTCGACCTCCTGCCGAACCTCCTCTGCAATAGATCTGCGAAGCTCCTGTAAACGCTCGGGAGGAAGATCAGCAGGAACTCGCGAGCTGGAGGCCTGATGGGGAAAAAATGTAGAAGCTCTAGTGCCCATACCATAGACCCTGCGGTCTCGTGGCTGGGCACCAACAGCCTCCAAAAACACACGTCGACTCTCCTCTGCTGAGAGTTCGACGGGCGTCTCCCCATCAGTAGAGTCGACCTGCGATGCCTGGGAGCGAAGCTCCTCGACTCGTGCTTTAAATTATGAAATCAACAATAAATGAGTTAATAAATTTCTCGAAATAAAATTTTAGAAATTAAACAGATACTACATAAATCTAATTTCTTACCGCAACCTCCCGTGATCGCGTGTCGACCCAGGAGCCGTCCCTCCTGGTGTGTGTCGCCCTGAATAGACGAAACTCACCAGGATCTCCGCCCTCCTGCTCAGTCTATAACAATAAAAAAAATGATATTAATACAAATATTTGTAAATAACTAAAATAGTAATTAAAATATTTATGTTTTCTTACCATACGCCGTCTGTGCTCCTGAATCGAAATGGAGCCCGAAGTATGACGGGAGAGACCCGTGCCAGGACCGCCCTTCTCAGATCGGCGGTTCGTGCTGGCTGATGCGGACCTCCTGCGCCAGCCATCGGACTCCCAGGCCTGCTGCCACTCGTGCCAAATACCCTCTGGCACGTGCGCAGGACGCTGACCCGACGACCTCCAACGATGAAGCATGTCGGAGTATCGGCGTCGCGTCAGAGCCTCCCATGCTGCCCTAATGGCATCATGGGTGGCAGGATCCCACGTAAACTTTTTCTGCATTAAAATAAACAGTTAGTTTCTGAATTTATTAACTTTAAAGAATTATATATCACTGATAAATTGTATTTAATAAGTTTACCTGAAACTCAGAAAAATAAAACTCCCTCGTGGCTGGCGATACGTGGCGCCAATCGTAGCCACTGGGATCTGCACGCCTCTGAAAAACGGCGCTGATGTGGCTGGAGACATGATGCTGCTCAATGAATCTGTTAAAAAAATGCAAGTTTATAAGTAAATGACTTAAAAACATAAATAAAATATTTTTAATTAGTATATACTTACATCCCCTGAGCATCAAGTCGAAGTACAGTGCGGCCGATGGTGGAAGAACTCTCGGAGGTCTGTGCCGATCGGCTGGATGGTAATACTGCTGCAGAGATCGAAGGCTGCGCCTCTGCTGGAGATCCAAACTCTCCATCTCCGACGCTCATGTGATCTGATGTCGCAGGATCCAAACTACGTCTCTGCTCACCCAAACTGTCGTCGGTAGATCTACCTCTGCCCCTCATACTGAAAATACTAAAGATTCACACAATTAAATTACGATTAATGATTGACTATGTAAGAATTTAACACTTATAAAAAAAAGTTAAATTTTAAAAAACCTTTATGTTTAATCGGTGTCATTTGTTTCGTGAAATGTTGGTTCAACATCCGATGCCGTATCGGATTGCGAATCAGTTTCATTATCATCGGAAGGAAACCGAACATTTGCATCCGCAATTTCTTGGACATCACCACTTGGATCTCTAAGTGATGTTTCAGGAGCCCTTGTGTCGTCCTCAATTGCATGCATTTCCATCTCATCCTCTTGAAATGCAGGGCACTCGGCTGATTGACTTGATGAACTCTCCTCTAATACGATTGTTGAACGTGGGACGATTTTAGAAACGGCCCACCAATCTCGCTTGTCGTTGCGCAAACTTGGATATCCGCAGTAAAAGACTTGCTGAGCTTGGGATGCAAGGATGAATGGGTCATATTTCTGCAATCTTCGTCGATGGTTCACTTCAACCAAATTATAGTCGTTATGAACCCTTTTGCCCACAGGAACTATCGGATCGAACCAATCACAACGAAACAATACGGTTCGTTTCATAGGCCAACCGGGATATTCAACTTCAACCACCTCTACTAACTTTCCATAATAATCCTGCATATTTGCTCCAACACTTTCTCCTTTACACACACGCCCCAGTCTGCGTGCCTCTTGAAGCTGCTAATCGTTCAATCTGAAATTTGTACCCATTTACAAAATAGCCAGTAGAGGTTGTTACGGTCTTCAATGGCCATTGCGATAGACATTTAATGAAAATATTGTCGGTTGTGACCATGGACCGTTGACCTATAAATTAATAAGCTATTGACATCCAATTCAAAAAATAAGCCATTATCGAAATTGATTGAGTGATACTACTCACAAATTCATAAAACCAGTAAGCAAACTCCGTTTCTAATTTCTGCCCAATTGCAACTTGACTGATGTCGGGATTCATCTGTCGTTGTCTATCACAAACATCCTTATGGGATGAAAAGGATGAAAACTACTGTTAGAAATTAAATTTATGGTATATTATTATTAAATTAAATTTTCAATTTAGCATTGAAGTATACACTTACTCAATATATGGATCGACTTCTCGACAGTTCATTAGGATGTAATAATGTGCTGCATTATACTCCATATCGCTAAGATTTCTTGACTTCTGCCCACCAAATGAACGGCCGATAGCTTTAAAAATTGATATTCTACCGTCATTAGCTTCTGCTTCGTCCACACATACGTCATCGTTACGACCATGATTTCGGCTCCTCGTGTGGACGTGACCCTCAAAGTAATGTGAGGCAAAAGCTGAAACTTCTTCGACCAAGTGTGCATTGCATATAGAACCTTCAACCCTTGCCTTATTACGCACATTATTTTTTAACTTCTTAAGATACCTATATGTAAAGTTGCAACAAAAAATTAACGAATTTTTCAAGCAATGAAATAATATTTGAAATGTCAACATATCTTAATGATGTATATATTTACCTCTCGAAAGGATACATCCAGCGATACTGCACGGGACCAGCTATGCTCGCTTCGTATGGCAAGTGAACCGGTAAATGCTCCATTGAGTCAAAAAAACTGGGAGGAAATATTCGCTCAAGCTTGCATAAAATAATTGGAATTTCCTCCTCAAGCCTTGCCATGGATGCAGAAGTAATGACTGCGGCAGATAACTCCTTGAAGAATAAGCTGAGCTCCGTAATTGCCTTCCAGACATGTTGCGGAAGCAACTCACGAAAAGCTATAGGTAATAATCGTTGCATGAAAACATGGCAGTCGTGACTCTTCATGCCGAACAACTTGAGCTTATGCATGTCCACACACCTACCGATATTTGAGGCATAACCATCTGGAAATTTTAACCCTCTAAGCCAGTTACATAAAACTTCTCGTGAATTTCTGTCAAGAGTGTAACATGCTTTAGGATAGGTCCCATCGGCACTCCTTCTCAAATCACCTCTTCTGCAGTACTGATTAAGTTCTTCTCTTGACTTTGCAGTATCTTTTGTTTTTCCCGGGATGTTTAGCACCGTGTTAAATATGTTATCAAAGAAATTTTTCTCGATATGCATAACATCCAAGTTGTGCCGGATGAGATTTGTGCTCCAATAAGGCAAATCCCAAAATATACTTCGCTTCTTCCAGTTATGTTCTTTACATATACGGCTATTTATTCTATCTGCATCCGGTTCCCATGCATACATCAACCCCAAATGCTCTATAGAATCAAATAGATCCGTGCCGGACCTAACCGGTTCGGCAAATTTTGTGACTGCTTTGTTCTTCCGGAAGGCGATCAAGTTACGCCTGTAAGGATGATTTGGGGCAAGAACTTCCTATGGTTATCAAACCATGACTGCTTACCACTCTTCTGCAATGTAAATGCATCCGAATCATACATGCAATGAGGGCATGCCAGACGTCCAGCAGTGCTCCAACCAGACAACATTGCATATGCCGGAAAATCACTTATTGTCCACATCAAAGCAGCTCTCATTAAGAAATTCTGTTTCATAGAAATGTCGTAGGCTACCACTCCTGTTTCCCACAACATTTTCAATTCGGCCACCAACGGTTGCAGAAAGACATCAATCTTTTCCTTTGGATTTGATGGTCCTGGAACCAAAACGGTTAAAAACATTGCAGTATCTTTCATGCACTTCCATGGAGGAAGGTTATATACAGTCAGTATCACAGGCCAACATGAATACTGTTGCCCCGCTTGACCAAATGGTTGGAAGCCATCGGTACAAAGACCTAATCTCACATTCCTTATATCTTCAGCGAAATCAGGATGATTTTCATTGAAATGCTTCCAAGCCTTTGAATCTGATGGATGCCGCATTTCATCCTCTTTAGATTCATGTTCGGCATGCCATCTCATATCAGCAGCTGTTGCCTCAGATCTGTATAATCTCTGCAGGCGTGGGGTAAGAGGAAAGTAATGCATCCTCTTGTAAGGCACACTTTTCCTCCTACTTGTACCGGCTCCTCCTTCGGTGTTTTTGAACCTCGATTGCCCACAAATCTTACACCATCTCAGCTCTGAGTCTTCACCCCAAAATATCATACAATTGTTCAAGCAACAATCGATCTTATTAACTGGGAGCCCAAGCCCACGCAACAACTTCTTTGTTGCGTAAAAACTGTCTGCGGCAACATTATCATTTGGCAGAATTTCTTTGATTAACTCAGCTACAGAATTGAACGCCTTTTCTGATAATCGATGTTCTGCCTTAATATTCAACATTCGAGCAGCTGTAGAGAACTGGGAATGACCCTCACACCCAGGATACAATTCTTGATTTGCAGCACGCAACATATCATAAAATTGTTGTGCTTCTGGATTTGGTTCTTCCATAAATGTATTCTGATTGAAGTCATTACCCGATGCATTCATCACCATTTGTTCATATGTGTTTAAATTCACAAATGGTTCATCTACGGGAATTGACTCTTGTTGGCCTATAACAGCTGCTGGAATATCCTCTGGTTCACCATGACAGTACCAAACATAGTAATCAGGAACAAAACCCTTCTTACACAAATGCACCTTAACAGTTTCCACATCTCTGTAGGCTTTATTCTGACACCTGTGGAAGTTGCATGGGCACCTAATCCTAGGCCCATCCATCCATTCAGGTTGGCTACATGCAAATGCGATAAATTCTTCCAATCCATTCAGAAAATCTGGATTCAGCAAGCCATCTTTTATCCTTGCATACATCCATGAGCGAGTCCCGCTCATTTTTGACCGACTTATACAAAGTCTGGTAAATCATTAAATGAAACCAAAAAATAAAACTATATTAGTATTAATAAATATATACTAAATTATTTCTTGGGCACAACTAAGGGTTAATACAACCATTAAATCATTTATAAGTACCCAAATTTTTTTTAGGCAACTAAGGACCCTACCATGCAAGGGCGAGCCACGGCTACGATCCTTGGCGTGCTAGCAAGGACCGATGCACAGGTTCATGGCTAAAGGAGGGCTTGAGTTTGTGTCGGGCCATAAGGCGGTGCGTTTAGTCATTAGACTTCACAAGAATTCAAGTGTCTTAAATAATTCTACCTTCACTCCATGTCTACAAGGTAAGGCCCTATCCCATTCAAGAATATTTTTTGTGATATGTTATTCTGCTATTAATTATCATCGATCGGCAACATTGAAATTTCGGCAGCATTTCCCCATATGTTCTCCTAATGTGTGGTATATAAGCCACACTAGGAGAACGTATGAGCAAATGCAAACCGAAATCTCACCCCACGATGATTACTAGCAGACTAACATGTCACAAGAAATATTCCCAAACTGTCCACCAGGACAATTTGAGAATTTGCAAGACTAAGGCTTACAAATTCTCAAACGGGTCTAAAGGTTAAAGTGCTGTGATTATGGAAGTCCGAAGACAATCGAACTTATGCTTGTTATTCTTAACTTCTTGTGAATTATACATGTAATCACTAACTTTTTAAGATTATTGTGTCAAATACAAATGTTTGCGAATACTAAAATGTAAATCATTGAAACTAGTAATTTGTTGCTGAAAATTAAATAATATTACAACAAAACATTTTATTTAGCATTTCAAAATGTAATGCATCATTAAGTTTGCAGCAGAATATAAATAATCAAGACATAACAAATGTAAATGAGTATAAATGCACAAATACTATTGTCATAAACATTCTGCTTAAATTAATTATTGCATAAATATTATGTAAATTAAATAAAGCATTACAAATATTATTGAATAATCAAGACATAACAGGGTATCAGTGGCCTGGCCAAATTTCCGCACAGTGGCCTGGCCACCGTGGCCAGGCCACTGTTGGCCGGACAAGAAATTTCCCCCCTGTTTTTTTTTTTTTTTTTTTCACAGTGGCCTGGCCACCGTGGCCAGGCCACTGCCGGCCACGGCAGCGGCCGTGGCCGGACAAGAAAAGAAAGGGGGGGGGGGGGGTTTCCCCCCCCCCCTGTTACAGTGGCCTTTTTGGCCACGGCCGTGGCCGGACAAGAAAAAAAGGGGGGGCGGGGGGGTTTCCTCCCCTCCCCCCTGTTTTTTTTTTTTTACAGTGGCCTGGCCACCGTGGCCAGGCCACTGCCGGCCACGGCAGCGGCCGTGGCCGGAGAAGACGGCCACTGGCCGCCTTGTCCGGCCGCGGCCACGGCCGTGGCCGGGAAAAAAAGGGGGGGGGGGGGTTTCCTCCCCTCCCCCCTGTTAAAAAAAAATTTTTTTTTTTTATTACAGTGGCCTGGCCACCGTGGCCAGGCCACTGCCGGCCACGGCAGCGGCCGTGGCCGCCTTGTCCGGCCGCGGCCACGGCCGTGGCCGGAGAAAAAAAGGGGGGGGGGGGTTTCCTCCCCTCCCCCCTGTTAAAAAAAATTTTTTTTTTTGCAGTGGCCTGGCCACCGTGGCCAGGCCACTGCCGGCCACGGCAGCGGCCGTGGCCGGAGAAGACGGCCACGGCAGCGGCCGTGGCCGCCTTGTCCGCCGCGGCCACGGCCGTGGCCGGACAAGAAAAAAAGGGGGGGGGGGGGTTTCCTCCCCTCCCCCCTGTTAAAAAAAATTTTTTTTTTTTATTACAGTGGCCTGGCCACCGTGGCCAGGCCACTGCCGGCCACGGCAGCGGCCGTGGTCCGGCCGCGGCCACGGCCGTGGCCGGAGAAAAAAAGGGGGGGGGGGGGTTTCCTCCCCTCCCCCCTGTTAAAAAAAAAATTTTTTTTTTTTTATTACAGTGGCCTGGCCACCGTGGCCAGGCCACTGCCGGCCACGGCAGCGGCCGTGGCCGGAGAAGACGGCCACGGCAGCGGCCGTGGCCGCCTTGTCCGGCCGCGGCCACGGCCGTGGCCGGACAAGAAAAAAAGGGGGGGCGGGGGGGTTTCCTCCCCTCCCCCCTGTTAAAAAAAAATTTTTTTTTTTTTATTACAGTGGCCTGGCCACCGTGGCCAGGCCACTGCCGGCCACGGCAGCGGCCGTGGCCGGAGAAGACGGCCACGGCAGCGGCCGTGGCCGCCTTGTCCGGCCGCGGCCACGGCCGTGGCCGGACAAGAAAAAAAGGGGGGGGGGGGGTTTCCTCCCCTCCCCCCTGTTAAAAAAAAAAATTTTTTTTTTTACAGTGGCCTGGCCACCGTGGCCAGGCCACTGCCGGCCACGGCAGCGGCCGTGGCCGGAGAAGACGGCCACGGCAGCGGCCGTGGCCGCCTTGTCCGGCCGCGGCCACGGCCGTGGCCGGACAAGAAAAAAAGGGGGGCGGGGGGGTTTCCTCCCCTCCCCCCTGTTAAAAAAAAAATTTTTTTTTTTATTACAGTGGCCTGGCCACCGTGGCCAGGCCACTGCCGGCCACGGCAGCGGCCGTGGCCGGAGAAGACGGCCACGGACGGCCGTGGCCGGAGGGAAATAAAAAAAAAAAAATTTTTTTTTTTGATTTTTGGGCTAACCTTGGTTGAGATGAGANAAATAGTACAAGAGCATATGTTAACTCACTTGTAGGATATGTTGAGCAGAAAGAAGATCAGAAGCAACCTCCTACAGAGCCTCAGTTGAAAAGATCTACCAAACAACGTCAACCTTCCAAAAGGTATTCTACAGATGAATACATAATACTTACTAATGAAGGTGAACCAGAATGTTACCAGAAGGCAGTTGAAAGTGAGTAGAAAAAGAGTGGTTAGTAGCTATGCAGGAAGAAATGGATGCCTTATAGAAGAACCATACATATGATTTAGTGGAACTATCAAAAGGAAGGAAGGCTTTAAAAAATAAGTGGGTTTTCAGGTTAAAGACTTAACAACAGTGTTCTCAACCAAAGTACAAGGCCAGATTTGTTGTGAAAGGCTTTGGTCAAAAGATAGGTATTGACTTTGAAGAGATTTTTTTCTTCTATTATTAAAATGTCTTCAATTCGTATTGCTCTAGGTATTGCTACTAGTCTAAACTTGGAGGTTAAGCAGTTAGATGTGAAGACAACTTTTCTTCATGATGATTTGAAGGAGAAAATATATATGGAGCAACCAGAAGGCTTCAAAGTCAAAGGTAAAAAAAATCTTGTCTACAGATTGAAAAAAAGCTTGTATGGGCTGAAGCAAGCGCTAAGGCAGTAGTACAAGAAATTTGATTCATTTATGGCTGAAAATGGATACAAAAGAATGGCTTTAGATCATTATGTATATATCAAATGGTTTAGTGAAAATTTTGTCATACTCCTACTTTATGTTGATGATATGCTTATTCTTGGGAAAGATATGTCTATGATTGACATGTTGAAGGAGCTGAGCAATTCATTTGCAATGAAGGATATGGGACCAGAAAAGCAAATACTGGGCATGTAGATTTTTCATGATAAAAGAACCAAGAAAATATGGTTGTCACATGAGAAGTACATTGAGAAGGTATTGGATAGGTTCGGTATGAGCAATGCAAAGCCAATTGGTTCTCCTCTTGCAAGCCACTTCAGGTTGTGCTCAAAGCAGAGTCCTTCAAGTGATGAGAGAAGGAGAAAATGAAGAAGGTTCCTTACGCTTCAGCAGTCGAAAGTTTGATGTACACAATGGTATGTACGAGGCCAGACATCGTATATCACAAGAAAAATGACTTATTGCGGCGAATAAATTTGCCACAATAAGTCCTGAATTCACCGTAATAACTTATTACGATGAAAAAATATTCATCGTAATAAGTTGATATCGTAATAATTTATTAAGATGAAAATATTTTCATCATAATAAATAAAATATTACGACATCGTTATATAGTTTAATTATTTTTAATAATATTTTAAAACTATATTACGACAAAATATTTCTTCGTAAAAAGCAAAAAATAGGACAAAAACATATCGTCGTAATAATTTTTTTAAAAAAATATATTTTGCAAAAAACTTATTACGATGAGTTTATTTCACCATAATAGCTATCTATTACGGTGAAAATAATTTCGTTGTAATAAGTTATAACCTATTACAATGAAAACAATATCGTCGTAATAAATATTTATTACGACAACAAATTTTCGCCATAATAGGTTTTTATTTTAATTTTTTTTATTTTACACCTATTACAATAATTTAATATAATATTAAAGTAACGATATTAGAAATAATTTTTTGCTTCAAATTGTTCAAAAAATAAATAAATTTTTTATTCATTTCAATAAAATCATCATATACAATGTTTTTAAAAATACATAATTCAAAAAAATTACATATCACTAAGGGCATTATAGAGGAAATGTTATAGAGGAAATGGGCTATGCTGGAAACTACTAGGAGCAAATTCAGGAACTAGCTATCGCAGGTAAGTAGTGATCTCATCAGTCATCACTCATAGATTCTCAATGATCTTCTACTGTTGAGTGATGAAATCCTTCTGTCGACTCAACCGCTTTTAGTACTCATTTAGTTGCTCCTTTAATTATGAGTTTTCATAAGATTAATTAAATGAGTACTTTATGATAGGTGAGAGATTCTTTGAGAGACCGCAATATCTTCAGAGGTGCAATTATATAATCAACCCTAACAACAAAGAATTATGTGAGGTCATAATGAACTCTAACAACAACATTTGCAGCATGCAAACAATATACCAGGAGAACATTTCCAACATGCAATCAAGATATATACCAGGAGAACTGAACTTACCCAACAAGGCTAAATATATCCTGTTTGTTGCGGACTGCTGCCACCATCAGTTTTGATTTATGCCCATATTTGTGAATGTAATTGTACGCTTTAGTTACCTACACTTGCATAAATAGACAATTAAAAATCTAAAGAGAATTCTGCCCAAACCTTTGTTTCTTTTGGCCAAATCTACTTCAAGCTGAATAAGTAAATTCACTGCCTACTCATGGAAATTTTACTAGAACAAATTTGAAGCAAATTAATTCATGTTAGTCCATAGCCTACTTGAGTATTTCCTTTGTGCTACCATCACTGGAGAAGACATCCCATCTGTTACATCATACAAAGAAGCAAGCACAATTCATTGCCTTTGAAGATTTGTTTTGAACAACCCCATCCTTGTTAGCACACTGAATGACTTTTAATCAGATGAGAATAGGTACACCCCAAGAAACGCTAAAGCAACCTAATTATTATACACTGAGATGCACCAACCTTAACTTAATCCTGACAGGAAGAACATACATGAATAAAAGAGTGGCCAGTGGTGCAGATGGAGCACAGAAGCAGGGTTATGTTGGTGAACATACATGAATAAAAATTGCTGATGAACACAAGAACAGGCACAGTGATCAATAATAAATCTTTTATCCAATACATGACCTCTTTGCAAATTAAATTCACATAATAATCAATACGTGCTTTAAATGAAATTCTAATTTCACAGTTACCAAGCCAATTAGCAGCACCACAACTACCAAGAATGATGAGTTAATGTAGAAGAAAAAATCAATAAGGGCATATTAAGATGGACCTTCCAATTGAAACTGTCAAGCATAATACATATTATACAAAGAAGTCAGAAATGTCTTTGAGATCATAAGATTTTTATCATCATCATTATAAAGATGGAGCTAACCAAAGCCAATCCAGGATCCTCTCCTTTCTTGCAAGCAGCTTCTATCTCAGGATCACCAGAATGACTGCAAGACCAATCCTGCAACAAATCTCATCACAACAAAGTTTTACTGCAATCTTTGGTAAGAATTCATTAATAGGGAGAACTACCCTAATGCGACCGACAAATATGTGGATGACAGATGCGCCTGCTTGTGCTGCAGATGCAAAAGCATAATCACACCATCATGAGAACAAGGACATGAAGAACTGTACCAACAAGTATTTCAGAAAACAGAAACATCGGGGGAATATTATTGCCAAATTTCCAAACTGAGTTAGAGTTGTCGTAAAATCCAATCAGCTTACCAGATGATTGAAGCAGTCAATTGCTAAATAGTTCACAATAATGTACAAATCATTAAAAAATTAAGTTGTTCCTGCAAACTACGTCACTCATCATCTACCATGAATGCTCAATAAGCATATGTAGAAGGCAGTGCAAGTTATATGATTGTCAGTCATCTATGATTCTGTTTTAGTGCATTAAGGGTGCACTAATTGGCTGAAATAGTGCAACATATGTAGGAATATGAAAACAATATTATTTTAGATAATATTAATACAATATTACTATCAATTGCAACCATTCAAAGTAACAAGACTGACGAATTTGTAGATAGCATGCAAGATGCCTTAAAAAGATGGATTTAGCAAAGTGTAGAGTCATAAAATATAGTAAATATCTATTTATGATATCTATATATCAAAGGAATCAGCGCTGGCTATCAAGACCCAAAAAATGCAATTCCTATGATAAGAATGGTTATACGTTCAGTGAGAAGTATATGTTGGCAGAACCATTGCCAAGGAGATTAAGCTTCTGCCACCCAAGGGGCAAGAGAAAGATTCATAAACAAGCCCTCACATAGGAAGTCTAATTAGATGCTCAACTATTTTGGCAACCTTCTGGTAAGTATTTGTACTATATTGGCTTTCTCAAGGGGCAAGGAGTAAAAATTTGTTGTTTGTACTAGGGCAAGATCTAAGGACCAGGATACTGAAGAATATTATGTCATGGAATAAATGTGAAATGTGGAGTCACTGTGAATCCAAAATTGAAGGGAGCACTATAACTAATTGGTTGAGGTTCTCAAACCTACCCCTGCTTCTTTTGATGAGAACCATTATATGCAAATTACGAAGTGTTGCATGTCTTCCCCATACATGAACAAACAATCTCAAGGAGGACGAGGTAGTCATTTGCTCATCTGCGTATTTGAACATGAAAACTTCAGAGAAACTCCTATATATCCTTGTTATAGAATTTGGTGATAAGAACATCAAACATAGTAAACATTTGATGCTATGAGTCGAGAAGCAATCAGGCAAAAAGATGCTTTACCTATCTGTTATGGCATTCAAAGAATGCCAATGAAGTAGAAAGGGTTAAAATGGTAGAAAAGATTTTTTGAACAAAAGATATTTTGGCATCCTCAAAGTAAGGATGGCTGAACCATTACAAACCAGATAATTTGAGATGAAGTGTACCAATCTGGCATGGATCCGGTATGGTTCTACGGTGCCAAATAGCCCTGAACTGGTCCCATGCTGACTTTAAACTGTACCAAACTACCTAGTTCGGCTCGGTACAAGAAAGAAAGTTCATGTATTGGAGCCTCTCGGTTCACCTGACCAGTGTGCCACCAATTTGGTATAGCATGCCTTGTACTGAACCGTACTGGTCCAACATTGAAATGGTACCGGTTTCGGGCACAGTGAACTTTGCCTCAAAGTCAACATTTAGAGAAACAAAAGATTCTCAATGATTCTTACCAAACACTGAGAGGCCAATAAGGACCCTATCCACAAGGCAGACTAGCAAGGCAACATTAAGGTAAGCACATCTAATATGTGAAAAGATAGAAACCCAGATCAGTTGAACCATGAGCAAGAAAGTCCTTATAATGGTGTCGTATACATCTTACCACAAAAGATGTTTGCAGCAAGCCTACAGCATAAAAGTTATCAGAAAATGGATAAAGCATGCAGGTATCTCAGCTTATTGCCATATTATAGGCCGTAAAAGATTTGATTTGTTCAACCATACTGAAATTGCAACAGCCAGTGGGGGTCACGAAGGGACTACTAAGTGTCAGAGGCAGGTTAGGAAGAGAAAAGCATGTTAGAACTCTAACAGGACAACAAAAACATACTATGTGACAAATTTTCATATTTTGGACCACCAAATTGGGATGTTCTCTTCCATAATAGTTGTAAGAAGGAAAAGGAAGGTAAGATTTTGAGACAATGGAATATCAGGTTCTGCAGTAAACACAAGAGGAGCTGCTAACCAAGGTGGGCCTGCTCATTCTCATTAACCTTGTTGTAATAGGTGTTGGAGTTTTAAGAGGTTCCAATTGAAGTGCAAGAAGAAGACATCTGATAAGTTTGCTACGGGCTGCACATTAGGCATAGGTAGGAAAGGTATTCTAAAGCAAGAACAGTTCAGAAGGACTCCTACTTGGTAAATAGATCGGTAATCTGTCAGAATAGGCATTCTGTTACAGCAAAGACTAGATGATTACTAGAATTCATGGTATTAACTTGTTTCCTTTAAAAGAACTTGGTAACTTGGTCTATTTAACCTTTTCTCATGAAAGAGCTGAGTGATGGAAGGATCTGAAGGCATTCTCAAGTAGCTTAAAAGGATTCATAGGCAGTAATGGGTGGTCTCAATTACGGCTAGAATTAGAGGACAAAATTGGAAGGTTGCATTTTGTGATTCAAACGAACTTCAAACCATAGGTGTTGAATAAAGTTGTTCCATATAATCTCAAAATGGAAGAAAATTGTCTAAGCTGGATAGGTTTTCTGCAATCAGCAAAGATGGACCTCTTTCCCTAATTCTATCTGCACCTTTCTGCTCCCAAGCATCAGTAATCCTGCCAACTTTACCTTAATACTCCTCAAGGGAAGGTAAGATCTATTTCAATTGTTTCAACATAAGAACTTCTGTGCCTTATTTCATGGATGCTACAAGAAAGACATGGAGTGTTCAAGCAAGAACCCCTCCATTTATTTCTACCATAGAGCAGTGGGCATGAAGGTGATGATGCAAATCAAGAATCAACACTGATGTGGTGATACAAGTGCAAAAATCCACATCTGCCCCTTATACATATCCAAAACAAAAAGAGAGTTGTTTTTGATTGTGCGACAAATAACAGGCACCTTACTAAGAACAGTTAAAGATTCAGATTGTGAAGTTCTGTGAAACTGAAGAGACAATGATGACCAAATTTTCATGCAATGAGGTTACTCTTAAGTTTATTTTTTTTTCATGAAATTATAAGACACCTAAGTCCAAAATCCAAGCAGGTTCACTAAAAGATACAATAGATGGGAACCAAAACAAAATAATATAAGAAATAATAGGTGGCTCTATTATTTTAAGTTCATATCAACAAATATCAAGGTAATTCAAATTATCTTGTTTGACTTATCATGAAGATGGACACTGGCCACCATAGAAACACCAAACTGGTAAAATCCCTGGAGCCTAATTGTTGAGGACTTATATTTGGATCAATCATATCTTTATAGCCCATAACACTAACAAAACCAAAGCCAGATCCATTAACAAATTGAGTTAAACAATAGCTCAAAAAATATTATATATTAAACTTATTACTAAATCCTTTTTCCTGAGAACACAAACTAGCTTTCTTGACTCTCGTTAATACTTGCCAATCTTCTTTTTACAGGGGACAGAAATCATTAAGGAAAACATTAAATTGTTTTTCCAGTGGCAGAGATAAGGACCTAAGTACTCATTGTGAAGAAGAGCTTTTGCAGCTGTGCATAATTTTTTTCTGTACTTGACTTTGGAACCAAAGATAACTTTGAAACAACTAAAATAACTTTGAAACAAATAAAAATGAGGGATGTGGACAGGAGTTAGCAACAATGTTAGCTACATAAATAATCAATTATCCCATTCTAAATAGTGGATGGGAGATCATGTCTCCTTTGAAATCTGCCCAACACATTAGCTAACCAAAGGCTTCCCCAGAAATTATAAAATATATAGTAAGACAACCCTCAGGATTCAACTTATTACTCATGATAGTACACCCAAGATTAAAATCTCAATAAAAAACTCAACCTCTTCATGACTAACATGAGAAACCTGTGCACTACTGTCTACCATACCGATGCATATTGCCTTGTATTGGTGCTGAACCAAGACTTTCTACGGGAAGTGTATTAGATCTTGGTACACCAAACCAACCAATGTACCAGATATACTGATACTATAGCAGTGTGGTACTAGTACGAGATCGAGTACCGAGATGGTGAACCTTGCCATGCAAAGCCCATGAAAAGTTTTATGGATGGGTCATGATGCATACGATGATATATTTTCATGCCTATAGTTTCTCTATCATACCACTCATTTGCATCAAGAGCCATATCCAATATTTTCCCACGTTCAAGATAAGCATTTTGTTGGGAATAAAATATCTTGCAAACCCTTTCAAGGTTCTATTAATATCTTAGCACAAACAATCCCTGACTTATAAACAATTCAATTGAACAATACCAAGCAACTGACTTGAACGATCTGGTTTAGGGTGTACTGTACCAAACCAGTGCAAAATTGAGTTGTTTGTTGGTTCAATATGGGAACCAACCCATACAAACCATACCATCCTGATTTCGAGTGGTACCGTTGGTCTATTATAAAAAGCATCTAAGAGCTGTGATTATACAGTACTCTCAAAGCACTCCATTTAATCCATCATGCTTTAACTTTATGATTCACATCTTCATCTATTTCACCTTCTTGCTGGATAATTGATCCCAAATACCTAAATTTTTTACCCCTTGGTATCTCTTGGCTTGCAATATTCACTATTTCTTCATTTGTATTTCTACTTCTACTAAAATTACATTTCATATATTCAGTCTTAGTTCTACTAATCTTGAAACATTTAGATTCTAAAGCCTCTCTCCAAATCTCTAGTTTAGCATTTACTCCATATTTAGTTTCATTAATCAATACTATATCGTCTGCAAATAATATACACCATGGGATATCATTTGAAAATATTTAGTTAATTCATCCATAACTAATACAAAAAGATACAAACTTGAGGCAAATCCTTAATGTAAATCTACAGTAATTAAAAACTCACTAGTTTCTCCTATTATTATTTTAATAATAGTTATTACTCTATCATACATATCTTTTATTAATTTTATGTACCTTTTGGTAACTCCTTTTTTCTCTAAAACCCACCGTAATATTTCTCTAGATACTCTATGATATACTTTCTTTAAATCAATAAAGACCATATGAAGGTCTTTTTTTCTTTTTCCTATATCTCTCCATCAATCTTCTTAATAAATAAATAGCTTTCATAGTCGATCTTCTAGGCATAAATCCAAATTGATTATTTGACACCAAAGTTTTAGCTCTTATTCAATTTTCTATTACTCTCTCCCAAAATTTCATTGCATGACTCATCAACCTAATCCCTCTATAATTTGCACAGTTTTGAATATCTCCTTTATTTTTGTATATGGATATTAATATGCTTTTTCTTTAATTATTTGGCATTCTTTTAGTTGTTACAATCCTGTTAAATAAATTGGTTAACTACATAGTTTCAATTTCTTCTAAGCCTTTCCAAACCTCAATAGGGATCACATTTGGCCCTAATGCCTTTACATTTTTTATTTTACGCAAAGCCTTTTTAAGTACTCCAAGCATGCTAAATCTACAAAAAAAAATTATTTTCATTTGTTACTCTTGCGTTATCCCATCCTTCTACCCTTAAATTTACTAAACTATTTTTATTTAATAATTTTTTAAAATAATTTTTTCATCATTCTTTTATCTCTTTTTCTTTTACTAAGACTCTTTCATCTTCATCCTTGATACATTTAATATAGTTAAGAAACAAAGCAAAAATTTTAGCATAACTTTTATTTAAATAATGATTTTATAAATTTTCTAACTCAGGAAGAGTTAAATAATTTTAATAGTTTTTTCTAATGATGAACATATAAAAATAATTATTCTGTCTTGATGTTATGCTTCATAATCTACTAAACCCTCTGGTATCCACACTACTATTAACATTTATTTTTATTGCAAAATGATAACTACTCAATAATTGGAAGAGCTAATTGAAGCGTGACACAATGGAGATACTATTCTGCCTTAAGAATTGATGTGATGCAGAAAATAGGATGCAAGATTAGAAAAATAATAAGGATAAAAAGTCCCTTTCAATCAAATAGAGGAGTAAAAGACCAAAGAAAGAAGATTGCACAACCTATCATGGTCCTAAAGGTTAGGCAAGAAGAGTAACCATAATGGGTTGCGCAAGTAAGCCCCTAAAACTAAACTTAAAAACTAAGTACTTTAAAATAAATGTGGCAATTTAAAATCAAATGCTAAAGTAACTAGAGCACAACAAATATAGATCAATTTAAGATTAATGCTCTATAACCAAACGTATCAAACTTGAAATTAAACAAGAATATGCATCAAATAAGACTCAAGTACTAACTTTGTTAGAACAGTTTAAGGGACTTAATATAAGAGTATATAAGAGTAATTGCAAGAGTATAAATGTACAAGTAAATAAATGATGTGTCATAGCGCAACGATTTAAACACCTTAATTCCACTAATCTTAGGTAGAGTAGCGAGAGTAAGGGATTGAATCCACAGGGACTTTGAGTAGTTATCTTGAAATAAATTTATAAAATTAAATATTTAAATAAGCAGACGATTGGTTGTAAAAATAATTAAGATATAATCTATCTTAATTGTAGATCATGGCCCATTCCTTTTAAAAAATAGATCAGTCAAAAATTATTTTTTGCTTGAAGAATATTCAATAAAAGGTAAACATAAATAAATACTTTATTTCATAACATCCAAAAGATTACATAAAAAAATTAAAAAAAAATAATCTACTTTTACTTCTTGAGATAATGGATCTGCAAATCCGCTTCCTGCTTCCGTAGATCCGCTTCTTGAGATCCGCTTTCTAAGATAGAAAGATGGTTGAGTATGAAAGGTATGATAGCTGGTGGAAGGAGAACGGATGGAAAGATTTAGGTTATGGAGTGGAGGAAACAGAAATAGGAGTGGGGCTGAACCAAGAGAAGAATGAGGTGAAAGGATTATTGGATGATTCCTCAAAGTGGCTCCGATGGTGTTCTTTTATAAGAAAGGAAGACGCGACTCCGTGTGTAATACGCGTTAACTGCTCGCCTTATCTCTGCATATAAGATTTATTCCTTTCAAAGTTCAAACTGCAACCTTAAAAATATCACACGATTTTCTCTTATCCCGACTGCTTTAAATTTCATGCAATTCCTGGGTTAAATCTTGAAAAATCCATTTTGAACCCGTTTCAAGTCCGATTTGAGTGCCGTTTGTACCATTGGATTCCTAAAATCGAGCTCTTCGAGTTAACAGGGTTTTTTTTAAAAAATATTATATAAAAGTATAAAATTTAAAAGAATAATAATAATTTAATCTATAAATTAATACTTTTATGGCTAGTATTTATGTGCTTATCACTCTTCCCAACTTAAATCTTACTCGTCCTTGAGTAAAATAAGAAATCTAGCGATATGTACCAAAGTGGTTCAAGAAGTGATAGTTATCTCACTATTCTAAGATCAGTAGATATTCGGCTAGACCATAAAAATGTACTTCATAAGATTATCAAGTTCACCCATTTAGTGATGAAGTGAATTCCATGGAAATTTATAGAGTTTCTTCCTTCACCAACTTGCCACCTCACTCTTTAAGTCCTCTAACTTAATTTCGGTTGGGTGTAGTGTCTTCTTCAATTTAGTCTTCCTTTTTTTTTTAAGTCAGTGCAATGTCCTAACCCCTTGCTTTCTAGTTGACCCTTGTAGCGAGCTTTAGGCCAATGACTCCCAAGCTAGTTGGCTTTAGGGCTTTAGGTGTAAAACACCCCTCGGGCTTACTGACTCGAGTCAAAAAGGCTTCAGGTTAAGATTGACTCTATTTGGGTTTCTTCACATTCTCACCTTTTTATGCGAACAATATCACTTGCTTAGGTGACAGGGCCCGATTACTCAATGAGAGATGCTCAGAACCTATTTTATTAATTTTAAACTTTAAAAATAATTTGATACATTCTTTGACATTTCCACCTATACCCTCATCAAGTATATTTCTTATCAAGATCAATGGTCAGAAGGGTCTGAAATTACTCTAAAATTTTTTTGGCCTACACCCTATCTTTTACTGGGTTTCTTTAATAATTTGCCCCTCAGTATCTCTAAAATTATCTAAGCCGTTAATCATTCACCAATTAGAATGCTCAAATAACTTCAAATCAAGACAAAATTTGGTACATCACACTAATTAATTTTAGCCATACTCAAGGACTTAAATTAATTAATTATTCTTCTCCCACCAAACTTAATTTTCAATTAAAGAAAAAGAAATTGCAAGGAAGAATACCACCTGGGTTTAATGTTCTTATCATTTCTAGTATGATGTCCTCCTTCTTTAAATGTGCTTTGCATGACTCCATAGGCGATGCTCCCTCCAACTTTATTGTCCTTCTTGGGTTTTCAAAAAAAAACTAAGAATTAATGATAAAGTGGGTTGCCTTCTAGGAGCGCTAAGTTTAAAGTCTTCAGCCAGACTATGTTTAGAATCATGGTGATAATGGATTCAAAAGGTCAATAGATTCAACTAACTTCTCATCATTAATTCCATCCATATAAAGCTTCAATCATTGACCATTCACCTTAAAAATATTCCCTTGCTTAGGATCTTTGAGTTCTATCACCCAATGAGGAAAACCTGGGTTACAAGAAAGGGTTCATCCCAGCGGGAGCAAAGTTTTTCAGAAAAAAGTCTTAGTCTTGAGTTGAAGAGCCAAACTTTCTGATTAGGTTCGAAGGTTTTTCTCAAAATATATTTATCGTGGTATGCTTTAGTTTGAGCCTTATAAATTTTATCATTTTTGTACACTTCATTGCGTAGCTCTTCTAACTCATTCAATTGGAGTCTTCTATTGGAACCTACATTTTTCATATCAAAGTTAAACTGTTTAATAGCCCAAAATGCATGATGTTCCAATTCTACTGGCAAATGATAAGCTTTTTTGAACACTAGTTGGTAAGGAGACATTCCTATGGGAGTTTTAAATGTAGTACGATAAGCCCATAGTGCATCATCTAAACGTGTTGACCAGTCTTTTCTATCGGGCCTTACTAACTTCTCTAAAATCTGTTTGATCTCCCTTTAGAGATTTCTACTTGGCAACTAGTCTATGGATGATATGGTGTTGCAACTTTATGGGTTATCCCATATTTCTTCATTAAATTCTCAAAGTGCCTATTAGTAAAGTGTTTACCTCCATCACTAATAATAGCTCTTGGACACCCAAACCGACTAAAGATGTTATGTTGAATGAATTTGATTACGACCTTATGATCATTAGTTCGGGTTGCTATGGTCTTAACCCATTTTGACACATAATCTACTGCAACCAATATATATTCGTATCCAAATGAAATAGAAAAAGGTCCCATGAAATCGATCCCCCAAACATCAATGATTTCAACTACTAATATGGGAGTTAGTGGCATCATATCTTTCTTAGAAATATTTTCAGTTTGCTGCATCGCAAATAGTTTTGGCTAAACTCATGTGCATCCTTGAAAAGTGTTGGCCAATAAAACTCACTCTGCAGCACTTTTGTTGCAGATTTCTTTTCACTAAAGTGTCCTTCACAAGAAAGGGTGTGGCAAAAAGTAAGTATACTATTGAACTCACACTCAGGGACACAATGTCTAATTACCTGGTCAGGACAATGCTTAAACAGTTCAGGTTCTTCCCAAAATAATACTTTACTTATGAAAAAAGTTATCCTTTTCTTGTTTAGACCAGTGAGAAGGAATTTGTCCTGTTGTTAAGTAATTGACAATATGGGAAAACCAGGGAAGACCAGAAGAAATTAAAAAAAGTTGTTCATTAGAAAATTTCGTCCTGATCTCATTTGTGCTTGATGTGTATTCAACTAAAATTGTGAAGATATGGCCAGCTACCATATTTTTGGAACCCTTCTTATCACGGATCTCTAAGTCAAATTCTTGTAGAAACAAAATCCATTTGATCAATCATGGCTTATTATCTTTCTTTGATAAGAGGTGTTTAAGGGCCATGTAATCAAAGTAAACCAGAACTTTAGATCCTAAAAGATATGATCAAATTTTTTTTAGAGCAAACACAATAGCTAATAACTCCTTTTTAGTAGTAGTATAGTTCAGTTGACCATCTAAAAGGGTTTTGCTAGCATAATAAATCACATGTGGCTCCTTATTGATTCTTTGTCCTAATAGTGCACCAATGACAAAATCTAATGCATCACACATGATTTCAAAGGGAAAGGACCAATCAGGGGGCTTGATAATTGGTGCTGTGGTCAAAGCTGTACGAAGAGTATTGAAGAATTTCAAACAATTATCATCAAAAATAAAAAGGGTTTCTTTGGTAAGCAATTTGCACAAAGGTTTAGAAATTTTGCTAAAGTCTTTGATGAATCTCCTATAAAATCCAACGTGACCAAGAAAGGATTGTATTTGTTTGACTGAAGTTGGAGATGGGAGTTTTGAGATGACTTCCACTTTGGCCTTATCTACCTCAATCCCTTTCTTAGAAACAATGTGGCCTAAAATAATTTTCTCTTGGACCATGAAATGACTCTTTTTCTAACATAATACCAAATTTGTTTGTTTACATTGTTTTAATACTTGAGCTAGGTTATTAAGAAAATCCTTAAAAGTAGTCCCAAATACTAAAAGTCATCCATGAATACCTCCAAAAATTTATCTACCATGTCTGAGAAAATTGCCAACATGCATCGCTGAAATTTAGCAGGTGCATTACAAAGTCCAAATGGCATGCCTCTAAAAAAACATTCCATAAGGACAAGTGAAGGTGGTTTTTTCTTGTTCATCAGGAAAAACTGGTATTTGATTATACCTTGAATAACCATCCGGAAAGCAAAAGAATTGCTGACCAGCTAATCTTTCTAGGATTTGATCGATAAAAGGCAGTGAAAAATGATATTCCTAGTAACGTTATTCAGTTTTCTATAGTCTATGCAAACTCACCAATCAGTTATGGTACGAGTTGGAAACAATTCTCCTTTTTCATTCTTCACCACAGTAATTCCTAATTTCTTAGGTACAACTTGGATGGGACTAACCCATTTGCTATCAGAAATTGAGTAGATAATCCTGCATCTAGTTATTTTACTACCAATTTCTTCACAACCTCCCTTATATTAGGATTAAGTCTCCTTTGCATGTCTCTATAAGGTTTGGCATTTTCCTCGCAATGAATATGATGCATGCAGGTGGAGGGATCAATTCCTTTCAGATCGGCAATTGACCATCCAATTGCTTCCTTATATTCTTTGAGCACTCCTAAAAGCTGTCTTCTTGATCGATAGTTAAATCAAATGCAATGATTATCGGAAGGGTATCATTGGGTCCAAGAAATGAATATTTCAAAGTAGCAGGGAGAGGCTTTAACTCTAGGAAAGGTGGTGCTTCTAGGAAGGGTACCATTAGTGTACTAGAGTGTGTAGGTAATTGGTCGTATTTCACAGTCTAGAGGGAAATGGTGCTAAAATTGTATGGCTCTAAAATTGTATTGATTTCTTTAGTATCTATCAATATCAAAATCATTCACTCCAAAATGTGTTAGACATGTCTGTAAAGGATTTGAGTCGAATAAAGTAGGGGTTTTATCATCTATAACTTCCTCTAGCATGTTGATCTCATTATGATCGTATAGAGGTGGTCCTTGAGATGCATTAAAAATATTCAACTTCAGCTTTTTATTTCCAAAAGATACATCCATGACCCCAGTTCTACAGTTTATACAAGCATTAACAATTGCTAGAAAAGGTCTACCTAGAATGATTGGTATTTGACTGGGGTTGTGACCAGATTCCAGATCTAAAACTAGAAAGTCTACTGAAAAATAAAATTCATCCACTTTAACCAGCACATCTTCCAATATTTCATGGGGTACCTTAATTGATCGGTCAGCTAATTGTAGGGTTACCGTTATTGGTTTCAATTCTTCAAATCCAAATAAGTCATACACTGAACTCGGAAGAAGGTTAACACCTGCACCTAAATCTAGCAATGCTTTCTTAATCGTAAGGTTTCCTATGACACATGATATATTAGGGTTCCAGGATCCTTAAATTTGGGTGGAGTAACTTGCTAAAAGATTAAATTGGCCTGCTCAGTTAGGTTGACTTTCTTCGGTATGTGTGCCTTAGATTTTCGCTTTTGAGTGCATAAATCTTTTAGAAATTTGGCATAAGCAGGGAGTTGTTTAATTGCATTAAGAAGGGGTAAATTAATTTGAACTTGTTTGAATAATTCTAACATTTCATTCATCTTGATATTCTTCTTGTCAAGAGATAGAGGATATTCTAAAGCACTTATAAATTGAGCCTTAAGTATGGGTGTTGAATCAATTGGTTCTTCTTTTTTCTCAATATTTTTCCTTTCTCACTTGGCTGGCGTGAGTTGCTCTTCTTGTTCAGTTACTTTATGCTAATTTAAAGTTTTTTCATTCCTAAGGGTTATGACAGATTTGGCATGTTTAGGAGAAGTTTCTGGACTAGTGAAGCTCTCAACCATGTATTGCCCTCTTGGATTACTAATGGGCTGACTGGGTAGTTTATCCTCCTCCCTCCTATTAAAAGCTATTGCTAGCTGACCTATCTAGGTTTCTAGCTTGGCGATAGACTGGGTATGGGAATGAAGGAGTTCAGTATTTATTTCTAGCTCCTTCAGTATTTGTAGCACCTTATCTTTGAAAGTAGGATCATGATTACTTGGTGGAGGTTGTGGGATGCTTGGATATTGGGAATACGACATGTTTTTGATTTGGATATCCTGATGGTTAGGCTTAATTGATATTGGGTTGATGACAGATTGGGGTTTTCAAGAAAAATTTGGGTTATTTTGCCAGTCAGGATTGTAAGTATTCGAATATGGATCATTTCCTAATTTAGGAGCCATTCGGATTTGGGCTTGGTGGGCTTGCTCCTGAACAAGCTCAGAAAATTGATATACGGCTAGACAATCACTTATAGAATGGGTCAGGACTTGAACAAATTATACAAACCTCATGATTTTGAATAGATGAGGAAGAGGTGTTTACTTATAGAATTCGATCAAGTTTCTGGAATAATTCATTTACCTTAGTATGAATATCTATAGAATAACCTATTTCATATATTCCACCTCTTTTTGGTCCTATAAGAGAGTCTCTACGAGCAGCTGATATGTGATGTAATGAATTCTCACTCAATGTCTCAAAGAGTTGCCAAGCTTCATATTCATTCTTCAACATAAATATCCCACTACATGAAGCATTAACCATTTGCTGTTTTTATGTCAAACCATCATAAAAGCACTGGACCAGTTGCCATTTGGGTATAGCATGATGTGAACATTTTTTAATCAATTTTTTTAATCTCTCCCATGTCTCGTGAAACATCTCTCCATCTGTCTGGAAAAAAACTTATTATGGCTTTTCTAATTTGATTAGTTTTTCCTATAGGAAAGTATTTCTTGAGAAACTCTCTCTAAAGATGGTTCCAGGTTGAAATTGTTACAGTATCTAACAAATTTAACCAATATTTAGATTTGTCCTTGAGAAAAAATCGGAACAACTTAAGTCTAAGAGCATCATCAGAAAAATTTTAAATTTTTATGATTGAACAAAACTCAAGAAACTCATCTAGATGTTTGTAAGGATCCTCATTTGCAAGTCCATAAAATGAAGGTAACATTTGAATCACACTTGACTTGATCTCATACTGAGTGGCCTCCACTGGAGGCACTTGAATGTAGGAAGAGTAGGTATACTTTGAAGGAGTGAAATACTCCTTTAACTGGTGTGGTGGATCATTTTCGTTATTAGGATCCATAATTCTAAGTCTGTTTACTCTAAAGGTTCTCTCTATTTTAGGATCTAGGGGTATGAGGTTAGGTTGTAATGATCGGCGATGAAGCATACACCCTATTGGTGTACTCTAAAGTAAATAGTAATTCAATTTTTTTAACTAATGTAATAGAAGAGAAAGGAGAAGATTCTAAAAGAAGTATCCTAAAAGATTTCTAGAACTAAGAGCAATGAAGACTAATTTAATTAATATTTAATAATTATTAACAATCAAGTTAACAAAGATTGAACTTTCTACCCTAAGCTTAACCTAAATCTAGATAGCTCCTAACTTCCAAGACCGCCTTGGAGCCCTCCATGTCAAAAACTAACTAATCAACTAGTTAGTTAAAGGTAAGGTCAGTGGGGGTCCCCCAGTTGCTTGCCTTAGGTAAGCCAACAAAATCAATTAAATAACCACTTTGCTTTTCTTTTCTAGACACCAGTTAGTCAGTCAATCCCGACCTGGTTCAACTCTTTCAGGTGCCTTGTCCTATTGAGCTTGAGTTCCTTAGGGACTGACGTCTAGTAATTTTTTTTGTCCAAAAGAAAATAAGAAAATCTAACAATTAAGGTAACTAAAAAAAAGTAATAAAAAGAATAATAACTATTAAAAAATTTAGATACTTTTTTATTAAAAAAACTGTACTTAAGTCCCCGACAATGGCACCGAAAATCTGATGCGTGTTGTACGCAACGATTTAAGCACCTTAATTTCACTAATCTTATGTAGAGTAGCTAGAGTAAAGGGTCAAATCCATAGGGACTTTGAGTAGTTATCTTGAAATAAATTTATATAATTAAATATTTAAATAAGTAGACGATTGATTGTAAAAATAATTAAGATAGAATCTATCTTAATTAGAGTACGGTCCGTACCCGTAGCCCGTCCCTTTTAAAGAATAGATCAGTCAAAAATATTTTTTATTTGAAGAACATTCAATAAAAGGTAAACATAAATAAATACTTTATTTCATAGAATCTAAAAGATTACATAAAAAAATAAAAAAATATAATCTACTTCTACTTCCTGAGATGATGGATTTGTAAATCCGCTTCTTGCTTCCATAGATCTACTTCTTGAAATAGAAAGATAGTTGAGTATGAAAGGTATGATGGCTGATGGAAGAAGAAAGGATGGGAAGATTTGGGTTATGGAGTGGAGGAAACAGAAATAGGAGTAGGGCGAAACCAAGAGAAGAACGGGGTGAAAGGCACTACAAGAGAAAATAAATATTGCGATGCCCAAATGCGTCGCTAAACATGCTATTGCGACGCAATAGCGACGCAATGACGGCGTCGCTCAAATGTCCGTCGCAATACCCATTTGTCGCAATTGCGTCGCAATATTGCGACTCTCTGCGATGCAACATTGCGTCGCAATACTACGACGCATGCAAATGCGTCGCTAAATTTAAAATTAATTTTTAAAAAAAAAAAATTATTATTAAATATTGCGACGCACTAAATTGCATCGCAATATTGCGACGCATCCAGATGCGTCGCAATATTTAATAAAATATTTTTGGTATAATAGCGACGCAATTTGAGTCGCTAATGCGTTGCAAATAAAAATTATTTTAAAATATTGCGACGCAGGTCATTGCGTCGCAATATTTATTAAAAATTTTTAAGATAAAATAGCGACTCAATTTTAGTCGCTAATGCGTCGCTATTAAATTTATTTTTAAATTATTGCGATGCCAGGTCATTGCGTCGCAATATTTAATAATAATATTTGAAAATATTAGCGATGCAATTTCAGTCGCTAATGCGTCGCAAATTTTTTTTTAAAAAAATTAAAAGATTAAAAATTAAAACGGTTAATACAATTTCGCTAAATCTAAATATTGATACAAACATTTTTCACTCAATCCAAACAATAATAAATTTCCAAAAATAATTTATATATTAAAATTTTGAAGTTTTTACAACATAAAAAAAAAAAAAAATACATCAAGAATCTGGGCGATCACGTGGAGGCTGTGGAGGCTGAAGACTCTGCGACAAGCGTCTAACCATATCCCGCAAATATGCATCTCATCTCGCATGTCTGCAACCTCCTGATCCCGGCCTCGCATACGATCCTCAAAATCCTGCTCGACCTCCTGGCGAAGCTCCTCTGCAATAGATCTGCGAAGCTCCTGTAAACGCTCGGGAGGAAGATCAGCAGGAACTCGCGAGCTGGAGGCCTGATGGGGAAAAAATGTAGAAGCTCTAGTGCCCATACCATAGACCCTGCGGTCTCGTGGCTGGGCACCAACAGCCTCCAAAAACACACGTCGACTCTCCTCTGCTGAGAGTTCGACGGGCGTCTCCCCATCAGTAGAGTCGACCTGCGATGCCTGGGAGCGAAGCTCCTCGACTCGTGTCTTGAAATTATGAAATCAATAATAAATGAGTTAATAAATTTCTCGAAATAAAATTTTAGAAATTAAACAGATACTACATAAATCTAATTTCTTACCGCAACCTCCCGTGATCGCGTGTCGACCCAGGAGCCGTCCCTCCTGGTGTGTGTCGCCCTGAATAGACGAAACTCACCAGGATCTCCGCCCTCCTGCTCAGTCTATAACAATAAAAAAATGATATTAATAAAATATTTGTAAATAACTAAAATAGTAATTAAAATATTTATGTTTTCTTACCATACGCCGTCTGTGCTCCTGAATCGAAATGGAGCCCGAAGTATGACGGGAGAGACCCGTGCCAGGACCGCCCTTCTCAGATCGGCGGTTCGTGCTGGCTGATGCGGACCTCCTGCGCCAGCCATCGGACTCCCAGGCCTGCTGCCACTCGTGCCAAATACCCTCTGGCACGTGCGCAGGACGCTGACCCGATGACCTCCAACGATGAAGCATGTCGGAGTATCGGCGTCGCGTCAGAGCCTCCCATGCTGCCCTAATGGCATCATGGGTGGCAGGATCCCACGTAAACTTTTTCTGCATTAAAATAAACAGTTAGTTTCTGAATTTATTAACTTTAAAGAATTATATATCACTGATAAATTGTATTTAATAAGTTTACCTGAAACTCAGAAAAATAAAACTCCCTCGTGGCTGGATACGTGGCGCCAATCGTAGCCACTGGGATCTGCACGCCTCTGAAAAACGGCGCTGATGTGGCTGGAGACATGATGCTGCTCAATGAATCTGTTAAAAAAATGCAAGTTTATAAGTAATGACTTAAAAACATAAACAATATTTTTAATTAGTATATACTTACATCCCCTGAGCATCAAGTCGAAGTAAGTGCGGCCGGTGGAAGAACTCTCGGAGGTCTGTGCCGATCGGGTGGATGGTAATACTGCTGCAGAGATCGAAGGCTGCGCCTCTGCTGGAGATCCAAACTCTCCATCTCCGACGCTCATGTGATCTGATGTCGCAGGGCTACGTCTCTGCTCACCCGTCTGTCGTCGGTAGATCTACCTCTGCCCCTCATACTGAAAATACTAAAGATTCACACAATTAAATTACGATTAATGATTGACTATGTAAGAATTTAACACTTATAAAAAAAAGTTAAATTTTAAAAAACCTTTATGTTTAATCGGTGTCATTTGTTTCGTGAAATGTTGGTTCAACATCCGATGCCGTATCGGATTGCGAATCAGTTTCATTATCATCGGAAGGAAACCGAACATTTGCATCCGCAATTTCTTGGACATCACCACTTGGATCTCTAAGTGATGTTTCAGGAGCCCTTGTGTCGTCCTCAATTGCATGCATTTCCATCTCATCCTCTTGAAATGCAGGGCACTCGGCTGATTGACTTGATGAACTCTCCTCTAATACGATTGTTGAACGTGGGACGATTTTAGAAACGGCCCACCAATCTCGCTTGTCGTTGCGCAAACTTGGATATCCGCAGTAAAAGACTTGCTGAGCTTGGGATGCAAGGATGAATGGGTCATATTTCTGTAATCTTCGTCGATGGTTCACTTCAACCAAATTATAGTCGTTATGAACCCTTTTGCCCACAGGAACTATCGGATCGAACCAATCACAACGAAACAATACGGTTCGTTTCATAGGCCAACCGGGATATTCAACTTCAACCACCTCTACTAACTTTCCATAATAATCCTGCATATTTGCTCCAACACTTTCTCCTTTTACACACACGCCCCAGTTCTGCGTGCCTCTTGAAGCTGCTAATCGTTCAATCTGAAATTTGTACCCATTTACAAAATAGCCAGTAGAGGTTGTTACGGTCTTCAATGGCCATTGCGATAGACATTTAATGAAAATATTGTCGGTTGTCGACCATGGACCGTTGACCTATAAATTAATAAGCTATTGACATCCAATTCAAAAAATAATAGCCATTATCGAAATTGATTGAGTGATACTACTCACAAATTCATAAAACCAGTAAGCAAACTCCGTTTCTAATTTCTGCCCAATTGCAACTTGACTGATGTCGGGATTCATCTGTCGTTGTCTATCACAAAACATCCTTATGGGATGAAAAGGATGAAAACTACTGTTAGAAATTAAATATTATGGTATATTATTATATAAATTTAAATTTTCAATTTAGCATTGAAGTATACACTTACTCAATATATGGATCGACTTCTCGACAGTTCATTAGGATGTAATAATGTGCTGCATTATACTCCATATCGCTAAGATTTCTTGACTTCTGCCCACCAAATGAACGGCCGATAGCTTTAAAAATTGATATTCTACCGTCATTAGCTTCTGCTTCGTCCACACATACGTCATCGTTACGACCATGATTTCGGCTCCTCGTGTGGACGTGACCCTCAAAGTAATGTGAGGCAAAAGCTGAAACTTCTTCGACCAAGTGTGCATTGCATATAGAACCTTCAACCCTTGCCTTATTACGCACATTATTTTTTAACTTCTTAAGATACCTATATGTAAAGTTGCAACAAAAAATTAACGAATTTTTCAAGCAATGAAATAATATTTGAAATGTCAACATATCTTAATGATGTATATATTTACCTCTCGAAAGGATACATCCAGCGATACTGCACGGGACCAGCTATGCTCGCTTCGTATGGCAAGTGAACCGGTAAATGCTCCATTGAGTCAAAAAAACTGGGAGGAAATATTCGCTCAAGCTTGCATAAAATAATTGGAATTTCCTCCTCAAGCCTTGCCATGGATGCAGAAGTAATGACTGCGGCAGATAACTCCTTGAAGAATAAGCTGAGCTCCGTAATTGCCTTCCAGACATGTTGCGGAAGCAACTCACGAAAAGCTATAGGTAATAATCGTTGCATGAAAACATGGCAGTCGTGGCTCTTCATGCCGAACAACTTGAGCTTATGCATGTCCACACACCTACCGATATTTGAGGCATAACCATCTGGAAATTTTAACCCTCTAGCCAGTTACATAAAACTTCTCGTGAATTTCTGTCAAGAGTGTAACATGCTTTAGGATAGGTCCCATCGGCACTCCTTCTCAAATCACCTCTTCTGCAGTACTGATTAAGTTCTTCTCTTGACTTTGCAGTATCTTTTGTTTTTCCCGGGATGTTTAGCACCGTGTTAAATATGTTATCAAAGAAATTTTTCTCGATATGCATAACATCCAAGTTGTGCCGGATGAGATTTGTGCTCCAATAAGGCAAATCCCAAAATATACTTCGCTTCTTCCAGTTATGTTCTTTACATATACGGCTATTTATTCTATCTGCATCTGGTTCCCATGCATACATCAACCCCAAATGCTCTATAGAATCAAATAGATCCGTGCCGGACCTAACCGGTTCGGCAAATTTTGTGACTGCTTTGTTCTTCCGGAAGGCGATCAAGTTACGCCTGTAAGGATGATTTGGGGCAAGAACTTCCTATGGTTATCAAACCATGACTGCTTACCACTCTTCTGCAATGTAAATGCATCCGAATCATACATGCAATGAGGGCATGCCAGACGTCCAGCAGTGCTCCAACCAGACAACATTGCATATGCCGGAAAATCACTTATTGTCCACATCAAAGCAGCTCTCATTAAGAAATTTTGTTTCATAGAAATGTCGTAGGCTACCACTCCTGTTTCCCACAACATTTTCAATTCGGCCACCAACGGTTGCAGAAAGACATCAATCTTTTCCTTTGGATTTGATGGTCCTGGAACCAAAACGGTTAAAAACATTGCAGGATCTTTCATGCACTTCCACGGAGGAAGGTTATATACAGTCAGTATCACAGGCCAACATGAATACTGTTGCCCCGCTTGACCAAATGGTTGGAAGCCATCGGTACAAAGACCTAATCTCACATTCCTTATATCTTCAGCGAAATCAGGATGATTTTCATTGAAATGCTTCCAAGCCTTTGAATCTGATGGATGCCGCATTTCATCCTCTTTAGATTCATGTTCGGCATGCCATCTCATATCAGCAGCTGTTGCCTCAGATCTGTATAATCTCTGCAGGCGTGGGGTAAGAGGAAAGTAATGCATCCTCTTGTAAGGCACACTTTTCCTCCTACTTGTACCGGCTCCTCCTTCGGTGTTTTTGAACCTCGATTGCCCACAAATCTTACACCATCTCAGCTCTGAGTCTTCACCCCAAAATATCATACAATTGTTCAAGCAACAATCGATCTTATTAACTGGGAGCCCAAGCCCACGCAACAACTTCTTTGTTGCGTAAAAACTGTCTGCGGCAACATTATCATTTGGCAGAATTTCTTTGATTAACTCAGCTACAGAATTGAACGCCTTTTCTGATAATCGATGTTCTGCCTTAATATTCAACATTCGAGCAGCTGTAGAGAACTGGGAATGACCCTCACACCCAGGATACAATTCTTGATTTGCAGCACGCAACATATCGTAAAATTGTTGTGCTTCTGGATTTGGTTCTTCCATAAATGTATTCTGATTGAAGTCATTACCCGATGCATTCATCACCATTTGTTCATATGTGTTTAAATTCACAAATGGTTCATCTACGGGAATTGACTCTTGTTGGCCTATAACAGCTGCTGGAATATCCTCTGGTTCACCATGACAGTACCAAACATAGTAATCAGGAACAAAACCCTTCTTACACAAATGCACCTTAACAGTTTCCACATCTCTGTAGGCTTTATTCTGACACCTGTGGAAGTTGCATGGGCACCTAATCCTAGGCCCATCCATCCATTCAGGTTGGCTACATGCAAATGCGATAAATTCTTCCAATCCATTCAGAAAATCTGGATTCAGCAAGCCATCTTTTATCCTTGCATACATCCATGAGCGAGTCCCGCTCATTTTTGACCGACTTATACAAAGTCTGGTAAATCATTAAATGAAACCAAAAATAAAACTATATTAGTATTAATAAATATATAACTAAATTATTTCTTGGGCACAACTAAGGTTAATACAACCAATTAAATCATTTATAAGTAAACAAATTTTTTTAGGCAACTAGGTCCCTACCATGCAAGGGCGAGCCACGGCTACGATCCTTGGCGTGCTAGCAAGGACCGATGCATAGGTTCATGGCTAAAGAGAGGGCTTGAGTTTGTGTCGGGCCATAAGGCGGTGCGTTTAGTCATTAGACTTCACAAGAATTCAAGTGTCTTAAATAATTCTACCTTCACTCCATGTCTATAAGGTAAGGCCCTATCCCATTCAAGAATATTTTTTGTGATATGTTATTCTGCTATTAATTATCATCGATCGGCAACATTGAAATTTCGGCAGCATTTCCCCATATGTTCTCCTACATGTGTGGTATATAAGCCACACTAGGAGAACGTATGAGCAAATGCAAACCGAAATCTCACCCCACGATGATTACTAGCAGACTAACATGTCACAAGAAATATTCCCAAACTGTCCACCAGGACAATTTGAGAATTTGCAAGACTAAGGCTTACAAATTCTCAAACGGGTCTAAAGGTTAAAGTGCTGTGATTATGAAAGTCCGAAGACAATCGAACTTATGCTTGTTATTCTTAACTTCTTGTGAATTATACATGTAANCTGGAGGCCGGAAGCCAAAGGCCGAGCCGTCGCTGGAGGCCGAAGCCAAAGGCCGGAACTGGAGCCAGCCAAGATTCCATCTCTGGGATTAGCTGTCATATCATTATTTTTAAAAATCGCAAAAGGTTATAACACCACTCAGAGGAGATGGTTAGCCGTATCAGAACTTAATATAGTTTAGATTGGCTCTGAATATGTGGCGCAATTTTCATCAGTACTTGTTTTCTTTTCTTTTGTTTGACGTTTCTATTTTAGTCTCAGAATTATTTCGAAGAGACTTGGTAGAATTGATGCTCTAATTTTCGTGCAATTTGAATGCTAAATGATTCCTACCTCAAAACTAGAGATGGTTTAGGTTTTGTCATGAAAATAAACCCTTCAATATGTGTTGGCTTTTTATCTGATTAGTTTTCCTTAAACAACAATAAACACTTGATATATATGAGAATCAGTGAAAAAAAAACAGAGAAAAGGGCATTAAATCTTCCCTTTTATTGTGTTCATCTTTTGATAGCATTTTCACATATCCTTCATGCTGCCGGTTTCGTGTGGTTGGTTCCTGTGCTCGTGGCTTTTATTTGGTAATCAAATCGAATTAGATAATTTTAAATTTGAATCATTTTTAAATTTAAATTATTTTTAAATTTGAATCATTGAAACTAAGTTTTAATCCTAAATGATCAAATTCAAGCTAACTCATAAGTCATGTTAAATTGACTTAATTTTTTTAAGAATTTAATATTTATTATTCTTTTTAAGTAATTTATTAATAATTAATTCAATTATTTCTTTTACGCATTTGTTACTCTAAATGATAAAATAAATAGATATAAAATTGTAATATGATTAGACACCATTAAAGATAATTGTTATAAATTTATAAAAATAAAAAATAATATGATTAAGTAATAGTTTATAAGATTATACTTTTATAATTAAATAAATATTATTGTCAATTTATTAATAAAATTATAAAATAAAATAAGCTAAGTGTTGAAAATATGCTTAATTTGATACTTGAAAAGGTAAGGTATGTTTAATTCTACTTTTTTTTTTAATCATCTTTTCAAGATAAGCTATTGATGTATTTAATAACACTCACTTAAAAAAGCATACTTCTAATGTCGTTACATATTAAGTCAAATAAGCATCAACTATATTATATATTAAAAAATATAAAATATTTAAATATTGATCATGTATAAAACCTAATTGATAATTAATAAATTATATAATATTTAATTACATAAAATTAAAAAATTAAAAATAGATAGAATTAAAAATATATCTTATCTAAATATCATTTTCGAGCCATTCGAGTTATCCATGACTCGACTAGATTTGATCCTAAAATTTTTTGACTAAATTTTAACTTAAAATTTTTGATCATTTTATATTTGGATTACTTTGGATTTGGGTTAAAAAATAAAATAAAATAAAATTTTAATTCTAAATTTTTTTGGGATTTGAATAAGATCATGGGTCTGATTAAATTTTTTCCATCTCTAATTTTCTCTCTTTGTCCCTCAAAACTCCCCCACTAATCTTCTCCCATTGTCCGCTAAAATGGAAGCAGAAGCGTTGTGCTTTGTAACATCGGCACCATATGCCATCGGATGACGCCTTCTCCAGGAAATTTTTTTCCCGGTTGTTGCAGCCGTCCTCGCGATTCCAATCTTTTGGTTTGTGGGTTTGCCACCCTTCCACTTCTCTGCAAAAATAATTGCCCAGCTGATATCTTTCAAAAATAAAAATCACAATATTCTTCGAACCATATATAACCATTGTGCTTTGCTTTATTTATAATAAATATAAAAATCATGATTATAAATATAAATATAAAAATGCATAATAATATTCATCATGAATATGAGATAAATATATATTTATCCATCCTATCCTATTCATACCCATTACACCCAATGATAAAATTTTTTAAGTATCCTTATTTATAATTTTTTTAAAAAATATTAATATTTAATAAGAACAAATGAATTATATCATAATTTCTTGAAGTTTATTCTATTTGGCTAGTTTAAAATTAAAAAAAAAGTTTATAATGATTCTGTTTTTAACCTATATTAGAATGAAGTTAAAAGTTAAAGAAAAAAATTATTTAAACTAATAGTTAGGAATTAATTAAACTTATTTAGTTTAAAAATAAAATTTAAAAGAATAGATGGTGGTACAAGTATAAGTAATACAGGTACGAGTAACAGAGGGTACATATACGAGTAATGAAATAAATATATGTATTACATAATCCAATGTCGGCGCAAAATTTTATAACTATAGCATATAAAGGAGAGATATGCATATAATTTTTTTTATAGTTATGAATATAAAGATAATGCAAGTATGATACATGTATATAGTCATGAACCTACGGCATACTTAATTTATGATGTGAATTACATGCTATAGGTTATTACAGTTCTTATCAAATATAATTGGAAAAAAGAATTACTAGACTAACTGTATATGATTAGCTATATATTCTGGGAAAAGACTTTGTACACCATCCCGGTGCAGCAAATCCTACGTGGGCTGCACCGCTCCTTCCTATTGGTCCACATGGATCCCATGTGGCCTGACATGATGGGACAGAATAGCAGGGAGATAATGTTACTTTTTGATCGTACATCCATTAAAAGTCGTTCAGCCTTTCACCATTGGTGTGAAGACGAAAATGCCCTTTCCCTCTAGCCTACTTCAACCCGTCATCTTATTTGGATTTTGCTGATAAAAAATCGTAAGGTTCTGGCCTGGAAGAAGAGTATCCGAAGGAGTGGCAAAGCTCTGCCAGACGACATCCTTGCGCGCATTCAAGAGAACAAGATTTTCATCGTCGCGGAGACTGGCTGAAGCGACGGAGGAGTTGTGAGTGTTGCTGCTCCAGACCTCAGCTCCCTTCGAAGAGTCGAAGAGAACGAGACCTCCGGCCTCATTGAGTTGAAGAAACAAATTATATCCGACAGAAACATGAGCGCCGGCAACCCATACAGGTGCCTGCTCGGAGGACGGGATCGATCTCGAGTTGAAGCGAATGCCGACTTCATACTGGTTAGGTTCGTCAGGGCGGCTAAAGAACTCCAATGCAAAGTTCCCATCGGGGGAGATCCAGGAATCACGCTTTGCAACCGAAAGCTTAGAACCAAGAGGAATTTCCCGAGCTTCGATATGAAAGAAGACAGTGGAACAGAGTAAGAAAATGGGGAACCAAAATAGGGTGTCGTGGGTTTTTGAGCAGGGTTCTGAACTAGGGTATCGTGGGTTTTGAACTGGGGTGTCGTGAGTCTTGAACTGGGGTGTCGGGGGTCTTGAACTGGGGTGTCGTGGGTCTTGAACTGGGGGTTCATGGGTCTTGAACTAGGGGTGTCGTGGGTCTTGAACTGGGGTGTCATGGGTCTTGAACTGGAGGTGTCGTGGGTCTTGAACTAGGGGTGTCATGGGTTTGAACTAGGGTGTCGTGGGTCTTGAACTGGGGTGTCATGGGTCTTGAACTGGGGGTGTCGTGGGTCTTGAACTAGGGTGTCGTGGGTCTTGAATTAGGGTGTCATGGGTCTTGAACTGGGGGTGTCATGGGTCTTTAACTGGGGGTGTCATGGGTCTTGAACTAGGGTGTCGTGGGTCTTAAACTAGGGTGTCATGGGTCTTGAACTGGGGTGTCATGGGTCTTGAACTAGGGGTATCGTGGGTCTTGAACTGGGGGTGTCGTGGGTCTTGAACTAGGATGTCATGGGTCTTGAACTGGGGTGTCATGGGTCTTGAACTAGGGTGTCGTGGGTCTTGAACTAGGGGTGTCGTGGGTCTTGAACTAGGGTATCGTGGGTCTTGAACTGGGGGTGTCATGGGTCTTGAACTAGGGTGTCGTGGTTCTTGAACTTGGGGTGTCATGGGTCTTTAACTGGGGTGTCTTGGGTCTTGAACTAGGGTGTCGTGGGTCTTGAACTAGGGGTATCATGGGTCTTGAACTAGGGTGTCGTGGGTCTTGAACTGGGGTGTCGTGGGTCTTGAACTAGGGTGTCGTGGTTCTTGAACTGGGGGTGTCGTGGGTCTTGAACTAGGGTGTCGTGGTTCAAGACCCATGACACCCTAGTTCAAGACCCACGACACCCTAGTTCAAGACCCACGACACCCCCAGTTTAAGACCCACGACACCCAGTTTAAGGCCCACGATACCCCTAGTTCAAGACCCACGACACCCCAGTTCAAGACCCACGATACCCCCAGTTCAAGACCCATGACACCCTAGTTCAAGACCCACGACACCCCAGTTCAAGACCCATGACACCCCAGTTTAAAACCCACGACACCCCAGTTCTTCCAGGCCATAAAGCTGCCACCTTTGATTCAGATGGAGCCACGAAGAAAGCTCCTGAGAGCCCCAAGGGTGATAAGAAGAAGGCAAAGGAAGAGGAGGAGAAGGAGAGGCCAGTCCCGGGCCTCCCGGAAGACCGCCGCCATGACGAGAATGATGATGAAGATGAGGTCTTTTCGGATGCGCTCGACACACTCTCCCGGTCCGAATCGTTCTTCATGAATTGCAGTGTTAGCGGCCTTAGCGGAATTCCTGAATCGGCTGAGGCTTCAGGAAGCTTTTCGACGGATCCCCAGGTCCGGGATTTCATGATGGGAAGGTTTCTGCCAGCTGCCCAGGCCGTGGCTACGGGCTCACCGCAGTATACCTTCAGGAGAGCAGCTACCGGGCTCGTGAACCCCCCACGAGGCCTCCTGAGAGGGCTGTGAGCGGGGAAAATCGGCGGCCGCTTCCACGTCCCTATCAGCAAAGGCCTAATTTTGTTCCGCAATATGCTCAAGAGCATGTGGAAGGGGACAGCTGTGATGACGAAGAGGATGAGGAGGATTATGGTGAGTCTGACCGTTTGCCATCGAAGGCTTGTGGGTTGCTCCCCAGGTTTGCCTAAAGAGCTCCTTTTGCCTGTTAAATCCAGTCCCTGGAATGAAGGTTCGGGGCCGCCTGCCTTCGCCATATGGAAGGAGATTCGTATCCCACAGAGCAAAACTTTTCATCACGGATCTATTGGTCAAGCTGGTGATGAGGTGCTTAAAAATCTGATATTTTGAGTTGTTTTCGTTTGTTTCAGGATGGTGCTGATCCATATGGAACAAAAACACCATTATGGATTTTGAACTAGGGTGTCGTGGTCTTGAACTGGGTGTCGTGGGTCTTGAACTGGGGGTGTCGTGGGTCTTGAACTGGGGTGTCATGGGTCTTGAACTGAAGGTGTCGTGGGTCTTGAACTAGGGGTGTCGTGGGTCTTGAACTAGGGTGTCATGGGTCTTGAACTAGGGGTGTCATGGGTCTTGAACTGGGTGTCATGGGTCTTGAACTAGGGTGTCATGGGTCTTGAACTGGGGTGTCGTGGGTCTTGAACTAGGGTATCGTGGTTCTTGAACTGGGGGTGTCGTGGGTCCGACCTCCCCGGCGTCCCCATCCTTCCACTTACCCCTCACTTATTGCCCATTAAAAAAACTAATCCAAATCCGACATTTAACTTCGACATGATCTAAGAGAGCTCCAGCCGACTCATCCACAGCGTCCACCTTGACTTCTAAATTCCAAGCATCCAACCCACACGAGAGGAGTGTCCCCTGATGGTGATCTGAATTCGCCATCAACCACCACCGCCAGCCCCGACACACGGAAATCGCTCCACCAGCGGTAAAGCCTCGAGATCAGCCGTCATCATCTCATCCGATTACCCGACGATTCCCGTGTTGACTCATGGAAACCATCCGTGGAAGGAAGTGGAGCCGCGAAGCCATCATCAGGGAGGCCCACTCCAACATTTAACCTCTGTGCTGCCAAAGAAAAGGGTCCTTAATTTTCTTCTTGTATGATCGCCATCTCTCTCCTTCCACGCTTCTCCCACCATGGCCCATGACACCCTAGTTCAAGACCCACGATACCCCCAGTTCAAGAACCATGACACCCTAGTTCAAGACCCACGACACCCCTAGTTAAAGACCCATGACACCCCCAGTTAAAGACCCATGACACCCTAGTTCAAGACCCACGACACCCTAGTTCAAGACCCATGACACCCCTAGTTCAAGACCTACGACACCCTAGTTCAAGACCCAAGACACCCAGTTCAAGACCCATGACACCCTAATTCAAGACCCACGACACCCTAGTTCAAGACCCATGACACCCCCAGTTCAAGACCCACGACACCCCTAGTTCAAGACCCACGATACTCCCAGTTCAAGACCCATGACACCCCAGTTAAAGACCCACGACACCCTCAGTTCAAGACCCATGACACCTAGTTTAAGACCCACGACACCCCCAGTTCAAGACCCACGACACCCTAGTTCAAGACCCATGACACCCCTAGTTCAAGACCTACGACACCCTAGTTCAAGACCCAAGACACCCCAGTTCAAGACCCATGACATCCTAATTCAAGACCCACGACACCCTAGTTCAAGACCCATGACACCCCCAGTTCAAGACCCACGACACCCCTAGTTCAAGACCCACGATACTCCCAGTTCAAGACCCATGACACCCCAGTTAAAGACCCACACACCCTCAGTTCAAGACCCATGACACCCCTAGTTCAAGACCCACGACACCCCAGTTCAAGACCCACGACACCCTAGTTCAAGACCCATGACACCCCCAGTTAAAGACCCATGACACCCTAGTTCAAGACCCATGACATCCTAGTTCAAGACCCACGACACCCCTAGTTCAAGACCCATGACACCCTAGTTCAAGACCCATAACACCCTAGTTTAAGACCCACGACACCCCCAGTTCAAAACCAACGATACTCCAGTTCAAGACCCATGATACCCTAGTTCAAGACCCAGGACACCCCTAGTTCAAGACCCATGACACCCCTAGTTCAAGACCCACGACACCTCTAGTTCAAGACCCACGACACCCCAGTTCAAGACCCACGACACTCCAGTTCAAGACCCACGACACTCCAGTTCAAGACCCACAACACTCCAGTTCAAGACCCACGACACTCCAGTTCAAGACCCACGACACCCCTAGTTCAAGACCCAGGACACCCCAGTTCAAGACCCACAACACCCCAGTTCAAGACCCACGATACCCCAGTTCAAAACCCACGATACCCTAGTTCAAAACCCTGCTCAAAAACCCATGACACCCTATTTTGGTTCCCCATTTTCTTACTCTGTTCCACTGTCTTCTTTCATATCGAAGCTTAAGAAATTCCTCTTGGTTCTAAGATTTTGGTTGCAAAGCGTGATTCCTGGATCTCCCTCGATGGAAACTTTGCAATGGAGTTCTTTAGCCGCCCTGACGAACCTAACCAGTATGAAGTTGGCATTCGCTTCAACTCGAGATCGATCCCATCCTCCGAGCAGGCGCCTGTATGGGTTGCCAGCGCTCATGTTTCTGTCGGATATAATTTATTTCTTCAACTCAATGAGGCCGGAGGTCTCGTTCTCTTCGACTCTTCGAAGGGAGCTGAGGTCTGGAGCAGCAACACTCACAACTCCTCCGTCGCTTCAGCCAGTCTCCGCGACGATGGGAATCTTGTTCTCTTGAATGCGCGCAAGGATGTCGTCTGGCAGAGCTTTACCACTCCTTCGGATACTCTTCTTCCAGGCCAGAACCTTACGATTTTTTATCAGCAAAATCCAAATAAGATGGCGGGTTAAAGTAGGCTGGAGGGAAGGGCATTTTCGTCTTCACACCAATGGTGAAAGGCTGAACGACTTTTAATGGATGTACGATCAAAAAGTAACATTATCTCCCTGCTATTCTGTCCCATCATGTCAGGCCACATGGGATCCATGTGGACCAATAGGAAGGAGCGGTGCAGCCCACGTAGGACTTGTTGCACCGGGGGCGGTGTACAAAGTCTTTTCCTATATTCTGACTATCTCAAAAGCAGACCAAGTTGTTCTAGCTACTTTAGAGTAGGCCTAATGTTCCTTTTGGGCTGACCTAAAGGCAAGTTTAATTGTTCTAGTTGTCTCAAGAGCAAACCTAATTATTCTAGCTGCTTTAGGATAGCCCTGGTTATTCTGGTTGTCACATGGATAGGTCTATCCCATAGATAGGCTTGGTCTCCCATAATGATAAAATGTATGCCATATAATTAGTCCAATATCCAAAAAATATAAAATATGAAATCATTGTTGAATTGATAGAATGGGGATGTTGTGTTAGCAACCATGATGATGTGTTTATTATGAATTCTATTTATAGAGGTTACTTGTAGTATTACATAGCTGATGATATTACCTATTGTTGATTTGGATCTTTTTAGTTATGGATAACGTATCAATAAGGCATGTTTATATTTATTGTTCATGATGACCCATGCTATATGTTGTGATGATTGATCTTATTGTATATGAGTAGGGGTTCTCTTTCTGATTTTAGGCTCATTATTTTTCTTTGTAATTTTTTTTAGAATCCCAAGATGCTTTAGTTATTATGAACAAGATGGGGTGAAAGTAGGGATATTAGGTTCTTCAATACTAATGGTCTTATGTAATAAATAACTAAAACTTTGAATTTACTATCACATATGTTAGCTTTAAATTTATCTTTGGATATAAAAATTTGATAAATGATAATAATAATAACAAGGCTTTGTCAATAAGGCCTTTCATAATTTCTTGGATTGCACCTGAGAGTGATGTGGCCATGTCTTGTGTTTGTCCCAATCACATAGGGTGGGTGGGGACAATTATGGCATTAGAGCCAAGATTTAGAATCCTTTGGGTTTGAAAGCTTAATAAGACTAAATGGAATCCTTAGGGTTCAGTTAAATTGTTTTTCTTTGACATAGTTCTTAGTGTTTGATGTTTAAATTTTGTGCTTTCTTCCTAGTTCTTAGTGTTTGATGTGAAATTTTGTGCTTTCTTCCTTCTTATATATATAAAAAGTTAATATTACATTGGTTAGAGCTGAGGCTGCTGAGCTATGACAGGTAAGTTGAGTTAGCGCATCGGCTGGGTCGAGATGAAATTGTTCTATTGTGTCAAAGGAAGCAGGCTAGCTGTTAATTATATGCTTGGTCGAATTTCAATGGATGACCTCGGTACAAATTTTAATTGTAAACAATATTGACATATTGGACTAGCACTTGTCAAGTTTGGGAATAATGTTATTGGTAGCTTGGATCCAACCAAAATACTGACGCTTTGGCACCTTTTTTTTATTTCCGCTCGTGCATGGGGGACCGTCCAGCTAATACGTATTCATGTGAGGAAGCTGGAAGCCATGCACAACATTGCCGTAGGCATAGGGGTGTTAGTCCACTACTGATTGTTCATTAAGAAGATTTTAGGCATTTAGCATTTAGCTTATTTTCGATGAAGTCTTGGATAATTAGAGGCACTCTGCTCCCTTAGCCAATAACAAAGCGTAGAAAAAAGGTGGCCCAAAAATAGTGTTCCAAAATTTGAGATTAATTCTAGATTAGAATCGGAACAAACATGTGTCTGTTTAGTCCGATCACCATGACGATTATATGTTGGAAAAGATGGAATCTTTTGGATAGCTTTTTATGTGGTTAGTGACTTTTCGTAGCCAATCAATAATGAAAGGTGATATGTATAGCTAAAGCCAGTCCAGAACTGGCGTTCTAATATTTGAGGCATCCTTTATCCAAGGATCATCTGTGACCATAAGAGGAACCTTACCCACAATGATGGTGGTGGAAGCCTTGTTATCTCAGTTATAGTCCAACGACTTAAAAACTTTCTCCTTAAGCTTGAAAGGTTAATTAAGTTAGCAGGAAATATATACCTAGTTGTATGGACATGACCTGATATGGATAGAGATTATGCTTCATTGTTTATATTGGACTCTGCGACCATAACAAGAAGAATATGAATTTTAATTCATGAAAACACTATATATTTCTCATATGTATAAGCATATATAATCCTAATTTTGAAAACAAGTTTGAGTATTAATTGAGATATCTAGGAGAGGATTATGTTAATCATAAGAGAGTCTAGAGTTTCAATTTCTCGTGAGTGTTGTAAATCTTTAGAATCATTCTCATCTTTACCAAGATGGATGTAGATCAATCTGACCAAACCATCTTAAACTCTCTAGCTATGTGTTTTTCTCCTGTAGTTTTTGTTTATTTTCTGATTAGCTTGAAAGTTAAGCCAGCAGGAAAGGACCAATAATGTATATTATCAACAAACATCTCCAAAGATTTTTACGTCCGCCTGAGATTCAAAACGCCAGTTGTATAGCATAGAAATAGTTTTTAAACATCTTTTCTTTTAGAAGAAGAGTTTGTGCATATTCACACAGAAAATAAAACAGATTCCATGGCGTGCAATACTTGTTGTAGGGGGAGGTTGTTAGCTCCTCATGCAGATTTGATGCAGAGTAAAATAACTCATGAGTATTATGCGGGTTACACTAGTTGTACAGCATAGAAATAGTCTGCATACATTCACGCCAAGAAAGTAAAACAGATTACATGATCATGCAATACTAAGGGAAGGTGGTTAGCTCCGTGAACACTACTTCCTCGAAGATGATGCATCTAAACCACCTCATAAACTTTGTACAGTCCCATAAAAACTTACAGACAAACATACAGACTCAGAATAGAAATGGCCCATAACTAATACATAATAGCACACGTACGTAATGCTCCCAGAGGTCTTTCAAGAACGCTGCCATAGTGAAACAGGGGGTGTGCCTACGGATTGCCTGCATCTGGTTGCGGAGGCGGGGGTCGTTCCAAGCCAGCATGGGAGACTAACGCCCACAAATGTGTCATGAACTCTCCACCCGTGGCAAGGCAATCCTTATGGGCAGACGTATTGGAAGATGGAGCAAGGTACAGGACCAATGCCGCCCAAAATTCTGCTAGCTCATTCCAAAGTTTGTCTTCGTCTTTTGTAGCTTCTTTTAATGCGTTGTAAAGCTTTGCGCCGTCGTTTATTATGCCATTGGCTTCCTCTGCTTCCTTTTCAAGTTCCTTGTATCTCTTTTTCATGGAGTCGCACCCTCGTAGAATCTTACGTGCGTCAAGAATTGTTTCCTCGAAGATGAACTCAGTAGCAAGTCTGTGATCAGGCAATAAATCTGGGCAGAAAACCACTAGATAAGCACAGTACTTCGACAAGCTAGCAGCAACCTTATATCGAGATCGTAGAGCTCCATCAAGTTTTCTCAAGTTTCTTTCTGACCGGAAGCAGCCGTTATTCGTAGATCGAAGAGAAGAATGGAAGATCTTCTTTATGCAACTTTTGAAGAAAGAAATCCTCTTGAGCTCTATGTCAACATCATAATAACGTTTAGAGAGCTCAATTTCACACATACTGGTGGCGATATGCCAGACCAGAATGGTGTGGGCATGTGTTTGCCTCTAAATGCCGAGGATAGCTGTTCGCTCATCTCATTCTGCAGCAGCAGCGAGAACAAGCCATTTGACAAGTCAAAAGGAGATGGCACATATGGTGGTTGGCTTTGGTCGCGGAGTGAGCGAAGGATGAACTTCTGCACATCCTCGGGCAATTTGATTTTGGTGCCCTTTCTTCCGCCTTCTTTACCCTTTCTGACCTTACCCAATGTCGCATGGGATAGCAGATTCCTGAGCCGAGGGCTGTAATAATAAGATTCCAGAAGGCAGTACTGGCGGAGCTCTTTGTGCCAACACTTCACAATCGTGAACTTGCACCAGAGCCTTAATGCCTTCTCGATCAACGCACACCTCTGCCATGGAGGCCGTTCCACATATTCGCAAAGCAGGAACACTTTTGCCCAGTCTGACAACATGTAGGTGGCCAGCTCCCAAACCTCTTTGATTATGATCACAACCAGAATGAATGAGGTTATAATAACTCGTCTGGGTGACGCTTGGGGTTTGTTGAGGAACAGTGCATATATAAAGAGCAACAACTTGCTACAACTAGCAAGCATACAATCATATAAAAGAAGGGAAAACCTTTACAAAAGAAAATAGGGTATCTAGTGAAAAGTAAATCATTCAGGAATGCCAACTCTACCTCGATTACCCTGAAAGCTCTGCTTTGATATTTATCCTTTGCAAACAGACCTTTAACCTTTGCAAGCAGACCTTTTTCCTTTGCAAGCAGACCTTTATCCTTTGCACTCAGATTATCCTCTGCAAGCAGACCTTGAAACACCAGCTTACGGATATTTGGATCGTAGAACTCCGGCAGTGGGTACAAGTCATCGAACTTTAGCTTCAATAGCTTGCACAAGGCAAAGGAGAGGCACAATCTTTCAATTTACTCTGTTGGTCTACCGTGGCGCTTAGCAGATGCCCCTTGCATTGCCAGATCTTTTCGAGAGTGATGAGTTTTTTATCCTCATCGTTTATTTTTATTTCATATTCTGTCGGTTTAATTTCATATTTCTGCTTTGCTTCTCCCTGGACCAAGTACCGGTAGCCTTCCATGGTGTCTGGATTGGCCTCCTCCGGGGTGCGGTCTTGCCTCATGTAGTCTGCTACGAACCTAGAATTCCTCCCATGGCTGTAAGAGCGATCAGCCATTTCGAAGGTCACCATCCCATGGATGATCCTCAGTTGGTTGAGAACCCAGAGCAACCAGATGAGAACCTCGAACTCTTTGCATACCCCGGGGGTCAGATTAGCCGCCCAAAAGGAGTCCATTATGTTCTTCAGTCCCCTCCTCCTCCGGTTTTGCTTATCTTCGGGACTGTAGCCGAAGATGTAATTGATGCTCTGCTGAAGGGTGAGTAAGAGAACAGCCCATCCGTCGAGCAGCTGGCTGTTGAAATTTTGTTTAAAACAGACCAAATCTTGATGCATAGCTTGACCAGCTTCTTCATTACATTTTGTCTTCAAATTGGCAACCTGCATCAATCCAAAGGTGTAGCTAACCATGGAGGTGGATGCTGCGTCAAGTATCAAGAGGATGTACTTGACAAATGAGCTATGAGATCGACGCTTGTACGTGTCCAGCACGAACATCGACAGCAGAAGGACTGCAGCAACCATCACCAAGAATTCGATCCGGGCTAACTTAAAATCTTCAGACTTCTCCGTGAAGAGAAGGTATTTGATCACATTCCATACCTTCCCCATTTCCAAGAGATTCAATAACTATGTTCAGGAGTTACACCGAGTTCCCCTCTTATAAAACAACCAAACTTCAAAACATTATAGAAAAACTATTCTTTTTATTTTTCTCGTCATAAATCGATCCATCCATTTGTATTTATTTCTTAATGATATTTAATATGATGTATAAGTTTTAAATCATAGATTTTTCCATATGCCAAGGACATTTTTAATACTTACAAAGGATTGAGAAAATACTTTTTGCTAGTCTTTTTATATGAGATTTGTTTGGATGTCACAAATAGTATTTGGATAAAAAGACACTGCAACACAGGCCTACTTGGACCGATCGCCAGCTAATTGTAGCCTATATGATTAGATTTGACTTGATATATATTCTTAATGAGGCTAAAGTTTAAATAAAAAAGTATTTAGTTTTACATCAATGTGAGATGTATGAGAGAAACAATGCGAAACCTTCACCACAGAAGTACACGAAAATTTATCAAACATGAAGAATATAATTACGAAAAGAGTGTGTGAAAGCATATATTTAATTCTATATTAATTACGTAGTAAAGAAATTATGGATAGTTGTATGAGATAAAAAAATAAAATAATATCTTCAAATTAATTTTTTAGGATGAGATTTTATGCTCCTACAATTACAACTAAAAATGAAAAGTATTTTATATAAATATCTATTATTGTATTTTGATAGGGCTGATTTACAGACTTTGGGAAAGATGAATCTAATAGGAAAAGTCTTTGTGCCCGTGTGAGCGCGCATCACAAGTCTTTGTGCCCGTGTGAGCGCACGTATGACATGCGCCATGGCCCAATGATCTATGGCATATGCACTCGCATGGGCGCATGACCAATGTGCGCATCCAATGCTTATCTTTGTGCATCAAAGGCGGTGCACAAAGACTTTTTCAATCCAATATGTGTCAGCTAGTGGGTGTTGAAAGGAACAAGGAATTTAACCCACTTAAACTGGGAGACAAACAATGAAGCGGGTGTTCAAAGGACCAAAGAATCTGGCCCACTTTAAAATGGAAGATAATCAACATTATCGGATTTTCATGCAGGAAAAGTCTTTGTGCATCAGTCTTCAGTGCATAAAGTGCATATTGGGCATACGGATTGGCTGCACGCCCATGCCACCGTACGTATGGTGCACGCCATGGCTCATTGGACCGTAGCACGTACAATGGCATGATCGAACAACCAATCTGTACGTTCGATGCATGCTTTATGCATCGGAGGCTGGTACATAAAGTCTTTTCCTACCATGCAACTTTAACATGTTTGATTGGATTGTTGGATTGAGGCCGGCACATATGAATGTGTTTTGCTTTCCTCTTAGGGCTTGTTTAGGTTAGCAGTTGGCTTAATTATTAACCAACAATAATATTATACAACCATGACCCAAATAAGGCTTGAATGTAAGTGTTCCGCCTTCAAATTGTCATTTATTAGTGGCACGGTCTAATCCAACAAGATGCAAACCATGCCAAAAACAACATAGTTGCTATAGTAGCTACATTGAGCCAAGCACGATACAATCTTAGACGATACTGCATCAAAATCTGCTAACCTACATGCCATACTAGCATGATGGCTTGTGGTGTGCTAGCACAATACAACCTGTACAGGCTAGCATGGCTCAGGCACATGATTTAGCTTGGCATGGCCTATGGCAGACCAACCTGGCCTACGATAGGCTACCTATGGCCTATTGCATGCTTTTACATATTTACCCCTTCTAACATCTATAAATGACTAATTTTAGAAGTATTTGTATTTATTTTCTTAAAAATATTTTATCTTTTTTAACAATAAAAAATAGCTAGTTTTCAAGATATTCTCATCTAGTACTTTAAAAGATTAATTTATCTTTCTCAATAGGCAAAAATGAATAGTTTGTACGGTCATTTTAGATATTAAAGACTTTTCAACGGCTATAAATATTGCCAACCACTCTTTCTTACATCACATCAAATGATATAATCTCTTAATCTTTCTATGATTTTTGCTTATGAACTCTTTGTGATTCAGGCTAGACATGTTGTCCAATGACTTATCATTCTACAATGGGCTACTCACCATTCTTGGTTCCTTGCCTCTCTCTTGAAAGACAAAGAAATAAACCACCATTTCATACTCCTCCATTGAGGTAGAATACTGTGCGATGACTAATACTACCAATGAGCTCATTTGACTTAAAGCCTTATTAGTAAAACTTGGTATTTCACACTCATATCTCATGCTCTTATGTATAATCAAGCTACTTAATATATTGCTTCAAATCCCTCCTCCATGAATGAACCAAGCACATTAAAATTGACTTTCATTTTATTTAAGAGTGTGTTTAATCCTATAACATCATCATTCACCAACCTGCCTACCATTGATCACTACTGATCAGCCTGCTGACCTCTTCACAAAAGCCTTGAGTCATGTTCAATTTCAACAACTTCACAAGTTGCATATTGTTGATTATTATACTCCAACTTGAGGAGTGGTATTGGGTATGATTTTATATTTGATAGCATAAGGCATGATCCATCTTTGATTAGGATTATTGGGCATGATCAATTCTATATTCAATTGCCATATATTTGATTGGCATAATTCTCATATGTCACATATTTGATTGGTGTGATTCTTAAATGGACATAACTTTAGTTTTCTATATTTATCAGATATGGCTTTGTATATTAATGTATTTATTTTTTATATGTTTTTACATCATTAATTTCCTTTTTAGCCAATCAATTATTGCCTTGTACCGTTATCTATATTTTAGTAATAGCTCTTCTAACACTGCATATATTTTCATCAATGTAATGAAAATAAAATGAACAGCACAGAATTTAACATTATGACAAGCAAAGTCTTTAACCAAAGCTGAATTTATTCAACAATCCAACAGTGAATAGCTGCCTGTTTAACTGATCGACACCGTGGAAGGGTTGGTATTGTTCATAGCTAAAAAAAATAAAAAAATTAATAATTCAATGGAAATAACTATCGATCAAGAAGACAGAGAATAACAGCACCAAAAAAAAAAAAAAATTTCTGAAAAAAATCGCTATCAACATCAGGTGCCAAGTTCCCTCCAAAGCCCAAACAGCGCGTTGCAGTAACATCATGGTTTATGCTCTCACGATAAAGAACGAAGGGCTTACTCCTCTCCTGACTCTGTTTGGTGATGTTGGATAATGCCAACATGGTTGCCTCGCAGTGGATGGAACTCGGTGGATTACAAGCCGTGCAGCCCACAAAATCCGCGCACATGAATGACTTGGTTGCGTCAACGGCTGCGCTATCCGTGGCCTCGCCTCCCGTCTACCATTGCTGCTCGCTCAGCTGGAAAAAGTAGTCAAACATCTATCATCAGTCGATATTTATGACGATATCTTGATCACGTCCCATTTTCTTTCGCTTGCTATGACGTTCGGGGCCAGGCAAGGCGCACCCGTCTCCTTCGATAGTTCATTTTTTTTTTTTTTTTTTTTACAGATTCATCAATAATTCAATCGGATGGGGATTGACAGGGATACTCCAGCACGACCCTCACGAGTGGACAAGGTCATCGGGATCTCTCTCGTCACCCTATTTATGCTGGTATCTGGATTACGTCCCGTTTTCTTTCGCTTGCTATGACGTTCGGGGCCAGGTAAGGCGCAACTGTGTCCTTCGATGGTTCATTCTTTTTGTACAGTTTCCTCAGTAATTCAATTGGATTTGGATGAGGATTGAAAGGGATAGTCCAGCACGATCCTCACGTAGGTAAATTCTTTTATTTCCTTGTAATAAAGAGTGAAAGGAAGAGTGAAAGGAAACTGTATAAAATAAGTTAAATGTCAGCAAATTTATTTTTTTATTAATTATTTCCTTGTAATGTTATCTATGTCCCAGCAACGGCACTTTTAACCCTATATATATTTCCATCAATGTAAGGACAGCAAAGTTAATCATGCAGAATTTAACATTATGACAAGCAAAGTCTTTAATTAGAGCCAAAATTATTCAACAATCCAGCAGCGAAAAGCTGCCAGTTCAATTAATCAACACTATAAATTTAATAATTCAATGAAAATAACTATCGATCAAGAAGACAGAGAATAACAGCATCAAAAAGATTTTTTTTTTCTAAAAAAAAATACTATCGACATCATGTGTGAAGTTCCCACCAAAGCCCAGCCAGCCAGCGCGTTGCAGTAACATCATGGTTTATGTTCTCACGATAAAGAACGAAGGGCCTACCCCTCTCCTGACTCTGTTTTGGTGATGTTGGATATAATGCCAACATGGTTGCCTCGCACTGGATGGACTTGATCTGTGGATTACAAGCCGTGTAGCCCACCGAATCCCGCACACATGAAAAACTTGGTTGCCTCAACGGCTGCGCCATCCGTGGCCTCGCCTCCCGTCTACCATTTGTTGCTTGCTCAGTTGGAAAACTTAGTCAAGCAATCATCGGTCAATATTTAATTATTTATGACGATATCTGGATCAATGCCAACATGGTTGCCTCGCACTGGATGGACTCGGTGGATTACAAGCCGTGCGAATCCGCACAAATGAAAGACTTGGTTGCCTCAACGCCACGGCTGCGCCATCCGTGGCCTCGCCCCCCGTCTACCATTTGTTGCTTGCTCAGTTGGAAAACGTACTCAAACAATCATCGGTCAATATTTAATTATTTATAACGATATCTGGATCACGTCCCATCTTTCGCTTGCTATGACGTTCGGGGCCAGGTAAGACGCAACCGTCTTCTTCGATAGTTCTTTTTTTTTCGTATAGATCCACATTAATTCAATTGGTTGGGGATTGACAGGGATACTCCAGCAGCACGACCCTCACGAGTGGCCCTATTTAGCCGATATCTGGATTACGTCCCGTTTTCTTTCGCTTGCTACGACGTTCGGGGTTAGCTAAGGCGCAACCGCGTCCTTCGATGGTTCATTATTATTTCTGTGCAGTTTCCCTCAGGAATTCTGTTGGATGAGGATTGACAGGGATAGTCCAGCATGATCCTCACGAGTGGGCTAATTAAGACGCTGGAATCTCTCGGCCCTGTATAATTAGAATTTATTCACGGGCAAATATTTCAGTTCCACCTGGTCCCATACTTTTCCCTCCCGTCCTTTCTTGGAAGCAGGTGAAAATTAAACATGGCAGCTACCATTTTATTTCTATTGCAAGTATTTAGTTTTAATATATGATGCAAATTTTGCTGGACGACGCCTCCCTTGTCAAGCACTGCCCTTGATTTCCATCCCGTTTTCCAAGGCTATTTTGGAAACCATGTAAAATGAACAGCTGAACCGTACAGCGTACGTGTGCTTGCTAAGCTCAAAATCAGATATTCAAGTTTTTTCTGAAATATTTATTATTTGTCAAATAAAATTATTTTGACCTCACAATGAGCTGTAACAAAATGCCAGTCGTCTAGGATCCACTAGAGAAAAACAGCCAGTCGGAGCAGGTGTCACTGAAAACCAACCTTTCGTCAAAGAGGGAGGAAGAGACATCAAATCCACAGGCAAAAGAAAGCAGATTTCCCTGAAGAGAGGGCAAGAGATAAACAAGGAAAAGGAAGAAAAGGATGGTATTACTACAGAAAATATTGAAGAAGACGGGATTCAGTCCTTTCACGGATAACGACTTGGCTGATAATGTAGCACACGAACAGATTGATCCCATCAAACTCAAAGTTTTGGGCATTCCCACTACCTCAAAGTTTTGGGCATTCCCACTAGCATCAAAATCGAGATGTTTACTGTTGGACCGAATCGTTTATAGAATTTAAGATAAATTTTAATGCAAAATAAATATGATTATCCGTTATTTAAAATAGATAAAGGTTAATTTTAAAAAAATCTATAAAAAAAGGACTCAAGAAAATCTATACAAAGATATGCCTCCATCGACTGATACAACGCATAAGAGATGTATATCCTTCGAAAAAGAAAATCTCTTCAAAGCACAAGAAAACTGTAATATTCATTTCAAAAATTAGCAATGCTTACTTTTAATTTTTAAAGTATGCTCATCATATATATCTATGCCGTATGTTCATGCATTTATTTGTAATAGCCATATTACACCGTAGACATATAGGCATCACCTTCTAGATTTAATCTAGAAGGTTTAGCATTGATATATATAATATTAAACTCTCATTTTAAAACTCATATTTTTTATTAAATTTATCTGTTTTATACCAGATTTATTTTACTATCATGCATGCATGTTCGTATGTGTTTGTTTAGAAAAATTATTAGAAAAGCTTTTCATCGTTATTTTTTTTTTCTTGTATGGGCTTTTGAAATTTGGAGTAAAAAAATGCCAAAAAAAATTCAAAAAAAAAAAAAAAAGTGGACAAGGCAAATGCGTGCGACGTCATGCCAGGCCATACTGCCAGACCATTGGTTGAGCAAGGCTGCATGCTGTGTTGTGCGGACCTCACTTCAGGCTCTACATGCGCAAAACCTGAAACCCGCACTATGTAGTCGTGCTGAGTTCAGCTTGTTCCTAGCTGAGCTACGCCTTGGGAGATGGCCCATTATGCCTGGCCTGTCCGATTTTGAGGCCGGCTCGTGTCTTCGAAGGTTGCACGGCAAGCTTAGGCAACCTAGAGAGAGAGAGAGAGAGAGAGAGAGAGAGAGAGAAGGGGGAGGGGGTGTTGGTTTGTGGAATAAGAAAGTCTTGCTGCACCATGCTCGATGATTGGCATGCATCATGTCCACATGAGCATGCTGCTAATCATCGAGGGCAGTGCAGCTGCACTCCCTCCAATGTAGTAAGACTCTCCCGTGGGATATGTCACTGTTGTTGCCTCTAATTCTCCCAACCAAAGTATGTTGGCTCTTGTTGTGTGGTCTATAAAATGAGCATGGCTAGCCCAAGGCCCTAGCAACCCAAATCAAAGAAGCTCTTGGCTCTTCCATTGACCTGAGCTATTCTTGTGCCTAGCATCTCAGCATGATTATTACATTATTGATAATCTTAATAATACTTGCATGTTGTGGTGCATGTGTGTGTATAAAATTTTATTTGTTATTTCTTGTTGACGAAGGAACTGATACCTAATTATAAGCCTAATATGGGCAAGATATGATTAATTTCTTTACTGATCAGATGTGAAATAGTATACATGTTCAATCTTGATTGTAATGGCAAATATACATTGCATTATGATTTATTGATTATAGGCTAGATTCGGATCATAACATGTGTTAGGATATTATCATTATGAATGAAAAATCTAATGAGTTGCTTCAAAAGATGTGAAAATCTGGAATGATGAAAGAAGTAAAATTCTATATGAAACAAAATTCATGACTATTATGGGAGCACTTTATTTGGTGAGCATCATGTTTTAACTTCAACGATTCTCTGCATTTTATTTGGTAGCAAACAATAGAGTTGAACAATCCTTTGCTCCTCTGCACAATCATTGTACTCGTATCTTTTGGCATGCAAGGTCGGAAAGCTTTGATGCTAATCAATAAGATTTTATGGTTGATTGGCCGTTTCTGATAATGAACATTATGTTAGATTGTTCATAAATGTAAAAATGATTAAATGATTCCGTGAATTTAGTCTTATATATGTTTGTACTTCATACTTCATTTTGTAGAAAATTGAATTCATGTATATAAATATTGTTTCTCAAATTGAATTATATATGTATATGTATATATATATATATATATATATATATATATACATATGAAATTGATGTGGCTGATCCAACGCCGTTAGAGAACCATGAAGGAAGCTGACAGAGCCCTGCTTCGACCTCCAAGGCCCATCTCGATCTCCGCGTCGGTCACCCATGTCCAAGCTACGTGGGCCACTCCTCCCGAGACCCCCGTCGGTCTCGGGGTCCAGACCCCCGTCGGTCTCGGGGTCCATCCACACATCCTACCCCGAGACCCCCCGCCGGTCTCGGGGTGCATCAACATCATCCTACCCCGAGACCCCCCATCGGTCTCGGGGTGCATCAACATCATCCTACCCCGAGAACCCCACTGGTCTCGGGGTGCATCAACATCATTCTACCCGAGACCCCCGTCGGTCTCGGGGTCACATCGGTCGGTCTCGGGGTCCATCCAGCATCCTACCCCGAGACCCCCCGCCGGTCTCGGGGTGCATCAACATCACCCTACCCCGAGACCCCCCGCCGGTCTCGGGGTGCATCAACATCATCCTACCCCCGTCAGTCTTGGGGTGCATTCACATCATCCTACCCCGAGACCCCCGTCGGTCTCGGGGTCCATCCACAGCATCCTACCCCGAGACCCCCCGCCGGTCTCGGGGTGCATCAACATCATCCTACCCCGAGACCCCCATCGGTCTCGGGGTACATTCACAACATCCAACCACCAAGACCTGAGACCCCTCTCGGGCTCGGACATTGAACAGTGCCGGTGAACATTACCATGCAAGTATTCACCCACAACCTTCTCTGAAGCTCATCCAAGGGCATGAACAGTGCCATGCGAGCGCTCTATGATCAAATGCTCTACGAGGGATAGACAACCAAAAAGGTGACGTAGGGGACACGCCTGGCAAGCGCCGTAACGATCGGCCATGCCCTGCAGCCACCAACCCTGACAGGACATGGCCTGCAGCGCAACACGGCACATGGAGGTAAACTCCACCGTACTGCAATCAATTAATGCTCTGACAAGAGATCACGCCCCAAGCCCACGGATTCCAGGCATTAATAAAAAGGGTAAGAGGGACCTCGACCAGGTAACACGCTCATGCCACCCCTAAATGCTCACAACGAGAGATCTTTCTCTCGGAGCCATATCTCTCTTTCTCTTTCGAGCTTCCTCAAGCTCACGGCTGATGCCCAGACCACTGACTTGAGCGTCGGAGGGTCCCCGCCGGAATCTCCGGCCCCCAGGACTTGCTTGCAGGTGCGAGGAGCTCACTGGAGGAGGAGACCGCACGCTCGAGGCCGGTGATTTGGCGTCATCAGATTGGCGCGCCAGGTAGGGGGAATAAGAGAGATTTCGAATCCGAAATCGACAACTCCTCTTTCCCTGAGCTCTTAAACAATGGTGATGACCCGTGCGCAAGAGGTCTCCACCAGCTACGCTGGGGGGCAGCGTTAAGTCTTTGGTGGTGATGCACGCCCGGAAGGTCCTCACCAATCATGCCGGGGGGCATCCATGTCATACTGAGCAACAAGGGACCATTCTCTCTGCTCCTCACTCACCACCAACCTCAGCTGCTTTCATCAACCAGCCGGCTATCTTCAATCAGCAAGTTCAAGCCTTGAATGCAGCAGTTCGTGAGCTGTAGAGGCAAAGCTTTCAAGAAACTACAGTCTCCTACCCCCCGCTCAAGCTGCCACTCCTCTCATCACTCATCTTCTGAGCCATATGGGAAAGATCTTAAACCTAAGGTGAAGAAGCGTATGGACAAACAACACCAACGGCTGGGAGAGCTCACTCAAAGGCTCAACAATCAACCAGAGGCGGACTGCAGCATGGGTCGAAGAATAATTTCCAAAAGGGATGAACTTGAGACATTATTCGTCACCTCAAGGATTTATGGGCATGTCAATTTCCGGTGGTAGTAAGCTGAGAGCCAAACCGAGCCTAGGACCTTTTACGGATTTTGTTCTAGCTGCTCTCAAGCTTCAGCACCGAGGGCAATCAATCTCTTCAAAGAAAGAGCTAGGCAAAGGGGCCTCCTAGCAACATCTTCTCCTAATCATCCACCCTCAGTGGACTCTCCCGGCCACTCGTCTTCAATGACCGCCGACTGTCGAGGCTTTCCTCAACGGACTACAGCTTTGTCTCGGTTTCCAGCTTCTTCCCGACCATAGGCATCTCGTCCTGGTCTCCAATGCGAGGGAAGGCCCAAGTAAGGGCAACGACACTTCCAATCCAACCAACATGACTCCCTAGGGGGCAGGTCACTAGCGGACGGAAGTGCTCAAATCCATAAAAGGAAAAATAGGGGGTGCTACAAGAGCTAAGTACGCTGCACCTAATACAATTTTCATTCATTGATACTTAAAAATGTCATGC
>UESW01002380.1:109942-209744 GCA_900491605.1 Calamus simplicifolius | reverse complement strand
GTACCACTGATAGAGCCAGTGTACATCGGCTCTCGCAACAAAAGCTCGACCCCGATCGGCACCAAAGCCCTGGGCCAGCCAGGCATGAAGCCCAGTGTACCACTGGCAGAGCGGTGTACCACCAGCTCTCAGAACAAAGCCCAACCCAGGTCGGCACCAAAGCCATGGGCCAGCCAGGAATGAAGCCCAGTGTACCACGGCAGAGCGGTGTACCACCGGCTCTCAACACAAAAGCCGACCTTGGTCGGCACCAAAGCCCTGGGCCAGCCAAGCATGAAGCCTAGTGTACCACTGGCAGAGCGGTGTACCACCGGCTCTCAGCAACAAAAGCCGACACCAGTCGGCACCAAAGCCCTGGGCCAGCCAGGCATGAAGCCCAGTGTACCACTGGCAGAGCAGTGTACCACCGGCTCTCAGCAACAAAAGCCCGACCCCTGTCGACACAAAAAGCCCTGGGCCAGCCAGGCATAAAGCATAGTTACCTGCAGAGCAGTGTACCACTGTCTCAGCAACAAAAGCCCAACCCCGATCGGCACCAAGCCCGGCCAGCCAGCATGAGCCCAGTGTACCACTGGCAGAGCGGTGTACCACCGGCTCTCAGCAACAAAAGCCCCGACCCTGGTCGACACCAAAGCCCTGGGCCAACCAGGCATGAAGCCCAGTGTACCACTGGCAAGCGGTGTACCACCAGCTCTCAGCAACAAAGCCCAACCCCCGGTCGGCACCAAGCCCTGAGCCAGCCAGGCATGAAGCCCAGTGTACCACTGGTAGAGCGGTGTACCATCGGCTCTCAGCAACAAAAGCTGACCCGGTCGGCACCCAAAGCCCTGCACTAGCCAGGCATGAAGCCCAACACCCGTCGGCACCCAAACCCTGAACTAGCCAAGCATGAAGCCCGACACCCGTCGGCACAATGAAGCCCTGCACCAGCCAGGCATGAAGCCGACCCAGTCGCACCTGAAGCCCTGCACCAGCCAGGCATGAAGCCCGACACCCGTCGGCACCTGAAGCCCGACACCCATCGGCACCTGAAGCCCTGCACCAGCCAGGCATGAAGCCCGACACCCGTCGGCACATGAAGCCCTGCACCAGCCAGGCATGAAGCCCGACACCTGTCGGCACCTGAAGCCCTACACCAGCCAGGCATGAAGCCTGACACCCGTCGGCACCTGAAGTCCTGCGCCAGCTAGGCATGAAGCCTTGCACCAGCCAGGCATGAAGCCCGCACCAGCCAGGCATGAAGCCCGACACCGTCGGCACCTGAAGCCCAACACCCGTCGGCACCTAAAGCCCTGCACCAGCCAGGCAGGAAGCCCTGCACCAGCCAACATGAAGCCCGACACCCATCGGCACATGAAGCCCTGCACCAGCCAAGCATGAAGCCCACACCCGTCGGCACCTGAAGCCCTGCACCAGCCAGTCATGAAGCCCGACATCCATCGGCACCCAAAGCTCTGCACCAGCAAGCATGAACCTCGACATCCGTCGGCACCCAAGCCCTGCACCAGCCAGGCATGAAGCCCGACACCCGTCAGCACATGAAGCCTTGCACCAGCCAGGCATGAAGCCCGACACCCGTCGGCACTGAAGCCTGCACATCCAGGCATGAAGCCCGACACCCGTCGGCACTTGAAGCCCTGCACCAGCCAGGCATGAAGCCCTGCACTAGCCAGGCATGAAGCCCGACACCCGTCGGATCTGAAGCCCTGCACCAGCCAGCATGAAGCCCGACACCGTCGGCACCAAAGCCCTGCACTAGCCAGGCATGATACCCGATACCCGTTCGGCACCCAAAGCTCTGCACAGCCAGGCATGAAGCCCTGCACCAGCTAGGCATGAAGCCCGACACCCGTCGGCACCTAAAGCCCTGCACCAGCCAGGCATGAAGCCTGCATCAGGCGAGGATCAGCCACTTGGGAGGTAACGCCCCTTTCGCCTTGCTGGGGTAGGCCCGCTTCGTCTCAGGGGCGAGGGGGCATCTGATGTTGGCTGATCCAATGCCGTTAGAGAACCATGAAGGAAGCTGACAGAGCCCCGCTTCGACCTCCAAGGCCATCTCGATCTCCGCGTTGGCCATGGCCCATTTTCATCTTGGCGTCGGTCTCGGCGTCGGCTCCGGCCCACCTTGACCTCCGTGTCGGTCACGGCCCATTTCCATCTCGGCGTCGGTCTTGGCATCGGCTCTGGCCCACCTCGACCTCCGTGTCGATCATGGCCCATTTTCATCTCGGTGTCGGTCTCGGCGTCGGCTCCGGCCCACCTCGACCTCTGTGTCGATCAAGGCCCATTTCCATCTCGATGTCGGTCTCGGCATCGGCTCCGGCCCACCTCGACCTCCTGGTCCATCAGCATCCTACCCCGAGACCCCCAGTCGGTCTCGGGATGCGGTCACAACATCCTACCCTGAGACCCTCCGTCGGTCTCGGGGTGCGCTCACAGCATCCTACCCCGAGACCCCCGTCGGTCTCGGCGTCGGCTCCGGCCCACCTCGACCTCCTGGCCCATCAGCATCCTACCCAGAGACCCCCGTCGGTCTCGGGTGCGGTCACAACATCCTACCCCGAGACCCCCCATCGATCTCAGGTGCGGTCAGCATCCTACCTCGAGACCCCCATCGGTCTTGGGTGCGCTCACAGCATCCTACCCGAGACCCCCCATCGGTCTCGGGGTGCATTCACAGCATCCTACCCGAGACCCCCGTCGGTCTCGGGGTGCGGTCACAACATCCTACCCCGAGACTCTCCGTCGGTCTCAGGGTGCGGTCTCAACATCCTACCCAAGACCCCCCGTCGGTTTCGGGGTGCATTCATGAAATCCTACCCCGAGACCCCCCGTCGATCTCGGGTGCGGTCACAACATCCTACCCCGAGACCCCCCGTCGGTCTCGGGGTGCATCAACATCATCCTACCCCGAGACCCCCCATCGGTCTTGGGGTACTTTCACAACATCCTACCCCGAGACCCCCCGTCGGTCTCGGGGTCCATCACAGCCCTACCCCAAGACCCCCCATCGGTCTCGGGTACTTTCACAACATCCTACCCCGAGACCCCCCATCGTCTCGGGTACTTCACAACATCCTGCCCCAAGACCCCCCGTTGGTCTCGGGGTCCATCCAGAGCATCCTACCCCGAGGACCCCCCATCGGTCTTGGGGTACTTTCACAACATCCTACCCCGAGACCCTCCGTCGGTCTCGGGGTCCATCCACAGCATCCTACCCGAGACCCCCCTTTCAGGCTCGGACATTGAACAGTGCCGGTGAACAGTACCATGCAAGTATTCACCCACAGCTTTCTCTGAAGCTCATTCAAGGGCATGAACAGTGCCATGCGAGCACTCTATGATCAAATGCTCTACGAGGGATAGACAACGAAAAAGGTGACGTAGGGGACACGCCTGGCAAGTGCTATAACGATCGGCCATGCCCTGTAGCCACCAACTCTGATAGGACGCGGCCCACAGCGCGACACGGCACATGGAGGTAAGCTCCACCGTACTGCCATCAATTAATGCTCTGACAAGAGATCACGTCCCAAGCCCACGGATTCCAGGCATCGATAAAAATGGTAAGAGGGACCTCAACCAGGTGAGAGGCTCATGACACCCCTTAACGCTCACAACGAGAGATCTCTCTCTCGAGCCATCTCTCTCTCTCTTTTCGAGCTTCCTCAAGCTCACGGCTGATGCCCAAACCATTGACTTGAGCGTCGGAGGGTCCCCGCCGGAATCTCCGGCCCCGGACTTGCTTGCAGGCGCGAGGAGCTCGCTGGAGGAGGCGACCGCACGCTCGAGGATGGTGATTTGGCGTCATCAGTTTGATTTGTTGATTTGCTTGTATTTATTTAGATGACCATAAATCTATTTCTATAACAAACTTTATGGTCAAACTAAAACTCAGTTATTCATAGTGAAAAATGGCATAGTTCTTATGCAGTCCAGTTATGTATCCATGTCTTTAGCTTCTTAATTTTAACTGTACTACAAATGATAGCCTATAAATATATACATATGGCCCAATTTAGTTGATATTGATTATTCAAAAATCGAAAACAAGCCGAACCAATTTTTTTGGTTTCAAAATTTTTTTTTTTTTTGGTACGGACTGGTGATTACACTACTTTAAGGTGAGTCAAACCTGGTTTCAAACCAAGACCAAACCAAGAGATAAAAAAACCAATTCAAACCAAATTAAAATCATGATTTTGGTTGGTTTTGTGGTTAGTCAGTTTTTTTTGCATATCTCTTACTGCAACTATTATTCTATGATAGAAGTAAGTCGCATGGCAGATATTACACAATCTCAAATATGTATTCCATCACCTTAGCAGTAAGATCGCATGACAAAGTCTAAACAATTTCTTTATTGGATAACTCATCTCTGAATTTATGTGCTACCTCAAAGCAACCTTCTTGATGCTCTTTTGAAGCCATTGGAAAAGAATCTAGCTATATGGTTGCTAGAAAATTTTTATTATGTAATAATTCTTTAAAAATCCAAATTATTTAAGTAATTTTTTTATAGGTATATTATGGTTAGTGATCAACTGATCATCATTTGTTATTAGGCTTATGTTCAACATGGGTTTTATGTATACATAACCCATAATAGGTTGAGCACATATTAAGTTGATTGTCACAAGAAGAGGTCACTACCCTTGCCCTATAAATATTGCAATAGAATTATTGAGCTGTAATACTTTGTTTGCCTGTAAAATAGATGAAAATTCTCCTGCCATACACATATACAAAATCCTAATTGGATTCTCCATATCAGAGGAGTTATGAATTTTGCAATGAATTCAGGTATGATTTATTTTATATTGCATATGCATATATACTCATGATATTAAGATTATCAATTGTGTTTTGGATTTGTTGAATCTAGATTTCTATCATTGGTATGAAAGCAATTAGGTTAATCTCATATATGAGTTATGTGTATATGAAATGAAATATTATTTTTTTTTATTCTTGTAAAACATTATATCTGTTCTAATCTTTATTTTTGGGGTTATTTTGCTGAGGATTATTAATCAATATTTGATGGATTCGTATAAGCACATGTTTTCATAGAGTTATGATATTTGGAGAGAGAAAATAGGCTGCTTTTCCTTATAACCTAGCTTTTTAATAGAAACCCTATTGCTTGGGTGGTTGTTTATCTCCCAAAATTTGAGAAAAATAATACTTAGAAGCCTATAATCCTGATTATTCCAACTTATCCTAGCTATACTTGGCTTATTCTTGGCTATTCCAAGATTATTCCCAATTTATCCCACAATCTTTCATGATGCCCTATTTTGGGCGAATGATTGACCGAGATTTTAGGTGGATGAGTAACCATCTCCTAGGGCTAGGGCTGCAAATGGATCGATCAGTGTCATGCTTGTTCTTGATCCAATCTTGTTTTATATTCGGGTCTTAACTTTAGATCTGGACTCAATCCATTTGTTGGTCGGATATATCAGGTCAAAGAAATTTTAGATCCAACAAGTTATTCGGATCTATTTGGATCCACCCAAAATATTGCATTTGAATCAAACATCTAACTATTATTTTATTGCTAAAATCTTGTAATTGATAATAAAATATAGATCCATTAAAAAATTAAATGAGATTAAAAAAATCAATTTATACTTAAATTTGTATTCAAAAACTATTAATTCTATCTAACTAAATAATTATCCTTAAGTTTATAAATTATAATATTAAAAATATTTATATATACTTAAGAACATTATAAATAAGAAGGCTTTTGCATATGATGCTTTAGTCCACATTTGGACTGGTGTGGTAATTTTTGGAAGGTCAAGGATAGCTACAGTAAAATGAAATATATATTGTATGATGTGTTGGACAAACCAAATTGAGTTTGGTTTTCAAGAAATATATTATAATAGCACCATAGACGGTCTCAAATAAGAATCCATCAAAATAAATAATAAAATATAAATATTTAAATATAATTAGAGTCAAAAAGTTGAGAGAATTTCTAGTTATTAAGATGAACAAAAGAATTAGTTTAAATTAAAGTTTATTCAATGAATTTATAAAGTAAATGGTATAAAGAAAAAAAAATATTTTAGGATAAATTGGGTTTGGATTAGGCCGACTCAAAAAATACAAATTCTGAATCTAACTCAAGCTTTAGATTGAATTTAATTTTCAAATTCAACCCATCCCATAATTCTAAATATGGATTGGATCAGGTCTAATCAAGTTGGGATTGGATTGGGTTGTAGGTTTAATATGTACTCTTGCTCTTTTAGCATAGCATTGATTTTGAAAGATAAGATATTTTCAAAGACTCCTTGTCCTTTGACTAATGAGATAAGTCCCATGTGCATCAGCTATTAATAGTTTGATGTTTGCTCAAATATACACATTTTGATATTGTTTGTGTAAGTGTATATCTGAAGATACTTAAGTGATCCTAAATTGATCACTAGAAAGCTGTAAATAAAATCATAAGTTATTTATAGGGCACTAAAGATTATATGCCTATTTATATGTGATATGATCATTTGAGATGAAGCTGACCATGCAAGCTGTCCAGTTGATGATAAGATTGATTCATTTTTTGTTATGTATTTGTGATTGCAGGAGGAGCTGTTTCATGGAAGAGTATTGGACAAACACTCACGAATACCTCAATTATGAAGATATATGTAGCATATTATAAGGCTATATATCAGGCTCTTTGAATATGCAATTTCATTTTAAGGCCTCATATTGTTGAGTCTATCTTGAGGCCATTGACTATATGATTGTTGACCAACTAACTAAAGGCTCAGTTCTCGAAGTTCTTCATAAACATATAACCCATAATTAAGTATTTTGATGTTTTAAGTTAGTGAGAGTTTATGATATTATAATAGTTGCAACTATGATATTTATATTTATATTATTCTCAAAATATTATGCATCATTGTTTATGCCATATATTATTGTGCAAGTATTTATGTTTGTTTAAGGCATTATTTTTAGCATTATGATATGAGGCATTTTGACCGTGTGCATCTTGGTCGATGCTTGGGCCATTTGATAGTTTGCATATTGTTCATATTTTGCCATGCATTTTTTATACTATACTTTCATGCTACATTGTTTTGGTCATAAGACTATTTGTGTTTTGACATATATTATATTTTATATCCTTCTTAGATATGCTATTTTATATCATTGGATGGTTATAATCTCAATATCCACATTCGGCATTATCTGTTATGACCACATTTCATATTATTTAATTTAGAGAAATATATTTCTAAGAAATCATGACATATGCTGTCCAAGTAAAAGAACGTTAGAAATTTTCGTTACATAGGCTAGCATTATCATTCTTTAAAAACCCAAATTAATTGAATGTCCAAATAATAGAGTAATTTTGTGTAGGCCCATTACGATAGTGATCATTATTTGTTATAGTGCTATTTGTTGCATCTTATAGTAGTATGGGCTTATGTTAAGTATGAGCATCGTGAATACGTGGCTCATGATGGTCCCTACCCTTATCCTATAAATATTGTAGTATATCCATTAAGTTGTAATATTTTTGTTGCTTGTAAGGTAGAGGGAAGTTTTCTCTCCTAACACATATACACAAAATCCTAATCATTCTATATTGCAGATGGTTTAGGGATCTTATAATAAATTCAAGTAAGATATATGTAAGATATTTTATATTGCATATGCATACATATTTTAATATTAAAATTATTAATTATGTTTTGGATTTGTTGAATCTATATCTCCTATAAGGATTGCTTGTTAATGATAAATGCTCTGTCAGGAGGAGAAAGCTGCGGATTGTTGGCAAAGCATCTCATGTACCCTGGCAATCCTAAGCAGTTTCCACCTACACACATAGAAGGAAATGTATTAGCTTTCCATTAGCTTAAAACGACTAATGGAAGCACCTCCTTCACATTAGATAACATCAATTATCATCAGACCATAAAATCATAAAATCCTATGGCTGCTGATCTGTATAGCATTGTGGCTCACGACAATAAAGGACTGGTGATTGGACATCAATTATCATCAGACCATAAAATCCTATGGCTGCTGATCTGTATAGCATTGTGGCTCATGACAATAAAGGACTGGTGATGGGCTTTTTGGTGCCAGAAGTGTTAAAGATATGTGCCAAAGATAATATTCAGAATCAGATATGACCACTATGAGTTCTTGATGATGCCGTTTGGGTTAACTAATGCCCCAGTAGCATTCATGGACTTAATGAACAGAATTTTTAAGCCATATCTGGATCAGTTTGTGGTGGTTTTCATTGATGATATTCTGATATATTCCAAGAGCCATAAGGAGCATGAGGACCACCTGAGGATTGTGTTGCAGATTCTTCGAGAGAAGAAGCTTTATGCCAAGCTGCAGAAGTATGAGTTTTGGTTGGACCAAGTATCTTTCTTGGGTCATATAATATCTAAAGATGGTGTATCAGTGGACCCAAAAAAAATTGAAGCTATCATTAGCTGGAGCCGACCTTCTAATGTGGCAGAAGTCAGAAGCTTCTTGGGGTTAGCTGGGTATTACCGTAAATTTGTAGAGAATTTCTCTCGCATTGCTCTACCCCTAACTCGCTTAACCCAAAAGCGAGTGAAGTTTGACTGGACAGTGGAGTGTGAGAAAAGTTTTCAGGAGTTAAAGCAGCGCCTGGTGTCAGCTCCATTCTTGTTCTTCCGACAGGATCTGAAGGTTTTACTATATATACTGATGCCTCTCGGAAAGGATTGGGATGTGTTTTGATGCAGAATGAAAGGGTGATAGCCTATGCCTCCAGACAACTGAAACCTTATGAGCAGAATTATCCTACTCATGATCTGGAATTGGCTGCTGTGTTTTTGCTCTGAAGATTTGGCGGCATTATCTATATGGAGTGTCGTGTGATGTGTATACAGATCATAAGAGTCTAAAATACATCTTCACACAGAAGGAGCTGAATTTAAGGCAGAGGAGGTGGTTGGAACTATTGAAGGATTATGACCTGAATCTACAGTATCATCCTGGGAAGGCCAATGTAGTGGCTGATGCTTTGAGCAGGAAATCCTCTTCTGAGTTAGCTGCTATGATTACTTCCCAGCCTCACGTATTGAGAGATCTGGAGAAGTGGGAGGTTGGTCTGAGAGTACAGCAGTCTGATGGGCTTGTTGCAGCACTTGTACTCCAGCCGACCCTAGTTGACAGAATCAAGTCCTCCAGATAGAAGATTCCGATCTACAAAGGATTAAAGAAGTTGTGCAGTCAGGAGTTCAGAATGAATTTTATGTAATGGAGGATGGATCCCTGAAATTTGAAGGAAGACTTTGTGTGCCAAACATTGAGGACTGAAGGCTGAAATTTTGAAGGAGGCTCACTACTCTCCTTATACTGTGCATCCAGGTGGCACTAAGATGTACAGAGACTTAAAGAAAATTTTTGGTGGAAAGGTATGAAGAGGGAGATTGCTCAGTATGTGGCCAAGTGCTTGGTGTGTCAGCGAGTGAAGGCCGAGCATCAAAGGCCTGCGGGACCTCTTCAGTCTCTGATGATTCCACAGTGGAAATGGAAAAGATTACAATGGACTTTGTGACTGGTCTGCCCAAAACTCCCAAGAGTAATGATGCAGTTTGGGTTATTGTGGACAGACTAACAAAATCAGCTCATTTCCTACCTTTCAGAGTTGGGGTCTCTAGTGAAAGATTGGCTAATTTGTATATTGAGCAGATCGTGAGACTCCATGGTGTCCGGTATCTATTGTATCAGATAGAGATACCAGGTTTGTGTCCCAGTTTTGGAAGAGTCTTCATAAGGCCATGGGAACCAAACTAAACTTCAGTACTGCCTATCATCCCCAGTCAGATGGACAATCAGAGAGGACCATACAGATTCTGGAAGACATGTTGCGAGCCTGTGTGATGGACTTGGGTGGAGCTTGGGATAACCACTTACCTTTGGTGGAGTTTGCATATAATAATAGTTACCAAGCCAGCATCCAGATGGCTCCATTTGAAGCTCTGTATGGTAGGAGGTGCAGATCTCCTATATGTTGGGATGATGTGGGGGAAAGAAAATTGCTAGGCCCTGAGCTGATTCAGCAAACAGTAGATAAGGTGCATTTGATCAGGGAATGTCTTCGTACAGCTCAGAGCAGGCAAAAGAGCTATGCTGATGTCAGAAGAAGGGAATTGGAATTTCAGGTTGGGGACCATGTTTTCTTAAGGGTATCACCAACCAAAGATGTGATGAGATTTGGGATTAGAGGAAAGCTGAGTCCACGTTATATTGGACCTTTTGAGATCTTGAGCAGAGTCGGGAGGTTGCTTACAGCCTGGCACTGCCTCCGATTCTATCTGGGGTACACAATGTTTTCATGTCTCTATGTTGAGGAAGTATATCTCTGACCCCAGCCATGTCATAGCGTATGAGCCTATACAGTTGAAGAAAGATTTATCATATGAGGAGCATCCTGTGCGTATTGTGGACCGCAAAGATCAGGTTCTGAGATGCGTATCATTCCATATGTCAAGGTACAATGGAGTAATCATTCTGAGAGGGAGGCTACTTGGGAACTTGAGGAGGAAATGAAAAAGAAGTATCCATAACTATTTATATCCTAATATAGTTAATGATATAGCTACGACTGTTGACTTTTGAATAAAGACTTAGTTGATTGTGTGACAAAATTGGAATTTTAATTTTCTCTAATGAAAGTTATCAATTTTGAGGCCGAAATTTTTATAAGGAGGGGAGAATGTAATCCCCGGGATCCACAAGCAACAAACAAGAAGATTTGGATAAGATCTTTGGGGGAGTTAGTTATGGATAAGTTGGCCTTTATCCAAAATTACCGATGGAGCTTTTTGGATGAAGTTTTCAGGCATCAAACCAGCTGCAACTAGGAGTCCTTCATTAGCCTATCCAACGCCCATCAAAGGATAAGATTTACAAGAGTTTGGGCGGTGCATTAAAGGAGGCGGTGCATGAGGATAAGATAAGAACGGGTGAAGCTTTGGATAAGGCAACGCTGCACTATAAATAAGAGGGCAGAGGTCTTTGGAAGAGCATTGAACGGAGAGGAATCAAGGAGAATCCAATCCAACCGGCCATCAAATTGAAGGCATCTTCTATTCTTCACCTTGGGCGAGAAGGAGGAGAAAGAGAAGAGACGATCGAAGACGGAGCCGTTGAGGAGCTTCCTACGGGCGATCATCTACGGGTTACGGATGAGTGATCTTGTAACCTAAGGCAAGGTGAGGGAGAGATCGGTGTGAGATTTCTTGCAGTGCTACGGCACAGATTCATCGTGTCTTCTTCTTGGGATTGTTATTAATCAAAGAGGTTGGTGTATAGTTTACCATGTACATCTTGTGTTGGGCTGCCTTGATTTGGGCCTTGTTGGGCCGATCTGTGAGCCATTTTTGAGCCACTTTTTGGGCCCTGTAGTGGGCCGAGAATGGCAAAGTAAATATATGGCCTGAATCATGATTGAATCTAGTTTCTTGGGATATTTTTAAATCCCCATTTGGACAAATATATTGAGAGATATTCGAGCCCAAAGTCGGGCTCGTGACGTGGTATGGGTAGAGTTTTAAGAATCATTTTATTATTCAGATTTTAAAAATTCAATAATGTAAAATGATACTGTAGGTACCCAGGTGTCCAATAGCTGGGTTATCAATTGAAATTTGCATACTTAGGTAAGTAAGCCAAGTATTATAATTTTATAAATTGTGAACTTATAGTTAAATGTAATTATGTTAATCTTGCAAAATTATGTTGTTACTATCGAGATGATAATATGCAATTATGATAATAACAGTAAAAATTTATGTGTCGCCGCAGTTCTCATATGACAGATTATGATATGACAGATTATGATATGACATTATGATATGGCATAATACTGGTACTAGGACCCTTCTCTTAGGGGACATTTAAAAGTGATACACAAGATGAGTGCCGTAGGGCCATGGGACACATAAAGAAAAACAATGACAGTATAAACAGTGTTTGGTTTACATTGCATATTCTAGTATTTATTATTTAATTAAGCTTCCAAATTATTTTGTTCTGATGACATGAATATGCTATAGCATGATAAATGTAATTTGAAATTGTATTAGGCTTACTTATTGAGTGTGAGCTCATAGAATTCTCACAATGTTTTTCAGAGCCTTATGAATGAAGAAGGATATTTGGGATAGACAGAGCTTCTATTAAATAAACTTAGTTCTATTATATTGATATAGTTCAGTATTGCTTGTGTGTAGGGCAGGTAACCCAAGACCGATAATTTTGGTTTGTAATAAATCATGGATTTGAATTTTGCTTTATATTGATTTATGTGATAAAGTTCGAGACACCTTGCATGCCTGGCATGCGGCGAGTTGTCACCCTAGCTCAGGTTTTGGGACTGGGGCGTGAAAATAACAATGGACCATCCTCTCTAGGGCCCCTTTCAAGGACCTTATGAAGATCTTTAGGCCTCAGTCCTAGAAAACGAAGGATGCTGCATGGATATGGTCGCTCCCCACTCTTCCTAGGGTTCAGCTTTTTATCTAGAAGCTTCTTTGGGACTACCTTCCGACGAGTGCCCTGCTCTCTCGTAGGGGTGTGTCTATTCAGCCGATCTGCCCCCTGTGTGGTTTGGAGGACGAGTCTACATACCATGCTATCTTCAAATGTCCAAGAGCTAGACGGATTTGGTACTTGATGGGCTATGGGTATAGAGTGGATGCTTATGGTTCCCCACGTCCTCTCTTTTTTCAGGATCTTCGAATAGCTCCTCAGCATAAACGTGGTCTCTGGGTGGCTACGGCTTACCAGATTTGGTTATCGAGGAACTAGATTATATTCTCGAAGGATTTTTTTCTTCACATCGGCTTGTGAGGAAGATTAGATCTTTGTCCGCGGATTGTACCCGTGCTATTCAATCGGTTGGTTATGATACCTCTGGCCTCTGGGGTTCCCCTGCTGCTTTGGCAGCGAACCGGAGTACGGTTTTCATTTCCTGGGAGCCCCCCTCCAGGGTTCGTCAAAATCAACTTTGATGGGAGTCTCCGCGATAGATTTGCTGGTTCGGCCTTCATCATTCGTGGGCCTCAAGGTGATATGCTGGCGGCGGGTGGATTTGGTACCCTTGATTTCTCTGTCCCTATATCCGAGCTTTATGCTGTATGGGCATGTATTTCTTATGCTTCTCATACTCTTTGAGCACAGAGGCTAGTGATCGAGAGTGATTCTATAACGGTCATTCAGTGGCTGCGGAAGGAGAGTATTCCCGAAGCATCCACTAATCCGATTCTCAGGGATATATGGTCCATCTTCAGGAAGTTGATACTGCTCAGATCCGACATGTATATCGTGAAGCCAATACGACGGCTGACTGGGCAGTGGCTGCTGTGGCTCAGCACGTAGATTATAGGATTGGAGGATGGATGACCTCTGCCCTCCTGTTTTGTTACAAATTTTATATTCGGATGTATCTGGGTTGACTCGCACAAAACTAGTGTGATCCTCCGTCTGTACCAAAAAAAAAAAAAAAAACAGATAACAATGGACCATTCAGACTGTGTGGTCAATTTCACAGCATTTGTAAATGGATTTGATCACCAGTCTTGGATGTAGTTCTCGCAATAAAGTCTGCTTTCTGTCCTATTCCTAATCATACAAGTAGTTTCTGAGAAATACTTTACCTGTTGGTTCATTATCAGTCTCAAATGAATAAATGATTTCATGCCCTCAAAAGAGTTCATCAACTCAGAAACAAATCCAGTCTAATGCATAATCAAATGACACAACACCTTGATTTGTTACATAAAAGCAAGCTTCCATTAGGTATTTCGTTCCTATGAAACTAGTTTGTAAAGCATCAGCTATTTTATATCAGAAGTAATGTGTTTTGGAATAAGTTAAAAATCATTCTGGAGAGATTGCTAGAAATTTGCAACGTGATATGGCAAAGAAAATTACTTTACACCATGGATGAAGAAACTCGATTTCGCATGGGTGGAAAATTTGTTGGTCAATTTGGAAACTGAATCAGATGCATAAGGTCATGAAGCAAAGTCATATTTCTTATTATATGGAAGGAGAAATGAGATATTTTTCAATAGTAACTTTTCCAGCTAAATCACAGAAAGGAAACTGATTTTTTTTTCCTGTTATTAAAAAGCTAAAATTATGAGGCATCAAAACAATAGACAAATGATTCTATTATTTCATTGTCTAATAATGGGTGGCATTGATCTGATAAGAATTAATGATAAAAGTTCTAATAGCAAAATACTTCTGAAAGTGATATAACACAAATTGCATGAAACATTCGCAAAAATATAGTCCTGCCACATAAAGTAGATAACGTGCTTCTTGGTGATAGCTACATACTGGGCCACCAAAATGTCTGCCAAAAATATTAAATCATGAAAAATCCCGTAAAATAAATTAGACCATCGATAAATTAGTTTTCCGCAAATAATCCATAGCTTGAAGTGAAACTTCCAATGGTTCTTTAGATCTTTACATGATAAGTTATTGAAATGGGGCCGGACGGCGGTCGGGATTATTGTCTGCCACCCTTCCTCTCTGTTCTGCATCTCTCTTCCTGTAATTCCGTCCACACTCACCGCACCGCTTGACCTCCACTGGCGCTCCCACTGCCCGACGTCAACCCGCGAGAGGTGATCTCCTCTTCCCCATCCCGGATCTAGACCTTTATCGCCGGATCTTTGAGGATTTTGGCCGGATTTATCTGATTTTCTTCTGTTTTGTCTGGCAGCAGGGTCATTCTTCTGGCGACGATTTCTCCCTCGCTAGCGACTTCTTTCGGTATGTACGTCCATCACTCCCTTCCCATTGCTTGAACTTTCCTAGGGAAGCGTGGCTCAGGCTTTCTCGGCGGCGATCACCGGAAATGGGCTGTTGAAGGGGCCGCTGCCCTGTTCTGTGCAAAGGGCCTTAATGGCCTCTGTGGTGGCCGACGGGCCACCGGACTCCCATGCGAGCGGGGTGCACCGGCGGGAGGAGTCGGTGGCCGGCTGCGTAGGGCAGGGGAGAGCGGCAAGGCCACGTGCGAGGGGGGCAACCGGAGCCCCACAGGCGGGGTGCTCCGGCTGGGGGAGGCAGTGGCTGTCTGCGAATGGGGTCGTCGGAACTCTGGCGACCTTGAACAGGCACTTGGGAGCCGCATCGGGCTCGCCTTGTGCGGCTCCCGCGATTGGCTAGGGATCCGGCGGCGAGCTCACCAGCTCGTCCGGTCCAGGGGGCCGGCTGTGGCCAGCACTGGACGGTTTCCGGTGGCGGCTGGTCTACCGGGGGAGGGCCGGCCTTGCCGCCAAGCGTGCAACAGTGAAGGGTCGTGGACGATGGAAAACGGGAGAGGGAGGGGCAAGAGCTGGCCGGTTTTTGGGTTATTTCTTGGGTCCGGTCTGGCTTGGTTCGGCCCTATGGGGCCTTGGGTCCAAGCCTCGGAACCCAATTTTCAAACCTAATTTAATTCTGATCCAACCACTTTGGTTTTAGGATTAGATCTGAGGGAAAAGTCTTTGTACACCACTTTCGATGCAGGATGATCTATATTAAGCGTAGTGATTCATCTATATATGGGCCCATGCCAAAGGACCCATTCGTGGGTTTGCACCTTGATGCACAAGCGAATCACTACACCCAATGCAGACCATCCTGCATCAGAGAAGTGTACAAAGACTTTTCCTAGATCTAAGATTACTCTAACATGTAAGGGAGTCCTTTATGTTTTGTTCGAACTTATACAAGTTAAAATAATAAAGGTCTAATTTGGAGATTGGAATAGACTAGGTAAAATATTAGAAATTATTTGGGCCATTATAATTTTTAAAGATTAAAATTAAAATATTATATTTTAGGTGATTGTAGCCTAATTAATTATACTTTTGAATTATACAATTTCGTGATAAATATTAATATCTAATTAAATATTGTTTATTATCCACTATTTATTTTACAAAATAAGTTTTGTTGCTTAATATGTGTATTTGAATATTAAATGTCATTATTTTCGTATTTTAGTTAAATTATGCATAATTTATTATTTCAATAATAATGATGATGATACATCTGATAATAATGAAAAAATTATAAAAAACTTATAAAAGTATGTAGAAAATGCAAAATAGATCACTATATTATTATGAAACCAAAAATAGTAATAATTCATAGTATTAATAATAATAACATAACTAATATGGTATAAATATGTATACATATCTTTATCTAAAGAATTTTATGGATAATTAAATAATAGATGATAAATAAATTTTGAGCGATAAAATATGTCACTTTCAGTTTACTGTGATATGACTTGATGACATGACTGATACCAAGATCCACATTCATAGGGTATATATATATATATATATATGTGTGTGTGTGTGTGAAAAATATACTTCCATCCACGGGGTTAAATATGGTACTCCGATCTTATCAGAGAGAGATATATATATAATCGTAGTTCATGATGGTGGCGTAATAGTAACAAGATGATATGCAAAATCAAAATAATATATAAATTCTAACACATAAAGGTTAGTAAATCATGGTATGAATCGTATGATGGCATGGAAACTTGGAATTGAGACTTTTAAGATGTAATATGGAATATGATCAACTCAAAATAATTGAAGAATATGAGTAAAACAAGAAACAATTAGAATATGTTATGTTCTTAAATTTTAATGATATATTTGTAATTAGTTTATTACTGAATGTGAACTTATTAAATCTTTTTTAATTTTTTTAAAGGCTAAGAAATGAAGAGGAACACAAAGTGCCTGTAAGTTTATCTTGGACATCATTTATGTTTTCTAGTCTTACGGGTAGCCAGAACACTTATTTTATTAAGTTTAGGTAAATTTTAATTTTTATTAAATTTTAATATAATTTTAGTCTTGTATCAAGTTAGTTGGGATGGATTCAACCAAATTGGGGATCAATCGATCCAATTGGGTTGGATAGACTGGGCCCAATCGGGGTCAATCGGTTCCATTAAGCCCCTATTGGGAAAGGGTCTTGACAATTTGGGAGATGGTTGTCTCTAATTGAGGGCTAATTGATTGAATTGAAAATGAGTCTGACTCAATTAAGGGTCAATTAATTCAATTAAGGGATGATTCATATCCAATTAGAGGTCAATCATTCTAATTGGGGCCAATTAATCCTTTTGGGATAGTTCATGTCCAATTAAGGACCCGTCAATTGACATTGAAATGGATTCAGCACAATTAGGAGTCAATTGGTCCAATTAGGAGATGGGTTCATCTCTAATTAAGGTTAATTGATTGAATTGTGAATGGGTTCGGCTCAATTGAGCAATGGTTTAAACCTTTAGAGGTCAATAAATCCAATTGGGAATAGGTTCAATCCAATTGGGATTAGGTTCAACCGATGCAGTTAGAGGATGATTCGTGTCTAATTGGGATGAATCAATCAAGTTAGGAATAGGCCAACTCAATTGAGGATCAATTGATCTAATTAGGGAATGATTTGTATTCAATTTAAGGTTAACAATAACAACAACAAAGCCGTAGTTTCAACTAATTAGGGGTCAAACAAATGAACCTTATTTTCCATTCAGGTTTATTAGTTTTATATCCAATTGGAGGTTAATCAATTGAATTGAAAATTTATTCGGCCGAATTAGGGTCAATTGGTCCAATTGGGAATGGTTCGTATTCATTTAGTGATCTATTCAACCTCCAATTTGACGTATTGTCTCTAATTAGGTGGGATCCATTCCTAATTAGATCAACTGACCTTCAATTGGACACCAACCATCCTTCAATTGGATCGATTGACTCCCAATTGATCCGGACTCATCTCCTAGTTGGACTAATTGACTCCCAATTAGACATAAAACATCATCTAATTAGGCTGGCACCATCCTTTTTTTTTTTTTTTTTTTTTGGTTACAACGGGCAATCATATTAATCTAGGATAAACATGCCTGATACATCAGAATACAGGATTTGAGAGAGAACCCTTGGGCAGGAGTCACTCGGTAACCAATATCAAGGACCTGAATGATGGGCGACCCAGGCAGCTACCCAATCAGCGGCAGAGTTAGCTTCCCAGTATATGTGCTGAATCTGAACTGAATCAAGCTGCCGAAGCATAGCACGAATGTCACTAGCCAGAGGATTGGTAGAAAGCCGATCGCGCAGATCCTGTTGGAGTCATTGAACAACCGTAATTGAGTCACCCTCAATAATGAGCCTACGAATGCCCAGACTGTGTATGACATAAGAGATACCCGCCCACGCAGCGTGCAACTCCGCAGACGACACAGAAAGATCAAGAAGATCAAACCTACCAGCCGCCATCAACGAGCCATCAGAGCCACGGATGACAAAAGCCGATCCCGTCAAGCGACCCTGAACACTACCATCAAAATTGACTTTGACAATCCCTAGTGGAGGGTTCCCAAGAGATATAGACCGTACTCCGGTGCGCTGCAGACGCAGCAGGAGAATCCCAGAAGCTAGGGTTATCAGAGCCCAAGGTAGACTGATGGCTAGTGTACTCAGCGGAAAGAGACATGGCAGTCCTAACAATCCGATGGAGAGGTCCGCCACAGCAGTAAAGATATGCCGGTTTCGAGACAGCCAGAGCTGATAAGCCAAGTAGGCAGCCATAGAGCATCGCCGACCAGAATCCCTCCTCGTATCCTGCCTCAGAAAAGCCAGAAGGGAGGAACAAGATAGGGCACCGCAAACATTCCGCGACCGATAGCCCGCGATCTGCCAAGCCAATCTTGCTCTAGAGCAGGTGAAGATGGCGTGGTCAATAGTCTCCTCCTCAGCACCACATAGCGGGTAGGAAGGCTGGATCGCCATGCCCCTCCTGGAAAGGATGGAGCAAGTCGGAAGGCGTTCCCAAGCCACTTTCCAAATAAAAGCCGGACACGCGGGTGAGTGGAAAGCCTACAAATCCAAGTGGCCTCCATGGACCGGCTGGCCGGCGGTCTGGAGTCCACCATGAGATCCCTGATCGGAGTGCTAGTCAAGCAGGATCGCCTTCAAAGTCTAATGTCTGGAGTTTGAGCCACAGGGAGGGGAATAGAAAGAATGCACCGGTGCAGATCAGCACCAAACAGGGTATTTATGAAAGGTGAATGCCAAGCCCTATGATTCTGGACAATAAGGTCAGAAACTCGCAATCCGCTGGGGATGTCAATACTAACAAAGGTGGGCCATCGAGCCGGCTGGCACCATCCTTTTAATTGGACTAATTAACCCTTAGTTAGAATAGACCCATTCCCAATTGGGGGTAAGTTAGACCAATGAACCACCAATGCTGATGACTGCATCCTGATGGGCAGGGCCACTTCCAGAAATGCTTCTGCTTTTGCTTTAGTAATCCAGTCTTATTGTCGTGCTTCTGGCCAGAAAATTAATACTGCTAAATCCATGATTTCTTTTAGTCCGAAGACTAGAGCTGCCACTCGCGAGTCTATCATGCACATTTTGGGTATTAATGCCCGGACGGATAACCTCTCTTATCTGGGGGTCCCTATTACGGGTACGAGGCCTCGCTGCTCTAATTTCATCGAGTTGGCGCATCGTGTTCGTGATAGATTGGATGGCTGGCAGGTCTCTGGTTTATCAATGATGGCCAGGCTAACCCTAATCTGATCTGTTCTCACTGCTCTTCCTCTCTACATCCTCTCCAATGCTGCCATTCCGATTACCTGTTTAAAAAGGATGGAGAGATGGTTCAGAGATTTCCTCTGGGGTTCTTGGCAGGACGGCCATGGGATTCACTTACTGTCCTGGGACTCTGTGTGCATGCCTATTTCGAAGGGAGGTCTTGGGATTTAATCCCTCATTGTCAGAAGAGCGGCGCTGATTACTAGGCATGCATCACGATTCTTGTTGGATCTAGGATGCCTGTGGAGTTCGTTCATACGTGCCAAATATGGTGATTGGTCTGACCAGAGTCATCCTCAATCTATTCACAGGTACTCTTTCTTCTGAAAAGAGGTTTGCCGTTATGCTCCGGCCGTTATTAGCCGTTCGTCGTGGATGATTGGAGATGGCAACTCTGTTGATGCCCTTATTGACACTTGGCTGGCTGAGCTCCCCTCTGATCCGCTGGCTCACCTTTGTTAGTTCAGACCTTCCTATTGGTCTGAGGGTCTCGGACCTTATCAATCAGGATAACAAGGCTTGGAACGGTTCCCTGGTGGTCTCTTTATTTGGTGCGGAGCTCGTTCAGCGTATCTTCTCTATCCCCCTTCTCCCGGATCACACTAAGGATATTAGATTATGGAGGAGGACATGCTTGTCCCGAGCGCCGATTAGAGACCTCATGCAGGATTTGAGATCTCAGACGGGACATACTATGGATGGATCTTAGATTTGGCGGCTTCCCATCCACCCTAGAGTTTACCTATTTATTTGGAAGATGGCTTGGGGCTGTCTTTCTACGTGTTCCCTGCTCTCTGGGAGGGGTATGGTGATCTCTCCTACCTGCCCGTTATGTGGGACTGAGGATGAGACTACCAGTCATGCCATATTTACTTGTGGTAGAGCAGGATTAGTTTGGTAGCTTGTGGGGTTTCATCGAGGGGGTGAGAGTACAGTTCAGTGTTGTACCTCTTTTCTATCGATGATTCGTCGGGATATGCGGAGGGACCACGGTCGTTTCAGCTCTTTGGCAGCTTATATTGCTTATCAGCTCTGGCTGTCCTGGAATCGTCACATTTTTTCTGATGTCTCTGATTCTCCTTAGCGGATTGTCAGGACTGCTCAGCTCCTTTTTGATGAGTATAATATCCACCAGTCTGCCCTTGACCCTGACAGCACTAGCATCTGGGGTTCCCCTGCTGCTTCTGCAGCGCACCGACATACGATTTTCATTTCTTGGGAACTCCCTCCACTAGGGTTTGTCAAAGTCAATTTTGATAGCAGTGTTCGTGGTCACCTGGCGGGTTCGGCTTTTATGATCCGCGGGTCTGACGGTGATCTGATGGTGGCTGGTGGGATGGGCCTCCTTGACCTCTCTATTCTGACTGCCGAACTGCATGCTGCGTGGGTAGGTATATCCCATGCCATTCACAGTTTAGATTATCGTAGACTTATAATTGAGGGTGATTCTATCACTATTGTGCGTTGGCTTCATCAGGATCTGGGCGGTCCTCTTTTAACCAACCCTCTGATAGGTGACATTTGGTCGATGTTTCAGCAGGCTGACATGGTTCAGATTTGGCACATTTTTCGGGAAGCTAATTCTGCGGTGGACTGGATGGCTGCCCAGGTTGCACATCATTCTGGACCATGGGTTTGGAGACCTGGTGATCCATACCCGCCTATATTTTCCCAGATTTTGTATTATAATAAATTGGGCTGGACTCAACCAAGGAAGGTTTGATTGCCCACTTGTAACAAAAAAAAAAAACCACCAATTTGGTCGGACATCTAGCCTAATTGAACCAATTGAGCCTAATTAGGGTCGGACCCATTCCAATTAGGAGTCAATTGGATTGATTGGAACTAATCCAATTAGGATTGTGTCGTTCCAATTAAGGGATGATTTGTGTCCCATTAGTCGTCAATTGGTTTGGTGTCCAATTAATTGATCCAATAGGGGATGTTTTGTGTTTAATTGGAGTCCAAATTCCAATTGACCTCCAATTAAACACAAATCATCCCCTATTTGATCAATTTATCCTCAATTGGACTGGACCCATTCTCAATTCGATTAATTGACCCTAATTGCATTAAAATTATTCCTTATTGGATCAATTGACCCTTAGTTAGGCCGAACTCATAGTGACCCTAATTGGACCGATTAACCTCTAATTGGATAGAACACATCCCTTAATTGAACCAATTGACCCCTAATTGGGTTGGGCCAATGCCTAATTGAGGGTCAATTGGATCGATGACATCTAATTGGGTTGGATTTGGCCTAATTAGACCAATTAAGCCGAATTAGATTGGATTCATCTGACTCAATTGGACCAATTGACTTCTAATTGGATACAAACTATCTCCCAATTGGGCTAATTAACCTTCAATTGGGCTGGATTCATCTGACCCAATTGGACTAATTGATCCTCAATTGTGTCGGACATATTCCTAATTATATTAGACCCATTCCCAATTGAAGGTCAATTGATTCAGTGGATCCATGAAGGAGACCATAATACCAGATTCTTTTACCAGGCTACTCTGAAGCGATGGGCAGCTAATAGGATTGAAGGGTAGCTGATGTTGAGGGAAATTATCTAGAGGACCTCTATTTTATTCGGACTCAGTTTCTTCACTTCTTTCAGTCTAGATTGTTTGAGTCCATTGGTGATGGGGCTCCGGTCATTCAGGTATCTGATTCCAGGAAGGTTTCCTCTTCGGATAATGCCATGTTGGTCAGGCCGATTTATGTGGAGGAGGTTCGCCAAGCCCTTTTGGAGCTTGGTCCGGACAAGGCCCCGTGGCCAAATGTGTTTTCACCCTTCTTTTTTCGATACTATTGGGATATTGTTGGGCCGGAGGTGGTTCAGGCTATCCAGATTGTCTTCAAATTGAAGCACATTCCTGTAGAATGGAATCGGCTCTTATTACTCTTGTGCCCAAGCGCTCGGATGCTTCTCTACCTCAGCATTTTAGGCCGATCAGTCTGTGCACTACTTTGTATAAGGTATGTGCCCGCCTTTTAGCTAGCCGTCTTCGTGCGGTGATTCCCCGTCTTATTTATGTGGAACAGGGGTGTTCATTAGAGGCTATTCTATCTCGGACAATATCCTCATCACTCAGGAGTTTATGCATGATCTCCATAGAGCCCCTGCCAGACGGTGTCTTATAGTTGTTAAGCTTGATATGGAGAGAGCTTATGATAGACTGAGTTGGGCCTTCTTGCACCGTTCTCTTCAGGAGTTTGGATTCGATGAGCTATTTATTGAGTGGGTTATGGCTTGTATTCAGAGGCCTTCTTTCTCTCTGATCATTAATGAGACCCTGACCGAGTTTTTTCATTCTTCTGTGGGATTACGTCAGGGGTGCCCTTTATCTCCCCTTTTGTTCATTCTGGTTGCGGATGATCTTTCTTGAGCTTTCCATCAGGCTCAGCAAAATCGAAGGATTGTCCCTTTTATGGTAGGGGCTGGGGGCCCTTCCGTCTCTCATCTTCTGTTTACCGATGATTGCATCCTTCTGGGTCAAGCTTCTACTGATAATGCGGCTTCCTTCGATTCTATTATTCAGCGTTATTATCATGCTTCGGGGCAGAAGGTTAACCTTCTTAAGTCTTCTATCTATTTCAGCCCGAAGACTTCCAGATCCACCAGAGAAGTTATTATCAATCTGTTTGGTATATCTACTCAGACTGACCAGTTTATGTATCTGGAGATCCCCATGACCTGTAGACATCCCCGTTGTTCTGACTATGTGGATTTTGAGAGGCGTGCTCGTCAGCGTATTGAGGGTTGGCATGTCACTGCCTCACTGGCTTATCCATGATGGCTAGAGTCACCATTATTCGGTCGGTTCTTTTCTCCCTTCCTCTTTATTTGCTTTCAAATGCGGCCATCCCGACTACTTGTCTAAGGAGGATTGAGAGATAATTTAGAGATTTTCTATGGGCTTCTATGCAAGATGGGCATGGCATGCACCTTCTATCTTGGGGCCAATTCAAGAAGGTGGCCTCGGAATCCAATCCCTGATGGTTAGGCGTCAAGCTCTATTGGCCAGACATGCATCACGTTTCTTCTTGGAGCTGCAATTCTTTGGAGCTCCGTGATGCGTGCGAGGTATGGTGATTGGAAGTCCGGGGAGCACAAAATGCCACTCCGAGGGTGTTCCTTCTTTTGAAAGGAGGTGTGTCAGTATGGTGACTCTATCCTGAAGAATATCTCTTGGATGATTGGTGATGGTCATTCTATTGATGTTATTCAGGATTCTTGGATTCTGAGCTCTCTCTATCTCGGTGGTCCTCTTTTATCAGTATTGATGTCCCCATTGACTTGAGGGTTAAGGATTTGATTTCACCAGATTCCCCCTCCTGGCATACCCCCATGGTGACCCGTTTCTTCGGCGAGGAACTCTCTCAGCGGATTCTCTCGATTCCTCTTATCTCTAGTCCTTCGGCTGACGTCAGGCTATGGCAGAGATCTTCTCTTTCTAGGGCCCCTTTCAAGGACCTTATGAAGTTTTTTAGGCCTCAGCCCTAGTGCACGAAGGATGCTACTTGGATCTGGTCGCTCCCCACTCTTTCCAGGGTTCAGTTGTTTATTTGGAAGCTTCTTTGGGACTGCCTTCCGATGAGTGCCCTGCTCTCTCGTAGGGGTGTGCCAATCCAGCCGATATGCCCTCTGTGTGGATTGGAGGATGAGTCTACCGACCATGCTATCTTCATATGTCCTAGAGCTAGACGGATTTGACACATGATGGGTTATATTAGCAGAGTGGATGTTTCTAGTTCCCCACGTTCCCTATTCTTTTATGATCTCTAGATGGCTCCTCAGCATAAATACTCTTTGGGCAGCCACGACTTATCAGATTTGGCTATCGAGGAACCAGCTTATATTCTCGGAGGACTTTATTTCTTCACAGCAGCTTGTGTGGAAGATCAGATCTTTGTCTACGGATTGTGTCCGTGCTATTCAAGCGATTGGTTCTAACTCCTCTGGCCTCTGGGGTTTCCTTGTTGCTTCGGCAGCGAACCGACATACTGTTTTCATTTTCTGAGAGCCTCCCTCCAGGGTTTGTCAAAATCAACTTTGATGGGAGTGTCTGTGGAAGATTTGCTGGTTCGGCCTTTATCATTCGTGGGCCTTAGGGTCATATGCTAGCTGCGGGTGGATTTGGTACCCTTAATTCCTCTGTCCCTATGACCAAGCTTTATGCTGCTTGGGCAGGTATTACTTATGCTTCTTAGATTCTTCATGCTCATAGGCTAGTAATCAAGGGTGATTCTATGACGGTTATTAGGTGGCTACGGAAGGAGAATGTTCCTGAAGCCCCCACTAACCCAATTCTTAGGGATATATGGTCCATCCTACAAGAAGTGGATATTGCCTAGATCCGTCATATATACCGTGAAGCCAATTCGGCTGCTGACTGGGCGCGGCTTCAGTGGCTCAGCATGCTGGCTATTGGATATGGAGGCTGGGAGACCTTTGTCCTTCTGTTTTGTTGCAAATTTTGTATTCTGATGTATCTGGGCTGATTCACACTAGACTTGTATGATTGCCCGCTTGTAACAAAAAAAAAAGGATCAATTGGACTGATTGATCCCTAATTTGGTTGGATCTATTCCAATTAGCTTGACCCAAGACCAAATTTATAATAATTTTACTTAATGCAAAATTAATGTCAATATGTGTAGTTAATATATTTAATTAATAGTTAATCTAAAATTATGAAAAAAAATTATAGTAACAAGTACTTAATTTTAACTATTTGAATATGAAACTACTATTGATACAATATTTACTTAATAAGTTTATTTGCCTTTCCAGGTCTAAAATTATTTTATATAAATATAAAATTATGAAAAATATATTTTTATATTGTATATAATTTTTATTCTACCATATAAATAAACTAATTTATAATAACTTGAAATTAAATTAATATTTTAATATGAAACGATAAAGTTTTTACATAAACCCCATGAAGTTTATCCCAAGTTACAAGGAATTTTTTTTTTTTTTTGACCAGGATTAAAAAAATTGCCAACAGGCCACATTAGTCGGCCTTTCCCATTCTTTACAATTATATTATATGTAATATTAAACTGTGCTCCTTGTGGAAAAAGAAAAGAAAATTCACAATGGGAATTAACGCTGAGTAGGAAAAAAAAAAAAAAAATCATGTGGAGGCGGACTTGAACTGCGATTCCGTTGCGCACCGGTCCTTACGATGCTCATTGACATAGAGTAGCACAGCGCTAGAAGGGAGTGCACGGAGGAGCGGGCGGATGTGCGGAAAATCGGAGAGACGTGATCAAGGGTTGAGCGGGAAGGATCGCTGGTCGTCGGAGGAGGAACCTTGGCGGTTTAGCCAGAGAGGAGCACGCGGAGGGGCGATGGAAGGTGCACGAAACCGAAGATGAGAGCCGGACGCGGCCATGAAGGTTGAAATGATTTTTGGAACCGTTAAATCCATTTCATTTTCCCCTTGACTTGAGTTGCTGTTTTTCTAGTTATAAAAGTTGCATGAAATTGACCTTACTTTTTTGCGTTATTTACGGCACCAACTTTTACCGGTAACGGGCTGCGCTAACGTAGACGGTTCCTTGTAATCCGTTGTTGTTGATTTTATTATATCATGGCAGTGTTTGATACGAGAGATAAGAGGAAAATATTCGTTGAATATTTTTTTTATTTTTAAATGCTATAGTTAAAAGAATAAATTTAAAAAAGTTTAACTAGACGAAATAATTCATGTTTAAGTTATTCGTTGAACTTATTTTTTAAAAAATTTAGAAATAATTAAAATTATCCTGATAGACTTATAATTTTAAAAAAATATTTATTTTTTAACTATTTTTTTTAGATAAATACAATACCGCAAGGAACGCATTGATCGGCGTGTCTCTATCTTAATGATTAAGATTAAAGCTGAGAAGCGCCAAGCATGCTCTAGGTTTGTCTTTCGTAGTTTCCGCGCAGTTGCTTGGCAAGCCTCGTCATGAACGGGACGGCACGAGGAATCAGCCACTAACGTAGCCTCACGTACCCGCGTGCCCCACTAACATTTGAAAAACAGGTTATATCCAGCAAAAAGAAACCCTCCCCAAAGTCTCGCCGTCCTCGAGCAGTATGCGAGGCAGTGACGTCAACGCGGCCGAGCTGCCGAGGCAGCTTCATGGGACCCTCATCTTAATTTCCTCCAATTTTTTTTTTTTTAAAAGACTTTGAGACCAGATCATCTTTTCCTAAAACAGAAAATAAAAAGACCGTCTCCTCCTTATCTTCGAAGTTCTATATGGTCCACCGAGAGCCCAAATCCACGTATGAAATTCTATACACAACCTATACTCGCTGCTACTCCAAGCCAGGGATTCCTTCTTCTTCGCTGTAGTTCCACAAGTTCTTGTTTCCATTGCCATCACCTCCGCCAGAATGGAAACTAGGCAGAAAGATTACGAGGTAAAACCTTTCAAACTAGCTATCTCCTTTCATATATGAGGTTTTTATATACCAGTTCAGATTGTGGGGCTGCAGTACGAAAAGGACCAGCTGCCGAAGGAGGCACTCGAGAGAAGCAGGAACGGTTCTCATGGCGTTGATGAGGTAATTTAGTTTCTCGTCTCTAGCTCTCCTCCTGCTCTCTTTGGACTTGAGTTCTTCGGATAGCTGCAGGTGAGTACCAGCGCAGAGAACAACGACGAGAGAGCAGTGGCTGGGCAAAATATTGGGCAAATCCGCCACCGGCTAGCGGCACAAAGGGATCTTGAGTCCAACGGCATGGTACCCATTTTTACTGGACCGCATGACGATGGAGAGAATTATTTTTGGAGGCCAGAACGCAAGGACCTTGAATCCAACGGCAGACGCCTAGAGAACTATGTTTGGAGGAAACAACGCAGGGACCTTGAATCCCACGGAGGCGTTCATGAGGTAATTTAGGTCTCACGTTTCGAACTCCTGCTCTCTCTTTGGACTTGAGTTCTTCGGATAGCTGCAGGTGATTGTCGGCGAAGAGGACGACGAGGAAGCAGTGGCTGGACAAGATGTGGAGCTCCTCCAAAGGAATAATTTTTGGGGGCACCTTGACTCCCACGGGAGACGCCTCGAGAATTATTTTTGGAGGGCACAACGCAGGGACCTTGAAGCCCACAGCAGGCACGCAAGTCTACGTCATTTGAAGAGGGCAGTCAGGGACCTTGAATCCCAACCTATTGATGAAAAGTCTTTTTTATTGAAGGCACTCAGGGACCTTGAATCCCAACCTATTGATGAAAAGTCTTTTTTATTGAAGGCACTCAGGGACCTTGAATCCCAAATTGATGAAGAGACTTTTTTAAGGGGTCTTAGAAGGAAACTCGGGGGAGACTTTGAACCCCACCTCGACAACCGAGGTGCTGGAGACTCGGCAGCACATGAGGTAATCATCAATCTTTTGCAAGGTTTCGATCTCAATGTACACACGCACGGTTCGTTAGATATGGGATTTAAAAGAAAAAAAAAGTGAACAAATTATTATTTTTTAATATAAATTTTAAGAACGTAAAAATTTTTGCATGAATTATCTCCCGTTCCATCCGTCAATGAAAGACCAAATATTAATGATGTTACTATATTTAAATAAGAGTAATATAAAAAATAAAAATATCATTAATATTTTGTAAGTGTTATTAACATACAAAAGATGAGATATGTGAGAGTGGTGAGATGATTTAATATCTTATTTATCTCAATGTTTTATTTTTTTTTATTTCTTAATAATTTTTGCCTTCAATCTTATTTATCCCAATGTTTTATACCCCTTTCAAAAAAAAAAAAAGAAAAACCTTAGATATAATTTTTATGTTTTATCATTATTTTTTATGTTTTGCAACCGATAAAGTAGCACATTAGTGTTCAATAACTAGTTTGTAAACATAATCCAATAGTTTAGGTAAATAGTTTATTATATACTTATTTTCTATCTCAGAACTTACTTGATGTTTGACTTCTTTAGGTTCGATGCTGAATTTTAATATAAAATTTTAATTAAATTTTGTTTTGATTTTGATCTAACAAAAATATTTTAGGTTTGGTATATATATAGCCAAACCTAGCTCGATCCCGATAGGCTGAAATTCCCATCTGTCTTGTTTCTTTGCCCTTAGTGTGCGAACGAAATGTAGATATCCTAGGCATATGAAATCTAGGATTCACATTCTCGATAATGTGATGCTTATAAGATGAAATCATACAATGCATGAACCAAGTGCCTTCTTAGTATGTTTGTAGAGCACCATCTTTTAATAAATATTTCGAGTGCATGCATATACATGCATGCATATGTGTGTTTATGTGCAGGTTGGTGTATGGGTATGTGGGTGGGTGGGTGGGTGCGTGCATATGTGTGTTCTAGCATGTTGTAACTAGTGTCTAAGCATTGACCAAGTCTGACACGGTAAGAACTAGATTGGTCATGGCTGGTTTGGGATGGACTATTGGTAGGATAGGGTCTAGTTTGCTATTACCATAAATGGTTTCTTGGATTATTGGGTGATAAATGGTATATTGGAAGCCTACATAACTCTCACCTTGGCCACCAAGTGAAGGGCATGATCTAAGTTTTTTAGTCTTTCCTAGTGGTAGCTTAGCAATAGTTATTAAGCAAATGATCATTGGCATTATATATGTCTGTCTGAGTGTGAATGTATAGTTAAATACGCTTACATTATTATTTAATAATAAAAATCATTTATTTGATATTGAAATGAAGTTTAACTCAATTCCATATTAGTGCCTATCAAGTTCATAGGCGTTTAATAACAAACCAAGTTCATAAAGGAACATGTCTGTGGGTTTGTGTGTACATTTATATGCATGCATGCAAGTGTGTATATGTGTAGTACCTCAATATAAATGTTTTCTTAAAGAATTATTAATTATATACCATACTCTTGAACTCTCTCTCTTTCTCTCCCATAGAACTAAGGGTAGGAAGTTTTGAGTTTCATAGTAATTAAGAAGAAAATCGATCCCTATAAGATGAAGATGACAAAATTTTCTAATAGGGTAAGAAGGTTTTCTAGGCAGTTGGGATCATCATAACTAACCATATTTGACAAAAGTCTCATCAATTGCAACATCTTCGGTAAGATGATTGGACACAAGCGAACTCTAATAACCCTACACATGTTAAACAAAGAGTTATAAAAATCTTGAAGACCTCTAAACCTCATTTCAAAAACTATATGCAATATTTCTTTCTACCAATTTGGATCTTGTCAATACAACTAAACTAATATTATGCTTGGTGTACATTCCACCATCTTCTTGCTTGTTGCCCAATGGAACATAGATGGGTTTTGTTTATACCTTACCTCAACTTGTAGCTTGAGGTGAGAGTGAAATATCTAAATAACTCGTTCGCCCTGCTTCTTTGTCGGACCTACACATAGAGGGAGGTGATTAGAGGGATCTTGGAGTTTTCTCTGGGGGAAACGCTTCTAATATTCAAGTCGGTCGAGATAAGAAAATGGTGTGCCTTCGAGTTCCCTTGTGCAAGAGCTTCGAGGTTTAGTAAAATAAAGCAACCTCTTCTATCTTAAAGTGAAATTGAGAGAGATCCAAAGGGCTTGAAGCTCTGCACCTAATATTGATGATTGTATTTATCATCTTGAAAAAGAGTGAAGGAAAGAGGGATATGTGCCTAAGTGATCGCTCAATGCTCCACGTATGCTGGTGCATTATAGTATGGCTTGAGAATCAATGGACTTTAGAGGTAGTTATAGAAGGTGTTGATTACTTTGGTAGGTCGGTTGCATTGGAGGAGGTTGACAAGCATCATCGTGAGTGACGAATGTTGTGCTACATTAGCAGTCACACTATGTCAATAGCCCAAGTCAAGTTATCCCACAACAATAACAATTTTCTCTGGAATGTTAAGTCACTTTCGAATTATTTATAATTTTTTTCCATTTCATTCTCTAAATTATAAAAAAAAAATGATTACAAGCATATTGCAACTATTCAAAAAATAATTGAAATTTTAGGTGCTGATGACTAGTTACTTGATTGCTTAGATATTTGTTAGTTGTTCTTTCCTTGTGCTTGTTTTTATAAGAAATATTTTTGTGCATATCAAATTTTCTGAATTTGTTTTTGAATGTTTCTTATTGTTTTTCCAATCTAGCCAAATTATAACTTATTATCCAACTTGCAACTATCCACAATGATGCTTTATAATAGGTTAAAAAATTTATAGGCAATTCCATATATGTTATTTTGATTGTAGCAATAGACAATTGTGATATAAGGCACCCAATATCTGCATGTTGGGCATTTTTACATGTAATGCCATTAAAATGTTGTATACCATGATGTTTCTAGTTTCATAGATGAAAGGGAGTCTTGAGATTCTCAAATTAAGCTTTCACATTCAACCTTTGCTAAAGTAATCTAAAATTTGTCATAAAAAGATTGGATTAAAGGGCCTTTGTATCTTTAGTTGATTGGCAACCATATATCTTTTTTGTTAGATTGAAGCCTGATTTTTTTTTTTGGTAGAGAAAAAGATGCGCTTACCCATCTAAAGTTAGATTGCTACAAATACTTGAGATTATAATGAGAAAAAAATAAAATATATTTTTTCCTATTACATTCAAGTTGGATTTTTATCTATCATTTCCACCAACTTATATCATATTATTGATGCTCTATTATTATTGATCATTTTATTTTATTACTAGCCTGAAACTAAAGCCACCTTTTTCCCTTGCAAGGATGGATCAAATGGTCATAGAGAGAGAGACAGAGAGACTTGGAACTAGAAGAAGAAGAGAGAAAGAGTGCCTTAAAATTTTCTTACTTCTCAACTAGCATAGCTAGTGCTGGAATCATAGGTATTCTTGCTGGATTCATGGGTGATCAAACAAGAAAGGCTCACAGTATCCACCTCAAGATTTGCTACTCCTTCCTAGTGGCCACATTTGCATCTGGGGTCAGCATGATTCTACTTGAACGCCTACTGCACATTGGTGTTTCTATCCACATTATCAGATATCTCAAGTATGCATCTTTTGGGTTTCTAGTCTTGTCAATATTTAATGCTTTCATTCTCTTCTTGAAGAGCTAGACTCTTTCTACCTTTGTTCTAATGGTAGTTATAGTTATGATGGCATTCATTGTGGCTTTTGCTATGACAAATTTTTATCAAGTCATCACGAGAGCAACAGTGGCTTTTGGTGGAGTTTCAATAAAGATCCTAATCTATTGATGATCATCTCATGATGAAGGGCCAGGTCTCTTAATTTTAGCTTTCATAACAACATAGATGCATAGATTAATATATAACCACACAGATGCACAGATTAATATATAGCTCAAGGATCTATGGAATAACCTATTTAAAGCATCAAAATATAATGTATTATGTTTGTAGTATTTTTTATATTTGTATTGGCTAGGAATATAATTCGATTTGAGCTAAATTTCACTAACATAAAAGAGAAATTTTATCCTCCTCTAATTAGGAGAGAAATATAATTCAAATAAAAAGTAGACCTCTATAGTATCTTAGAGTATTTATACCTTGTCTTATTTTGTTAATAAAGCTTAAGTTAGAAGTATGACTTTTTTTTTAGTTTAAGCTAGGAGTAAGCCTTTTCTTTATTTTGAATTAGGAGTAAGGCTTCTTTTGGTTTGATTAAAGAGCATGGCTTCTTTTTAGCTTGAATCAAGCTAGAATTAGAAGCAAGGTTCCTCTTTGAGTCGAGTTGGGCTCGAATTAGAAGCAGGCTCCTCTTTGGCTCAAGTGGGGCTTGAATTAGAAGCATGACTCTTCTTTAGCTTGACTTAGCTCAATCCGAGAGCATGCTCTCCTTTGGCTCGACCTAGGAGTAGGGCTCTTCCTAGCTTGATTTGAAAGTAGGAATCCTAATTTAATCTTAAAGTATAACTCTCTTTTAGCTTGATTTAGGAGTAAGACTCTCTTTGAGCTTGATTTAGGAAAAGGGCTTCTCTTTAGTAGGATCCCCTTTTAGCTCGATCTAGGAGTAGGACTTTCTTTTAAGGTTTGATCTGAGAATAGAGCATCCCTTTGGCTTGATTTGGGAGTGGAATTTGCCTGACTTGGGCTTTATTTGATAGTAGGTCTCCTCTTTGAACTTGCTCAATCTCGATCTTATAACAATGCTTCCATCTAAATTTGAGTTAAGCTTGAACCGGGACTAAAGCTCCCTTTTAGACCAATTAGGTTTGGTCTATAATAGGGCTCTCTTTTGGGCTAATTTAGGAGTAGGGCTTTCTTTTAGGTTAGCTTGGGTTTGATCTAGGAGCAAGGTTCCCTTCGGGCCAGTAGATCTAATAGCAGGGCTCCCTTTTAGACCTGTAGGATTGGATCCAGAAGTAGGTCTCCCATTTGAACTAGCATGAACTCAATCTAAGCATAAAGCTCTCTTTGGGCTAGCTTGACCTTGATCTAAGCATAAAGCTCTCCTTTAAGTTAGCTTGACATTGATCAGAGTGCAAGGCTTTCCTTTAGGTTGGCTTGACATTGATCTAGGTACAGAGTTCCCCTCTAAGTTGGCTTGACCTTGATCTCAGAGTAGGGCTCCTCTTTGAGTAAAGTAGGTCTTGAAACAAAAAGTTAAGGTCATTATTTAGCTAATCTAAGGTTTTTAAAGATAAGATCACAATAACTTCATTTAGTTGATCCAAGATCCTTTCTCTTTTTTCTTTTCTTTTCTCTTTTTTTTTTCACTTTCTCTTTCTCCCTTTTTTTTTTTTAATCTTTGTTTCTCTCTCTCTCTCTCTCCGGTCTTCCCCTATCACATCAAACACCTTCCTTATTATCTTCATTGAAACCCTCTCTTGTTTTAAAGCAAACTATTGGAGGTGGAAAAAGAGGCAGATGTTAACAAAGTAGCACTACAAGGAAAAAAGAATTTAGCGACGCCAAAAATGCATCACTAAACAAAAAAAATGCATCGCTAAATGAACTTAGCGATGCAATATGACGAAAAAATGTCGTCACTAAGGCTTTGGTCGCTGAAGCCTAAGTCATCGCAAAGGCGTCACTATTTTGCGACGTAAAACTAGCATCGCTATTTTGTAACGCAACAGAGCATGGCTATTTAGCGGCGCAAACATGCGTTGTATCGTTAGTTCTGCTTCTCACTATTATTTATAATTTTTTATTTTTTAATTTAATAAAAAAAATTAAAACCTGTTTATATAATTAATGAGGCAAATCTATCATGCATTAATAACAATTGCTGCAAAAAAACTTTTATACAATTGTTGCAAATCTACCATTATACAAAGAAAACTTTTATAGCATAATGTTCGGTTAGCTATAATAAGGGTCTGATACAATGGTTTGCAGAAGCGTGCATCAGCTTCTGTTATTTGAGACCATATTTCTCCACCAGGGAAGCAGCAGCCAAGCAGGTCTGAACAGCTGTTCCATATCCCAGAAGAGCCAACCTCTCACCTTCAATCAGTATCGTACCTTTGCCCACCTGCAAAAAGCCTATTAATCTATATATTTTGTCCTCAAAAATTTTTCAAGCCACACCAAAAAGAAGGGGCATGATCTCCTTGACAAATACCTCAAGAGGAACACCCTTGTGTTCTGCTGGTAGAGGAACTCGAACCCCATTCCCTCTTGGATATCGGAAACACGATGGCCGGTCATCGATGGCTGCTGCAGTGGCAATCATGTGAAACAGTTCAGCCTCATCTGAAGGAGCCATGCAATCATATTGGGCAGGCATGCCATGTATGTGACATCGAATGATCCACAATGCGTTGGACCATCAGCTTCGATAAGCTCTACTCGATCCATTGCAAACCCCACTGGCAGCATTTGTAGATCCACATCATGTATGACCTGCAGAAAAAAGGCAGATTACAACATGATAGACATTACAACTAACCAGAGCTTAATCTTCAAATCTTCATCACTCTGCATTTTCCCATGGCATTCAGCTTTTACCATGATACTTGTCAGCAGCTCTCTCTGCATAGGGGTATCCATTATAGCACCTGTTCAGTTAGCTATAGTCACAACCATTCTAATGTCAGTGACCAGTTTCAGTTGATTTCAGATGGCTAAAATTAAAGTAACCTGCAGTTCCCCATCTTCTTAGAAAGATATGTACTTCTTAGAAAATGAAACCAAGCATCGATCCAAAATCATTTGGATAGTGTTTTCAACACAATCAATAGGACATTTCCTTCCCAAAAGGCAGAATAAGAAAAGTCACGTCTCATGTTTAGGATAGGAATGCACCTCCCTGAATGTGTACCGTTATCAGCATGAGAACAGATTAAAGGACAAGCCCTAGTTAACTCATTTTGTAAGTGATGTATCCTTCTTCACTATGGCTTCATGATGTTTAATGTGATGACTCAAATCAACTCAAACATACTCAAGCTGAGCTAAGGAAAAGGGGAGCCTATTGATAGATCAAGCCTTATCAAGCTCAAAATCGAGTTCTACTCATAGATTAAACCAAAAAGGAGCCTTGCTCTAAAATCAAGTCTGATCAAGCCAAAGAAGAGTCATACTCTCAGATCGAGTTTGGTCTAGTTCAAAGGAAGCCCTGATCTTGGATTAAAGTAAAGAAAGCTTTGCTCATAAATCGAGCCTGAGCTAACTCAAAGGAGAGCTTTGCTCTCAAATCAAGCCTAATCGAGCTAAAAAGGAGTTGTGCATCTGGATTGAGCCTGAGCTAGCTGAAAGGGGAGTCTTGCTCCTAAATCAAGTCAAAGGAAAGCCTTGCACCTAGATTGAACTTAAGTTAACTCAAAAGAAAACTGCTTTTAGATCAAGTCAAAGGGGAGCTGTGCTTACAGATCAATCTTCATCGAACCAAATGAGAGTCATACTTCCAATTAAGTCCAAGCTAGCTCAAAGAGAAGCCCTATTCTCATATCGATCTTGAGCTTTCTCAAAAGGAAGTCCTATTATTAGATCAAGTAGGAGAGTCTTTCTCTTAGATTAAGCCTGATTGAACCAAAAGAGAGTCATATTTTAGATTAAGACCAAGCCAATTGAAAGGGGAGCCCTTTTCTAAATCAAATCAAATGAAAGTCCTACTCCCAAATCAAGTTCGAGTTAGCTCAAAGGAGAACTTTATTCCTAGATCAACTCAAAGAGAAACCTTGCTTTCAGATCGAGTCAAAAGGGGGCTCTGGTTTTAGGTTGAGCCCGAGCCCATTCAAAAGAGAATGTAATCCCAAATCGAGCCTAATCAAACTAAAGGGCCGATGGTCCAACACATGAATTGAGCCCTACTCCTAATTTGAACTTGACTTAAGCCAAAGGGGAACCATGATCCTAATTCAAGCTTAGCTTAAGTTAAAGAAGACCCTTAATTCTAATTCAAGTCTAACTCAAGCAAAAAAAGAGCCTTGCTTGACTTAAAGAGGAACCCTTCTCTAATTTGAGTCTGACTTAACTTAAAGAGAAGACTTGCTCCTAATTCAAGTCTAACTTGAGCCAACAAGGAACTATGCTCCTAAATCGATCCCAACTCAAGCCGAAAAAGAGCCATGCTTCTAATTCAAGCTCTGCTATTAATTCAAGCCTAACTCATGTGAAAAAGGAGTCCTAATCAACTTAAAAAAGGAGCTCTACTTCTAATTTGAGCCTAACTCAAGTGAAAAAGGAGCCCTATTCCCAATTTGCGCTCACTCGACTTAAAGAGAAGCCTTGCTTCTAATTTAAGTCTGACTTAAGCCAATAAGGAGTTATGTTTCTAATTCAAGCCTAACTTAAATAAAAAAAGAAGCCTACTTCTAATTTGAGCCTAACTTAAGCCAAAGAGGAGCCTTGCTCCTAATTTGAGTCTAACTCGAGCTAAAGAGGATCTCTACACCTAATCGGGTTCAACTAACTCAAAGAAGAGCTCTTTTCCTAATTCAAACCTGACTAAATAAAAAGAGAAGTTCTACTCCTAATTCGAGTCTTACCCAGCTCAAAGAAGATCCCTATCCTTAATTTGAGTTTGACTCAAGTTAAAAAGTAGCTTTGCTTCTATTTTAAGCCTTGCTTAACTTAAAGAGGAACAATGCTCTTAACTGAGCCTAACTTAAGACAAGAGGAGCCTAGCTCCTAGTTTGAGCTTAATTCAAGTAGCATTGCTCCTAATTCAAGTCCGATTGGAGATAAAAAGGATTTCTGCTCCTAGTTCGAGTCTCACTTAAGTGAAAGAGGAGTCTTACTCCCACTTCAAGCTCAACTCAAGCCAAAAGAGGAGCTATGCTCCTACTGCAAATCCAACTCAAACCAAAGAGTAGCTCCACTCTTAATTTTAGTCTGACTCAATTGAAAGAGAAGTTTCGCTCTTAATTCAAATTTGACTCAAGCTAAAGAGGAGCTTTACTGCTAAATCGAGTCTAACTTAATTCAAAGAGGAGCCCTGCTTCTAATTTGAGCTCAACCCATCTCAAAAAGGAGCCTTGTTCCTAATTCAAGCTTGAGCCAACAAGGAGTCTTGCTCTTAATTTAAGTCTCGACCTAAATAAAGCCCTACTCCTAATTTAAATATGGCTCAACTCATAAAGGATCCCTGCACCTAATTCAAGCCTGACTTGAGTCGAAGAGGAATCCTACTCCAAATTCGAGCCTAACTCAAGTCAAAGAGGAGCCTTGCTCCTTATTCGAGCTTAACTCTAGCCAAAGAGGAGCCTAACCTAAGTTTAGTTTGACTCGATCAAAGAGAAACTCTGCTCCTAATTTGAGGTAGACTCAAGCTAAAAAGGAGCTCCACTCTTAATTCAAGGATGACTTAAGCCAAAAAAAAGCCCCACTCTTAATTTGAGCATGAATCAACTTAAGAAGGAGCCATGCTCTTAACTCAAGCTAAAAGAAAGCTCTGCTCCTAATTTAAGCCTGAATCAAGCCAAAGAGAAGCTTTGTTCCTAATTCAAGCCCAACTCAAGTTAAAGAGGAGCCTTGCTCCTAATTCAAGCCAACTCTAGACAAAAAGGAGCCCTATTTCTGATCAAAGTTAAAGAAAAGCTATGCTCTTAGTTTGAGCCAAAAGAAGCTTCTTGATCTAAGACAAATAGGAGCCGTGTTCTTGATTCAAGCTAAAGAAAAGCTATGCTCCTAACTCAATTTAAAGTGGAGCTTTGTTCTATTAAAGACTAGAGCTTTATTCCATCAAAGATTTGAAGCCCTGCTCCATCAAACTTTAGAGCCTTGTTCCATTAAAATGCAGAGCCCTGCTCCATCAGAAATCAGAGCCTTATTCTATTGAAAATTGAGCGTTACTCTGTCAATCTCTTGAAGCTTTATTCCATCAAAACTCTAAAGTTCTGCTTCATTAAAGATCGGAGCCCTGCTCTAATCATGCTATATCAAGGTCTTGGAGCCTTGCTTCATCAAAGATTTGGAGGCATATTGGGTAGCCTAATCAATCCACTGAAACTAAACACATTTTTAAATCACAATGAAGGTTAAGCTTTTGAACAAAAAGGGGGCAAAAAAAGTGCCTATGGATATCATGTCATCAATATCGCTTTGGCCCATGAGACAAACCATGGTTTGTTTTCAAGTGAAATTAATTGAATCACTCTAAAATCAAAAGAGTAATGAGATGTATAAGAAGAGAAAACCAATAGAAGATTTATTCACAGAGCTGGCTAGTAGAACATTAGTTCGCAGAGCTCCCAAAGTGAGTAATGTTTCACTTGTTGGCTACCGAAACTCATTGCAATCAACGTCAAGCTCCTTGGTTTTTTTTTTCTTTTTCTAATCAATATAATTTTATCTCCCTTAAAGAAGGATTAATTCAAGTTCATGGGAACTCTTGGTTGCCTTGGCATTAAAATAAAGACAACTCAATACATTAAACTCCCACATTGAATGATCTAAAAACAGTTAGATGTATGTAATCTTACCCCTGCACTTGATTGCCCCAATATTCTCCAAGACGCATTCCAGCAGGTGTTCAAAATCCTAAGCGGTTTAAGCTGTAAATCATCATTATCGAGTCAGCATGAGGCCCATGGTTGTCATTTAAACAGATTCTAATTATTGAATGAACTCTTATTGTATTGTGGAAGTTCTTTTTTTTTTTCTCAGTTGAAGCTTTAGCAAAAAAAATTTGCGCACTAGTGTTGCTGGTAACTATGGATCGTAATTTTTTATGCTGCATTAGCTAAAACCTTAATGTGACTAAATGACTAACTTGAAAGCTAAAAATAACAAGCAGTTGTTAATTAGAGAGACTAAATGTTTCTTTTAAAAAAAGACATTAGAATTCTCTTTAGTATTCCCTTGATCCCAATTTCTTAAATATGTAAGTGAAAGGATGACAAAATCATCAAACAGCTTGCTCTTTTTCCAGGGGAAACTATTAAGCATCTCCACTCGGAATCAACTTTACATAAAACTGGTATCATGTTGATACCTTGAAATAAACCACCAAGGTTCTCATTCCATTAGACCATAATATATGGAATGCAACTGTGAAACATCTCCACTGTAGATCAGCTTTACATATAACTCAAAATCACACTACATTTAGAAGCAAACCAGTTATATCATGCAGTGGCAGCATAAACTTTGGCCCTGCACCTTCTCAAGAAGTTAGTTTGAAAGGAAACAAAGAAATAACCCCATGGCCTACACCTCAATAATGGTGTGGCAAGGGCTCCCCATGTCTTGGCTTCCTGTCGTTGCTCGCAGCTTCATTTCCTTGATGGCAGGATCCTCCAACAGCAGCACCTTGTCCCTGTCCCCAACTCCCACCATGTGGAGGTGATCTCCATCCTCCCTCTCCTTTCCCCTGAACAAAAGCCTCTGCTCTCTGGGCTCCAGTCCTGTCACCATGGACACAACCATCTTCAACTCCCCTGCGATATCACACACACCCACTGATTATCAGATACCTCATCATTAAGATGTGGATGCTGATCAGGCTAGTAGAACCCAAGGAAAAATTAGTCTATCGTTGCCTGACAATTTTAAGTTATCACCATGGTCACAAGGTCAGCATATGTGATCAAGTCAGATCAGATAAAGATTTGGAATTTAGATTAAAAGAATCAAAGAGCTTACCAAAAAATCAGAAAACAAAGCATAGCTATAAATTTTGATAAAATAATGAATCATGTGCAGAACATTTACAGTAGGTGTTGAAGAAACAAAAAAAATAAATACTAATAAAAATACTGTTACCAATAAAGACAGATATTTCTTGAATAAGTTGAGAAAACTTGTGAATAAAACATTAAATCTGTAAATAATTAAACAATTCTTGAATAATTTTATGTTCTGAATATGAAGAACCATTTGGCTAAGGAAAAGAATGAGAATTATCAAGATTCTGCCAGAATTTTATCACTATGCTTCTATCATGTTGTCATCACATTTTATGGCAATTTTATGCATCATAACTGTACAACCATATCTTTTCCCCATTGCTGTTACATAACATTGTGCTCCTACAATCTTCAGTGCTGTTATCAATATTGATGATGCTCAATACTTATATTCTATTTAAAAACAAGTTGCTGTTGTTTAGTTGTATATAAAACATGCAGAATGCTGCATTGTTGTTGGCAGTCAGGAGCTTTTAATTTCGCATTATAATGGTTAGCAACAGTTGTTAAGACACAGCAATGTAAGATTTATGGGACAGAAATGGCTTTTGAAACTTTTAGCTAGATCATAGATAGGAGCACCTTAGATCACCACACACGATTATACAGTCAAATAAAAGCCCATCTCTAATACTCAGTAAGTAAAGCATTTGCTCACCAAATGTGGAGGTGGCTCCAATGGAGATGTCATGCCAGTGTGACCCAGTGGAGACTCTCACAGTGATCACCCCTTCGCCATCATTCTTTCCACCCTCTCTCTTCTGGACCAGCATGCCCCCGGGCCGCAGCTCCCACTCAATGTTGCCACCCCTACCACAGCCTCCAGTGACAACGCCGCTCGCGCCGCTGCTCAATTTAGAGCTTCTCTTGAAGAGCTTCTTTGATCTCAGCTTGATCATTCTTCCTCTCTCCGTCTCTCTTTCTCTCTCTTTCTTTCTTTCCAAAGGTGTGCATACGCTTTGGAGTCTTTTGAGAAGTACTTATAGAGAGGCTGGACAGGCTTTGGAAGCGTGCTGAGGATAAAAACTTCACTCATGGACGGGTGCTGCTTTATGTCTAAAGAAATGGGAAAGTATAGGCTTTGATAAGCTTCTTTTTTAAAGGCGTTTGTCAAACTCAATAGAAATGGAAATTTTATTGCCTCCTGGTGAGCTTTGCTGCCTAAAGAGAGGTTATGTTTTGGAGATGCCCCATTAGAATAGTGAGGTGGGTGTGGAGTTTCTTGTGGCGAGTTTTGAGGGGGATTTGAGAGTAGCAAAGCACATGGGGTTGGCAACACGCTTTGCTTGATTAGCGGGCCAACATAATGATATTGAGGGTCGGTTGGGCCTAATGTTGTGGGGTCTTTTAATAATGATGGTTGGTCACACATACTCTATGAAAGGGTAAACTAGGGTAGTCTTTCTTAGCTAGTTCGAAATTGTTGGGGCAATGTTAAGAACTAGTGTGGGAATCTTCAGGGAAGCTTTAGTAGGAAATTAACCAGGTTAAAGGATTTGAAAGTGTGAAAATTTTGTAGGAAACCAAAATCATCATACTATTTTAAGGGTCTCTTCTTTGGTTTGCAAGAATAGTTCTTTAGAAATAAAATCAAAATCATTGGTTCTATTTGCAAGCATTTGTCTAGACTGAGTTAGAATTCAAGAGAATTTAAAATTCAGACCCACACTCAAGTTACTAATCCTCCTTTCACCCTCTTCTTATTTGACATTCTCCTCTCCCTCATCTCATCTGGCATTTTTCTTTTCCCGAACTCTTCAATTATACTGCTAGACAAAAGTGAAGGAATTTCTACATTAGTATTTTCGACCCACTTCTCACTAGATTTGGCATATTATGAGTTTAATTTTATGGATATTTTCTATAATTATTATGCTTTTTCGATACAACTATTTAAAAATTTAGCCTACCAAAGTTCATTATACTAATTCTAATTTTCATGTGAATTAATAAGTGGAAGAAATGAGTAATGTTAATTCTAGTTCTAATTCTAATTTTAGTAGAATTGAATACTAAGTTTCATTATGATGCCGAACTAAATGGGTCCTAAAAAGTAAAAGATTTCTTTATTTTAGATCACTTGGCATGAATCTAGTATCCACTAGGTAGTTTAATTAGCGTAGCGTGAAGTTTATATAATTACTCCTTTCCTAAGCTTATATGTGGGCTGTTTGTATGTAATTCATTTATTTGATTATATTTAAATATTTAGTTTACACCTTTTCTTAGTGGCGTTATCCAAATTGCTAGAACACCCCTTGCCAAGGTTCATGAGAGTATCATGCGTATATTTAAATTTATCTTGTTTTAGTTTAATGCGTCGTTCGGATACCCTTCTTTACTCCTATTTTAGTCGTACATAGACATCACCATGTTTTCTATGCTTATGAAATTATTTAAATATTTTTCACAATAATTCATGACTTAACTTTAAGTCACTAATATACAGCAAGGACTCGACAATGAGGAATCTGAGGAAGGCAAGGACTCTACAGTGAGGAATCTGAGAAAGTTGATGTCATGAACGGCAACACTGTTTAGCAATTATTTTATTGCTTCACATATTTTTAACATGTTTCTTGGTACATCTGAGTTATATGGACATTCGCTAATAATAATCTGGAGCATATTAATTTGAATGCACATGTTATTTCGTATATGAATGGCTAGCATTGGATGCTCAAAAATCATGCATTTCTTGATGCATGCAAACATTATTTGACATACAATAATGAGTTTACTTGTATTTTTTTGGACACAAACCCACTGTAGCTATTTTTTCATGTGTTCAAAAAATAATCATGCTCCTTCTTAATTAGAAAATTCTTTGGCATATCTTAATTCATATGTTTCTTTGCATACAAATCATTGGCATCGAATGCTCAAATACCTTACATTTTTTTTATTTTGTTTTATGTTAGGAATTTATAATTTAAGGGCTTATATATATATATATATATATATATATATATATAATGGTGTATATGCTATCTTATTATTGAATAGACTTATTGTACCTATATTTCGTTCATGCTTCTTATTATTTTGCATAGTTAAATAGGAACTAATAATAATAATTATAAATATATGTTAATTCACATGTTACTTGTATGTGAATTGATGGCACTGAATACTCAAATATTATGTTATTTCTTGATAGCTTCGTGTTATTGGGCTTAATCAATTATGACCATCTCTTAAGATAATATAGCTATGAGGGAAAATAGATAAGAAGAGTGTATCTCAAATAAATTTCAAAGATAAATAGTTCAAATTATTTTCGAGCAAGATCAACAGTTGCACAAGCCAAACTTAATGCTTAAGCATTTGATATATGATAGAGATTGTAAATTCTGATTGACAACATAGGCTTCACCTTCGCTATTGCTGGTCTTGTCCATGATGCAGCACTTCGGATGTGGCAAATAATGGCTGGTCCCAATATTTCTTAAAAGGATGGATCTTCTCTTAGTGGATAAACCTTTTATTTTAAAGAATGAAGTGAAATACACTTTAAAGACAATAATTTTCTCCAACCTACATAGGTTTTGGTGGCATTTTACTCCAAGGCATAGGCCTGGTCCATAAAGGTACAATCTTTTTAAATACCTAATAGAAATCATTAACATAACTCCTTGGCAAAAGCATACTTTTGGCTCTCAAACTTTCATTCAAAATTTATTTTAGTTCTCAAACTTTTATTTGTCATAGTTTAAACTTTTATAATTTAAAAATATTGCATTCCTAGCATCCTATTAAATAAGACCGATTAAAATTGATACAATATGCCACATTATCAATTAATTAGTTCACATCTCTCATCAGGATAATATGTCAATTACTTTATCAATTTTTACTAATTTTATATAATAAAATATTAGAAGTGCAATATTCTTAAAATACGAAAGAATAAACTGCAACAACTAAAAATTGAAAATTTAAGGAATATAATTTAGACTTGAGCCTGAGTACAACTTAAGAAGAGGCCTAAATAAGAGTCAAAGCCTAGACCAGATAACAAATAAGTGATTCATGGACATCTAACTTGAATTTTTGTGAGATCTTATCCACTCCATTATATATAAATGAGCTCCTTGCGAGCCAGGCTTAACCTATGTTCAGACTAGCTCCGACCAACTTATATTCAAACTAGATTCTAGGAGTATAGCTGTCCCTTTATGAATGGTTCCAGCCACAAAGTAGCTATTTGTGGGTTCGACTAAGTTTGACAAAGATTCTGCCATGAAAGCATATGTTTTCAGAAAATTGAGTCAAAAAGAGCAAGCTCTCTTGACTGAAAAGCTAGAATGAATCCACAGTTATTTTGTTTAGTTGGTAGGTGATGTCAAATCACCAACTTATCCCACTGCCAAGGATCATTTTGGTCCCCCCTTTCTACAAAGATTCCAATATCATTTGGTCTTGTAGGTCATTTTTAAGAACTCCCCCCTCCAAGGGAGAAATTTATGTAGGCCTGCTTTTGATAAAGTTGCTACCAAACACTTGCCTTTTGTCTAGAGAAAGGAATTTGGGAGTGCTCTCTTACTTCCATGTTCTAAGCTTAAATGTAGTATTTGATTTCAGGACAAAAAGAATAGAAATAAATTATCTAAATAATTTAGAGGGTAGAATTTATTCTGCAGAATATAAATTTGATATATTTGAATAGAGATAAGTACAAAAAAAAAAAACATGCACTTAATATTAATTAGATTTATGATGACTTCAATTTTATTACAAAGATGAAATTGTCTTTCCACTTTTTTCTTTACTTTTAGAGAAGGGATTACTTTCTCCCATTTTGTAGTATAATCTATTATAATATTTTTGCATAATAGAATTGTAACCTCACCCCCCCCCCCCCCCCCCCCAACCAACCCTTAAAAAAAAAAAAAAAATTGTCAATTTATTTTTTAATTGAAAGGAAGGAGGAACATATATACCTGAATTTATTCAACTAAGAAATCAGGAAAGTTTACATTCTGATATCACCTAGAAGTCTTGTAATACATTGAAAACAATTGAAGATTCTAGTTTGGAGGTAACCATGCAACACCCAGATCAACGTGCTATCCAAAAACGGTGGAGATTGATTTGGATTTATTAAAAAGCCATGTTAATTCCTCTCTTTCTAGATTGCCTATAGCAATTGCAAGGTGACCACAGGTTAGACTAAGTGGCTTTTCAATTTTTGTTTGATGCCAAATTGATTAAAGAGAATGCATGGTAGAATGCATCAATATCCAGTGCTTGTAAAATCTAATCCCATATTTTCCTTTTATCAGCATATCTTAAGAACCAGTAATTGATGGATATCTCAAGAGAGTTGTAGAAAATAAATTGGCATCCTCTTTTATTACTTTTTTACGAGATTGCCTTTGGTGTTGATATTCTCCTGAATCACAAGCCACAGGATTATAAAAAGTTAGAAAGAGGTGATCAAAAAGCCACTGTCTTTTCTCTTTTCTTTTTTCTTTTTCTTTTTCTTTTTTTTTTTGACCATGAAAAGGGGAAGATATATTCCTTAATTGCTATAGAATATGCTAGTATTCTTCTTTTTTTTTCATAGGTGTCCCATCATGCAAAAAGAATCAGCTAGTTCCATGGAGTCTCAAAAAGCTGAGATACCTAAATTGATGGCTCATCCTTTTTTGCTAGTATCTTTCCCCCGCATGAAGCCACTGTCATTTAGAAATTTATACACATATCTTGTGTGAAATCTACTATTGTTTGATCCCTTCCAAACTAGTTTATCTTCATCATGTCTCACTCTAATAGATGAGACTAGGTCCTATAACTGAGTTAGTTCAGAGTCTCATTAAAGGACAGTGGCTTATGGGCATTTAAGATTCTAGTTTCCAGTTCTTCTATTAAATTGATAGTAAATGGTTGGGTTCTCTGCACAGCACATGGATGAAGATTAGGGAGCAGCTCTTCAAAGAGGTTGCAAAGTCAAGGACTCATCTCAGAATCTTGTTTTTTTCTCCCCATTACCTATCAAGCATCTGATTCTATTCCATTACGCCAATGCCATTTTAATCACCTCTTAATACATAGTTGAATTTCCTTTGCTGTCTTCTTCAGTGGTAAGGTTGTTCTGTTAGTCAAAACAAAAAAGAAAAAAAAAAAATTGAAGCCATCCTATTATTTTCATTTTTGAGATCTGTAATCTATATAGATTTAATGACAGAAAAAATGATTGGATCAAAGCTAAGCTACTTGCAAGTGTAGCCAAATCTAGCTAGAAAATAAAGTGCCTTTAGAAAAAGAGACACCGCATGGAATTAGATGGTCAAAGGGATGCTTGATCATTCATTTCATAAAGTAGCTAGTAGTAGTTTGATCTTCAAATGACATAAAGTTTGCCTTTGGAGAAGACATTACAATTCCTACTTCTCTAAAATTATAGTTATATTAATCTTGAATATCAATAAAGGGTAATAAAAACCCTCTTTTTCTCAATTAGTGCTCTTTAAATGTAGTAAACATTAATACTATAAAAATATTTGAAATGAGGTCTTACTGGTAAGCCAATTATGCATTTAATAGGCTAATAGGCTTAAAAATTCTAGTAGGCTTAAAAATTAAGCAGTACATCCTAGTGGACTAGGAATTTTCTTATATACGTGACTACCACTACTCTACTCATCTAAGCCCTTTTTCAACTACATGGGATTGGCTAAATGAATATGCTTCCTCCACTCTGCTCTATTTAGGACTAAGTCAACATTCAAATAACAAATAGTTATATATTTTTTAAATTATTTTTGTTTAGGTTAGTCTACCTTTACCTTTATCCTTATCATGGATTATTAAAAGATCACTCTCTTTAATAGGAGCATCTAAAGGTTTTCGTTGTATATGTCCAAACCACCAAATTTTCTTATATATGTGACTGATTTTGTAATATCTCAAGTTCATCTATTGATCTAATTAACCTACTAACGGTTTGAGTCCACGTGACCTTAAAAACTCAAGTACAAGTTAATTGGTAGTAGGTAAACTTGAGTTATAAGTTCTTCAAACTTTTCTTTCCCATTCAGTATGGAACTATTTTTAGGGTATTACATATTTGTCTAGGTTAACATATGTTTGACTGTTAATGATTGGAATGAAATACAAAGGAAATTTAAATGGTGAGGATCATTTTACCAGTTATGGACTACTCTAGCCACTTTAAATAAAGTTGGATAGGATTTTAAAGCAGGATTTGCACCATTTAGTACTCAATTATATGGGTAGCAATTTGTGACCCAACATGTTAACTTAACCAACAATCAAAGCAAATTTGGGTTTGACATAAATTGGTTTGGATCATAGACAACTTGCCTAAATTGATTTGTTAAACAAGTTATATTTAAGCTTAGATCACTTTGACCCATTTAACCTATTTTGACCAATTTAATAATTGGGCCAATTTATGTCCTATTTAACCAATTTAAGATCTGTTAGCTTGTTTAAACCCTATTTAACCTATTTGATCTAATTTGTTTAACCCATTAAAACTAACTTAATGCATTTCAAACATGTTTATTCCAACCCACTTATCTTGTTTAACCTGTTTAAACCCATTTAACTTGTTAAAAACCCAATTAACATGTTTAATCGATTTGAATTTTATGCAGGAATTTAATGAAGTGATTTGATGTAGAAGCAAAAATCTTTCTACATTAATTTAGAATCAAAATTAATTTTTTTTTAAAAAAGTTAGAAGCATTTATCCCAACTATGAAAGGAATTGAACCTAGCTTCTAAATGGATGGACAACGCTAATATAAATAGAAAGATTTGTACGACAGTTTCGTATTCATTAATTGGAACAAAGAGAAAGATATTACCTTGCTTCTCACTCTTAAACTAAAACAAGGATTCAACCCAAATGTAGGTCTTGAACATCACAAAGAGAAGACTTGCTATTTTTTTAAGAAATAGAATTGAAGGGCTTACAACATCGATTTCAAAATTCTATTATTTTACTATTATTTTTGAAATGTACGGTTGGAACATTGTTTTATTCTCTTTTTATTTTGATCAAATTGGTATTAGAGTTCTAGTTATCTCGTTAACGAGGAATAAGTGGACAGTCTAATTAAGCTTGCAATTAGTACAAGCAAATTGGAGAAAAGCTAGTAGTGTTTGAAATACAGCAAAGGTTGCAAAATATGCCAATGTTATGATTCGCCTCTCTGAATTGGAGAAACAGGTTTTCCAACTCATCAAACTCATATCTCAACCAATGCCATGAACTAAAGCACCAATAACTCCTATTACTATGCTATTTTTAACATCTGGAAATGAATATTAATTGTCCAGTGAGAAGGGTACTCATAATCATCATTCTCTTCCATGTTTAAAGTTGAAGGTTGAGCTGGGGTGTAACCCCCGGGATCTTAATTACCTTGAGATTTAGCATAGGATTCCTGGGATGGGTGATGCTTGGGATTCCTGCGGTTACACGTGGCGGTTAAGTTTTCAATTCGCGCGTAACGAATGGGTTTCCGGATTCTCTATACGAGGGGTCGTGTGAGGTTTATAGGGAGATGGAGGGTGACTCCCCCCCTTCAACCGGGCGCTCATCTCCTCTAGAAATCCTTTGCCATCCTCCTAATGCCAGAGAGAGAGAGAGGAGGGAAGTACAGAGATCTCAGCTATGCCTCTCCCGTGGCTCCATCCGGATCTCGATCGACCTTCCCGCGATTAGCGAAGAAGCTGGCAGCGGGAACCTCGAAGCGGCTCTTCTTGGCGCGAGGCGGCGGAGGGCGGCTGCCGGCGTACGGCCTAGGGCTGCTGGTGGACTCTAGTAGGGGGGAATTCCAAGGTCACCACAATGGGCATGGACTGCTGCCGCCGCACCAACCCCTTCCGCCTCTGCTCTGGCCTCAAGGTCCTCGGCTACTTCATGATCCTCCTTGTCGCCGCCATCATCGCCCTTTCCTACTGCGCCGTCGTCGTCATCGCCTGGGGCCCGTGCCTCTTCCATGGCGGCCTCACCTCCCTCCTTGCCTTCTCCATCATCATCGCTTTCCATCTCCTGCTTGCTTTGTTAATATGGAGTTATTTTAGGTAGCTTTTGTTGATCCTGGTTCCGTTCCTCTAAATTGGAGACCACCGCTTGAATAAGAGAACTTGGAAGTGGGAAGAAGTTCTGTGACATCGTCTGATTATGTTTCTCCTAAGACCAGGGCATCTGCATGGTCTGGTTCAGAGGGGTTGAAAAGAAGACCAATCATAGGCTACTGCAGTCGCTGTCAAAATAGCAAACCTCCAGGATGCCATCACTGTTCTGTTTGTCAAAGATGTGTATGGATCATCATTGTGTATGGGTTGTCAATTGTGTTGGAGCTATAGAGGCACAATTTGCCCAGATAGGAACTGCAGCCATCTTCAGAACATTTCTAACATCTCGAGATCCAGGACCTCTTCTTATGCCCAAGGAAGATTGGAATCTGCCTGAGAATTTTCCATTGCCAGTGCCTTTTAGATCTCAGAAGAGGACATCAACTACTATGCAAGCAAATTTGATAAGTCTGGCTTTACCACGCCAGTCAACTATTATCGATGCCTTAACCTAAATTGGGATCTGACAGCACCATGGACTGGAGCACAAATAAAAGTGCCAGTTAAATTTATCGTGGGATACTTGGATTTGACTTACAATACCCAGGTGCCCAGTGGTAGCTGATTTATCACCTTGGATTTGCGTATTGAGGTAAGTAAGCCAAATATAATAATTTAATAAATTATAAATGGTTGTATTTATAGTTTTATACATATTTATGAAATAGAGTTTTGTTGATTATTTTGGAAATTGGTAAGCTGCACCATGTGTATCTAATTGCATATTTGCTATAGTAGTTGATACTAATTGCAAAGTGAATTGATTATATGCAATGGTTAAAATGTACAAACCCTGTTTATGTGTTATGAGAGAAATTATGCTTATGATGACGCATAATATGTGACATGCATATGTAAAATGATTTGAATTATATTATATGTGTCGCCGCGGTTCTCCTTTGATATGGCATGTGGAGGCCACGCACATCTAGAGGATGTGTGCTGATTGATGGAGGCATTGCAGGGCCGTGGGACACATATGATATAATATAACAACGATTAAATATAAACAGTGGATTTGATTTATATTTATATGTGTCGCCGCAGTTCTCCTTTGATATGGCATGTGGAGGCCATGCACATCTAGAGGATGTGTGCTGATTGATGAGGCATTGCAGGGCCGTGGACACATATGATATAATATAACAATGATTAAATATAAACAGTAGATTTATTTATATTTATGTGTGTCGCCGCGGTTCTCCTTTGGTATGGTATGTGGAGGCCACGCACATCTAGAGGGTGTGTGTGCTGATTGACATGGCATGTGGAGGCCACACACATCTAGAGGATGTGTGCTGATTGATTGAGGCATTGTAGGGCCGTGGGACACATATGATATAATATAACAATGATTAAATATAAACAGTGGATTTGATTTATATTTATATGTGTCGCCGCGGTTCTCCTTTGATATGGCATGTGGAGGCCATGCACATCTAGAGGATGTGTGCTGATTGATGAGGCATTGCAGGGCCGTGGGACACATGATATAATATACAATGATTAAATATAAACAGTGGATTTGATTTATATTTATGTGTATCGCCGCGGTTCTCCTTTGGTATGGCATATGGAGGCCACGCACATCTAGAGGGTGTGTGCTGATTGATATGGCATGTGGAGGCCACGCACATCTAGAAGATGTGTGCTGATTGATGGAGGCATTGCAGGGCCGTGGGACACATATGATATAATATAATGATTAAATATAAACAATAGATTTGTTTACAATGCATATTCTGGTATTTATTTTATAAGCTTCCATGATTATTTTGACTTAATGATATGCATGATTATGATAGCATGTTATTTAAATTGGAAGTTTCTATGAAAATTATGACTTGATAATATCTTGAGAGATAAGATGATATATGACTATTTTATGTCATTATTATAGGCTTACTTATTGAGTGTGAGCTTATGTAAATCTCACAATGTCTTTCAGAGCCTCGGGATTGAAGATAAAATTATGGGGTAGATGGAGCTCCAGTTAAATAAAATAGTTCCATAGTGTTGATGTAACCCCAGTAATATTTGTGTGTAGGGCTTGTAGCCCAAAACTTATATTAGTGGTTTGTAATAAAGTATGGATTTGGATTGACTTATTATACTTATTGCCTTATAATGATCGATGTGTAAATTTTGGGACGCCTTGCATGCCCGGCATGCGGCAGGTTGTCACCCTACTCAAAATTTTTGGGTCTGGGGCGTGACAGCTTTTATGGTATCAGAGCCTAGGTTATGACCTTAGGGACACATGCATGATGATACTCTAGGCAAAATACTAGGATGATATTGAGACAATTATGACTTTAAAGGAATTTCAGGAATTATGCTTTGGAAGCTTGAAATTTAAAGTTTATCAAGATATTAATTGAATTACAAATTTGATAGGAATTAAGAATGAACCATCGCAAGCCAATGATATTATGTGGACTCCCTGGCTGGTAGCCTTGACCAGTGGGGAGGCCTAGGGGCTTCTATAGGTTTTAACTCCGTTAAACTTGTTGGAAATGGCTCGTAGCAGTTCCAGATCTTTAAATAATATGGGTAGATGAAACTTTAATTGGATATACAATAAAAGATAGATGAATATATGGAATATGATATAGTAGTTAAAAATTACAATTGATGACTAATATGACTAAGATAACATCATTATGTCCATATTGCAATTGAATTGATATGTGGATTTGGAGTTAGTAAATCTAAATTTGAATGTGGATGTATATAATGAATTTTTAATTATGGAACTTACATTGTTGATATTATAAGTTTAAGATTATGAGCTAATCTGCTGGTTATAGGGATGATTAATATTGATGATATTTTGGGAATGAAATAGTTAATTACATGTTTTTGATTAATCACAATTGAGTACTTTCTGAATTTGAGTCTGGATGGATAAGTATATATAGTGAACTTTACTAAGAGAACTTTTATTATGGATATTGCATGTTCAAAACTGATTGTTAATTTGCTAGATGTAGAGATGGTTGATATTGATGCTAATGAAATAGTTGACTGCATATTATATCTTGATGGACCATTTAGGAAGAATATAAAATTTTAAATTCTGAGACAATTACTGTTTAAGTTTTTGAGAGCAGTAGACTCTATTAATCTTTAGAACTGATTTTGGCTATAAATGATCAAATATTTTGATGCTAGACAGTGAAAGTTTTAGCAGTAATAAGAATAAGATAAATTTCACTGATAAAGAATTTCATGGAGATTTTTATTTTTTAATAGATTTCTAAATCAAGATATCTATTCATTAATTTATTGTACCTTTCTTCATAGTTCCTAAGGAGATATCTTTCTCTAGGATGGATAAATTATCAATCAGCCGTAAGTGACATGAATCTTTTCTAGGAAAAAGGAGAGAGATGATTTTATTTTGACTATTGCTAATTATGGATTATGGTTAAGGATACATCTACTATCACTTTCAAGTCATAGAGAGATTACTATAATTTCAAATTATGTCTTTCGGATGGTAAGTGCATTTTCAATCTTTATTGACCTTATAAGTCTTGTATCCATCTGAGCTAGATTAGTGAAGTCACTGTGAGATATTTGAAGGGTTTAAATTAGTTGGTCATGTTATGGCATGAGACATTGCATAATCTATAGATGATTTTGATAATCATTGGTAATGAAATAATTGATTCGAGAATTTGAATCATTTAAATTAATATTTATTGAGAATATACTGATATATTCAAGAGAAATTGATTGGTTGTAGTGGTATTATTGATAAATTAATTATACCAGTGATTAATGATGGCTATATTATTCAAAAAATTAAATTAGTTGATTATGATAATTATGAAAGATATCCTAAATAATTGCATAATGTTCATTGATGTTAGCTTGAAGTATTCAAGAGTGAAACCAAGTATGTTATGATGATTAAAATAAGTGTCGTAATGATTAATGACACATTCAACTATTTATGAGTTGAGAGAGCATTGGAAGGAAACTATCTTATATTTAATTCAAAAGATCTTGAAACTATCTTATCGAGGAATTAACAGTAATTATATAGGTTATTAACCTTAAGAATGGATGACATAATACATGTGATGGACTCTATGATATTTATGATGATTGTGTTGTGAGAAGTTAAGGTATTAAAAAAAAAAAAGATGACAGGAAAGAAATACTTCTTAAGGAATTCAATTTTATTTGGTAGAAAGATCAAATTAATTGTTGATGTTGGATACGTCATTTGGGTACCTAGGAATGAAATAAAAGTTGCTAGTGAGTATCTATAATGGTACAAAATTTTGGACATTTAATTTCAAGGATAAAATTTTAGTGGGTTAAATGTTAATATTTGTTTTTGGTTTAATGGTAAACTGCGTAAATTGAGTCTGAACCCATTTGTCTCACTCTTCTAATTCGATGATGTCTTCATAAAGCTTTGTGGATTAAGCTGAATTTCTGTCCAGCCTTCCACCCTCAAATAGATGGACAATCTGCATGAACCAATTAGATTTTGATGATATACTGCGAGCCTGAGTGATGGATTTAGAAAGTGCTTGGTATAGCTTCTTACCCTTAGTGAAATTGCTTATTTTAATGATTACCAAGCCAACATTCAAATGGATTCATTTCAATTGTCTATGATATAAGGTGTAGATTCCCTTCATATTGAGATGAGGTGAGAGAGAGGCAATTTTGGACTGAGCTGGTGTAGCAACTATGAAAAGTATCGTTAATTAAAGCAGCTTCATGTAGCTCTGAGTCAATAGAAAAGTTATGTTGATGTCAAAAAGAAAGATTTGAAATTTCAGGTTGAAGATCATTTGGAAGTTTTACTAATCAATGATATGATGAGATTTGTGTTAGAGGTGATTTGAGCCATAATACATTGGGCCATTTGAGATTTGATCAAAATAAAGGAGGTGGCTTATAACTTAGCACTGTCTTCATTACTCTTTGGGTGTTCAATGTGTTTCATATCTTTATGACTGAGGAGGTGTATTTCAAACCCCCGTTATGTGTTAGAACTTGAACCAATTTAGCTTAAGAAAGAATTGAACTATGAAGATCATCTTGTGCACATTATGGACCGCAAGGATTAAGTTCTGAGATGGTGTAGTATTCCTTATGTCAAAGTTCAGCGGAGTAATTATTCTGAGAGGGATTATTTGGGAGTCTAAGGAGAAAATGAAAAAGAAACATCCACAAATATTTGTATCTTATTACAGATCAATGATGTATCGATGACTGTGACTTTTGAATGAAATTTAGCTGATTATGAGATAGAAAATTTGGATTCTGTATTCTATTGGATGTATATCATATAAGGAGGGGAGAATGTAACCCCCGGGATCTTAATTACCTGGTTCGTGAGATTTAGCGTAGGATTCCTGGGACGGGTGATGCTTGGGATTCCTGCGGTTACACGTGGCAGTTAAGTTTTCAATTCCACGTAACGAATGGGTTTTCGGAGTCTCTGTATGAGGCGTCGTGTGAGGTTTATAGGGAGATGGAGGGTGACTCCCCCCTTCAACCGGGCTCATCTCCTCTAGGAAATCCTTTGCCATCCTCCTAATGCCTACGAGAGAGAGAGAGGAGGGAAGTACAGAGATCTCAGCTACGCCTCTCCCGTGGCTCCATCCGGATCTCGATCGACCTTCCCGCGATAGCAAAGAAGCTGGCAGCGGGAACCTAGAAGCGGCTCTTCTTGGCGCGAGGCGGCGGAGGGCGGCTGCCGGCGTACGGCCTAGGGCTGCTGGTGGACTCTAGTAGGAGGGAATTCCAAGGTCACCACAATGGGCATGGACTGCTGCCACCGCACCAACCCCTTCCGCCTCTGCTCTGGCCTCAAGGTCCTCGGCTACTTCATGATCCTCCTTGTCGCCGCCATCATCGCCCTTTCCTACTGCGCCGTCATCGTCATCGCCTGGGGCCCGTGCCTCTTCCATGGCGGCCTCACCTCCCTCCTTGCCTTCTCCATCATCATTCCTTCCATCTCCTGCTTGCTTTGTTAATATGGAGTTATTTTAGGGTAGCTTTTGTTGATCCTGGTTCTGTTCCTCTAAATTGGAGACCACCGCTTGAACAAGAGACTTGGAAGTGGGAAGAAGTTCTGTGACATCGTCTGATTATGTTTCTCCTAAGACCAGGGCATCTGCATGGTCTGGTTCAGAGGGGTTGGAAAGAAGACCAACCATAGGCTACTGCAGTCGCTGTCAAAATAGCAAACCTCCAGGATGCCATCACTGTTCTGTTTGTCAAAGATGTGTCCTGAAGATGGATCATCATTGTGTATGGGTTGTCAATTGTGTTAGAGCTATAGAGGCACAATTTGCCCAGATAGGAACTGCAGCCATCTTCAGAACATTTCTAACATCTCGAGATCCAGGACCTCTTCTTATGCCCAAGGAAGATTGGAATCTGCCTGAGAATTTTCATTGCCAGTGCCTTCTTGGATCTCAGAAGAGGACATCAACTACTATGCAAGCAAATTTGACAAGTCTGGCTTTACGCGCCAGTCAACTATTATCGATGCCTTAACCTAAATTGGGATCTGACAGCACCATGGACTGGAGCACAAATAAAAGTGCCAGTTAAATTTATCGTGGGAGACTTGGATTTGACTTACCATTACCCAGGTGCCCAGTGGTAGCTGATTTATCACCTTGGATTTGCGTATTGAGGTAAGTAAGCTAAATATAATAATTTCATAAATTATAAATGGTTGTATTTATAGTTTTATACATATTTATGAAATAGAGTTTTGTTGATTATTTTGGAAATTGGTAAGCTGCACCATGTGTATCTAATTGCATATTTGCTATAGTAGTTGATATTAATTGCAAAGTGAATTGATTATATGCAATGGTTAAAATGTACAAACCACTGTTTATGTGTTATGAGAGAAATTATGCTTATGATGACGCATAATATGTGACATGCATATGTAAAATGATTTGAATTATATTTATATGTGTCGCCGTGGTTCTCCTTTGATATGGCATGTGAGGCCACGCACATCTAGAGGATGTGTGCTAATTGATGGAGGCATTGCAGGGCCGTGGGACACATATGATATAATATAACAACGATTAAATATAAACAGTGGATTTGATTTATATTTATATGTGTCGCCGCGGTTCTCCTTTGATATGGCATGTGGAGGCCATGCACATCTAGAGGATGTGTGCTGATTGATGGAGGCATTGCAGGGCCATGGGACACATATGATATAATATAACAATGATTAAATATAAACAGTGGATTTGATTTATATTTATGTGTGTCGCCGGTTCTCCTTTGGTATGGCATGTGGAGGCCGCACATCTAGAGGGTGTGTGCTGATTGTTATGGCATGTGGAGGCCACGCATATCTAGAGGATGTGTGCTGATTGATGGAGGCATTGCAGGGCCGTGGACACATATGATATAATATAACAATGATTAAATATAAACAGTGGATTTGATTTATATTTATATGTGTCGCCGCGGTTCTCCTTTGATATGGCATGTGGAGGCCATGCACATTAGAGGATGTGTGCTGATTGATGGAGGCATTGCAGGGCCGTGGGACACATATGATATAATATAATAATAATTAAATATAAACAGTGGATTTGATTTATATTTATGTGTGTCGCCGCGGTTCTCCTTTGGTATGGCATGTGGAGGCCACGCACATCATGGCATGTAGAGAGGATGTGTGCTGATTGATGGAGGCATTGCAGGGCCATGGAACACATATGATATAATATAACAATGATTAAATATAAACAATAGATTTGTTTACAATGCATATTCTGGTATTTGTTTTATAAGCTTCCATGATTATTTTGACTTAATGATATGCATGATTATGATAGCATGTTTTTAAATTGGAAGTTTCTATGAAAATTATGACTTGATAATATCTTGAGAGATAAGATAATATCTTGATATATGACTATTTTATGTCATTATTATAGGCTTACTTATTGAGTGTGAGCTCATGTAAATCTCACAATGTCTTTCAGAGCCTGGGATTGAAGATGAAATTATGGGGTAGATGAAGCTCCAGTTAAATAAAATAGTTCCATAGTGTTGATGTAACCCAGTAATATTTGTGTGTAGGGCTTGTAGCCCAAAACTTGTATTAGTGGTTTGTAATAAAGTATGATTTGGATTGACTTATTATACTTATTGCCTTATAATGATCGATGTGTAAATTTTGGGACGCCTTGCATGCCCGGCATGCGGCGGGTTGTCACCCTAGCTCAAAATTTTTGGGTCTGGGGCGTGACATGGGGTACCCATAAAAGATTGAGTTGTTGAAATTGAGAAACTAGACAACTAGCTAAATTAGCTATAGACTTATTTTACTACATATATATGGTTATATTAGCTCCAGAGGTTTCTTTTAACTACTTGAAGCTTTCCGGTCATGCCCTTGGTAGACTTCTTGCAAGAGGAATCATGATATTTCTGAATTAATATATGGAGCAAATTAAAATGTTCAACCAATAAACAATTCTATGCTGTTGGCTTTGAGAAGATTAGTAGATCAAGTGGTAATACCATAACTAGATGGATGAAATTGTCACGCCCATACCTATATTGGATATAGGGGTGGCAACCCGCTGCATGCCTGGCATGCAAGACGTCCCAAAATATAACATTTAATACAAGGAGGGATAATAACTATATATCATCCAAATTCAAATTGTTCTTAATACAAACCATAATTGTATGTTTTAGGCTACATCCCAAAATACATAATTCAATAGGGTTACAACGAAGTATTGGATCTAAGTTACTCTGATAGCTGCTCCAACTACCCATATTCCCATCTTCAATTCTGTGGCTATGAAAAACATTGCGAGATTTAAATGAGCTCACACTCAATAAGTAAGCCAATTATAATATAATGTAATTACTTCATGCTTTTATCAACTCAAATTTTTCATAATAAACATCTTTCCAAGCTTCCATAATTCAAATACATTTTACCATGTTATCAAAACACATCATATGTTCAAAATAATTTTGGAAGCAATTGCCATATATAGCATATCAAGAATATACAATTTCAGGATAAAACCACTGTACCACTGTAAATAGCATGTAAATATGCATTTTTATACTAATATCCCATGGCCACACACTATGTACACAGAACACCCCCCTTGGGTGTATCCTCCATAAATATCTCCTAGAGTAGGGTTCTCGAACCAGTGTCATGAACTCACATCCTGCCATATCCGGCTACAACATACCCCAAGAGTGTGTTCTCCATATACCTTCTATGAGATGGGTCCCGGTGCCATGTGGCATAATATTACCATATCCTGTCACAGCACACCTCCTGGGTGTATGTTCTCCATATACCCCCCTATAGAGTTGGGTCCGGTGCAAGTGAGTCATGCAACATATCACATCATATCATATCATACGGACCATGGTGGGACATATTATCATATACATAAAGTATCATTTTTATGTCATATTTGCCAAATAGCATGTATCATTGCAAAAATGTAATTCATATACTTTTCATAATTACAGTGAATTTAAACATGTCAAATACACATGTATATTTATAAAACCTTTAACAATTTCAAGGTCATGCCAATTGATCAGTTGTCCATAGTACCCAATTATTTGCAAAATATAATAAATAATAAGCTAATAATAGTAAATGCTCATTTGCAAATAATAATACCAATCCATTTTCTCATTTTTAAATAATGCAATATATAACAATATAGCATTTAAATACATAATTTTTATATTTTAATAATTTATAAAAATTATGATAAATGACTTATTTACCTCGTGACGCTAATCCAAAAATGTAATTGGCTATTTAAGCATCTGGGTACCTACAGCATCAATTTTCTAATTTTTAGTCCCCAAAAATAGCATATCAAAATAGCTTTTAACTCTACCCAGTTTAATCCCAGGCCAACTTGGGGCTTGAATATCTTCAATACATAAGCTCAAATGGGAAAATAAAAATACTACCAGAAACTAGAATCAACACTGATCCGGAGCATATTTTTATTTTTTTCATTTTTGGCCCAATACGGGGTCCAAATCATGGCCCAAAAATGGCTCGCGAGACGGCCCAACAAAGCCCAAAAGGAGAGCGGCCCAGCCGGCCCGCTCCCCTTTTAGCCCTGTCCGAAACAGGAGATTTGTGCCGGCGGCCAGGGCCGCCATCGGCCACTCCTCGGGGGAGGCCTGGCCGCTGACGACCGGACCGGAGCTGGCCGTCCCTGCGGCGCCTCCCTTTCCCTCTCTTTCTCCCTAATCTCTCTCTTTCTCTTTCGTCACTCGTCCGCGGCACGGATCGTGCCGGTGGCACGGCCGGCCACCACGGCCGGCCACCATGGCCGGCTGGACCTCCACCGGATGCTACCCCGGCGCCGATGGAGGTCGCCGGTCGCAGCCCGGGCCCGGCGAGCCAGCGGGCACTCCGTCGGGCCCGAACTAAGCCGTGAACCGGCTTGGTTTCGTGAAGAAGGGGCCGCCTCTCTCCCTTTTCTCTCTATCTCTCTCTCTATCTCTCTGTGAAACCCATGGAGGAAGGGGGGAATACCTGCTCGCTGATGGTGATTGGTGGAGGGGGAAGACCCGCTCCTCCTTCCCCATTTATAGTGGCACGGGGAGGACCAGCCCTCCCTATGCTGTGTAAAGAGGGACGCCGCCCTCCTTGACTGGTGGAGTTGGGAAGCCGCCGGATGTAGGTACGGCCGCGGCGCCTCCCCTCCTCCGGTCCAAGATGACGGATCCTTACATGATGAGTATCCATGGGAAGAACAGGGGCTCACAATAATATATCTAAGATTGCACCACTGAGTCCCATAAATATATATGCTCTTTCTCTCTAGATCTTTGTACACAGCAAACAGCAACGCACACATTAACCTCATATTTATTTTAAGCTTGTTTAGAGGGAAAAACCATGAATTCAAGGTGAAAAGAATTACATTTATAATCCTATAAGCAAATCATTTTTAAAAAAAAAATTTGTCTCCTATCTTTTAATTAATAATTCCAACAACCATAGATGAAAATTCTCTCTCTTCAAATTAGCATGTGAAAGGAGGGCTTACAATTGAGGAAAGGGAAAAAAACTAAATGATCACAAACTCAAAGGATGAGAGCAATAGTGATCTCATGCAAAACTAGCATGAAAGTAAATGAATAAGCTTGAAGAGCTGGAACTACCATCTTACTTTTATTTTCTCCCTAAAGAAGTACTTACCCTTATTCCTCAAGTTATCTTCTTTCTTTTATTCCAGGTTAGTTTAGAATCTCTCATGAATGTAATAAATAAACTATCTACCATCCATTAATTGTGCCTGATCCTTCATCAACACATTAATTACCCTCATATTGAAATCAAAGTACCAAACACTAGCACATGGCAAATGCTACAAACTGACAAGGCCTTGAGCCTAATAAGAGGGAGCCAGAGCTAGGAATCTCTGGAACACATGTTAAATTCCTTGTTTGCTGGTGTGGCCATGTGTTTTGGGACCATATAGGAATCCTCTTTGCTCTTTCCATGGAGAGCCTACCCTTTCCCTTTGTGATGCAGTACCAACCACAAAATTAAACATCCATAACGGGCCTCACTCTCTTCTGCACGCATTGAAAGCGCCATTTTTTGGAACGATCGTCTTTGGAATAAAAAAAATAGTACAATATTATGGCATGGCTTTTCTTAATGGAGCTAAATTTAAATGGCAGTGGCTTCTATACCATTTCTTGTCACCAGGCGAGGGAGATTCTTAGGTTTTATTTTTTAAGTTTGGTCAGAATGGGCAGCAGAGGGTGGATTTCTTCAGCAAGTTGCGTACCAAAAGAAGGAAAAGGATAGAAAATTCAGGATCATCACCACCCATACAAGGCTGTCGAAATTATACCCTGCTGAGAAGCCTTGCCGCCGTCCACTGCTTAGCCTTTGCTATCATGAGATTACTGCTTTGCTTTCCACCAAAAATTTCAAGCTCTATCAAATAGTTTCTCATTTTATTTGTCATTTACTAAAATTATATGGAAAGCTTCTAGGTACTTTTATTTATCATTTATTACAATTACAGGAAAGCTAGCTTCTAAGTAGTGCAAAATATAATATATGTGTATGTGTGTGTATATATACACACACACATATATATACATGTATTGAAATAAAGGAGGGGTGGGGGAGAAGAAGACAGACCAAAATCTGGTTGGACAAATTTCAATTTAGATTAGGTGTTTTTTTTTGGATGATGAGGATCTTATATTGATATTCTGAGTTATTAGATATAATCTACTACCTTACGTATCAAACGGTCAATTGATTAAAAATTATTTAAATATAAGATGAAATAATACATGATTTTTTACTACTAAATGCAAATAAGTTATGGTTCTACAAATCAAATAATTTTATATAAGCATTTTGAAAATATTATATTTAATAATTTAGATCATTGATATGGGTTCTTCAATGTTTAATTAAAATTAATCAAATTTGAGTTCAAAATATCAATCAGATTTTTTCCTTCTCTCTCTCTCTCTCTCTCTCTCTCTCTCTCTCTCTGTGTGTGTGTGTGTGTGTGTGTGTGTGTGTGAAAATTAAGAGATTGGTTCTATTTGCCATTATGCCTATACAACAAATTTCAATTATATCCGTGTCAATTCCTTTTCCCAGACATCTGGGATCATATGAACGAGTATTGTGCTTGCTGGAGAGGTGTGCTGATGTGGTGGTCAGGATTTGATTGAAGTTGGAAGGAATTTAGTACTAGAGATGATGTAAACCCCGGGATTTCGTTACCGGCTCGCGAGAGTTAATTGTGAGATCGGAACGAGTGAGGCCAGGGACTCCCACAGTTGCGCGAGGTGTTTGAATTTCAAATATTCGCGTAACAACTAGAGTCCCAAATCTTGATCTAAGGAGTCTGCGTCGCCCTTAAAGGAAGAAGCAGACGCTTAATTCCCATCATCCTTGTGCGCGCGCCTGCTCCTGGTAAGTCCCTCTGCCCATGCCAGGGAGGGGGAGAGAGAGAGAGAGTCAGTGGAAGGAAGAGAGAGAGAGATCGTGGCGGAGAGCTCTCACAACCGGCTGGCCATGGCAGCCGGTTTGATCCTTGGTTCGAGCCCGTCGGCGTGCCCATCGCCTCGCCGGGCCTGAGCTCCGATCGGAGACCTCCACCGGCGTTGGGCAGGCGTCCGGTGGAGGTCCGGCATGGTGGCCGGCCATGCCGTCGGCACAGTATCGTGCCGCAGCAGATCGTGAGAGAGAAAGAGGAGAGAAATTAGAGAGAGAGAGAGGGGAGGCCGGCCGCCGCCGCGGCCGGCTCTGGTCCGCCATCGGCAGTCGGGCCGCATCGAATTTGGCCGGCGGTGGTCCTGGTCGCTGGCGCGATGTAACCCCTGTTTTGGTTGAAACATGGGAGCAACAGTGAAAGGTATTGAGCCGGCTGGGTTGAGCCGGTCTTGGGCCATGTTGGGCCAGTCTATGACCATTTTTGAGCCACTTTTTGGGCCCTGTAGTGGGCCGAGAATGACAAAATAATTATATGACCCGAATCAGGATTGATTCTAATTACTTGAAAATTTTGCTTCCCCATTTGGATGTATATGTTGAGAGATATTTGAGCCCAACGTTGGGCCCGTGGATTAGTCTGGGTGGAATTTAAGGGTCACTTTATTATTCAGATTTTAGAAACTTAATTGTGTAAATGTTGCTGTAGGTACCCAGGTGTCCAAATAGCTGGTTTACCATTTGGGATTTTGTACTGAGGTAAGTAAGCCAAGTATTATAATTTTATAAATTATTTAATTTTAAATCATGAATTTATAATTAGATGCATATTTATGAAATGTGAAAAATGAAGTTTCATTTATATTGAATTAATAAATAGTGCCACAAATTTATAAATAAGCATTTGTTATGACTATTGTAGCGAGTAATATTTTGCAAGATATGGCTTGTATGTATATATGTAAAAATATAATTATGTTGATCTTGCAAAATTATGTTGGTACTATCGAGATGATAATATGCAATTATGATGATGACATTGAAATTTACTTGTATGTGTCGCCGCGGTTCTCATATGATGTGAAATGCCAAGTGATACGTGACCTCCCCCCACAGGGGATATGTGGAGGACATACGTCTATAGGATGTGTTCTGAGTGATTATGATATGGCATAACACTGGTACCAGGACCCTTATCTTAGGGGACATTTAAGAGTGATACACTAGTTGAGTATTGTAGGGCCGTGGGACATATAAGAAAACAATGAAAATATAAACAGTGGTTTCTTTACATTGCACATTCTAGTATTTATTGTATAATTAAGCTTCAAATTTTGAACTGATGATATGAATGTGCTGATAGCATGATAATGTATTTGGAATTGGAAATTTTTATGAAAATGTGATTTTAAATTATATAGGCTTACTTATTGAGTGTGAGCTCATATAATCCTCATAATGTTTTTAGAGCCTCAGGAGTGAAGAAGGATAATTGGGGTTGATGAAGCTTCTATTAAATAGAATAAGATCCACTAATGATGGAACCCCAGTATTGCTTGTGTGTAGGGCTTGTAGCCCAAGACTTATAATTATGGTTTGTAATAAATTATGATTTGAATTGAATATTTTAATTATTACCTTATATTGATTATTGTGTCGAAAATCGAGACGCCTTGCATGCCTGGCATGGCGAGTTGTCACCCTAGCTCAAATTTTTGGGTCTGGGGCGTGACAGCTTTAGTGGTATCAAAGCCCAGGTTATAACATTAGGGACACATACATGATGACACTTTAGGCAAAATACTAGGATGACATTGAGACAATTATAAATTTAAAGGAATTTCAGATATTATGCTTTAAAAACCTGACATTTAGAGTTTACCATGACATTAATTACAATTAATTTATCAGGAGATAGGAATGGCTCGTCGCACTAGAAGCCAACAAAATGATGAGGGTTCCCAGGTTGGTAATGCTGGCCAACCGAAGGTCTGGAAGCCACCGGAGGTGCTGCCCCTGCCAATTCGGTCGGGACTGATCAGTAGTGACTCCAGACCGAGATGCTTCAGGTTCTCTCGGGTATAGCACAGTCAATGCGGGACATGCAACATCATATTCTGCATGCTTTGTCCACTCAGTCTGCCCATCCTATTCCACAGACTCAGCCTATTTTCACTGTTCCCAGACTCAGCCTGCCCCTACTGCTCCGCAGACACAGCCTGCTCCACCTCAATCCTGGATAGGGGTTGGCCGCAGCTTTGCAGATTTCAAGAAGTTTGCCACTGCCCCTTTCTCTAGATCCATCAACCCTGTTGATGCTGAGTGGTGGGTACGAGACATGGAGAAGGCTTTTACGGCCCATGATAGTCAGGATATGGAGCGGATCAGATTTGCCACCTATCTTCTCCAGGGGAAGATTATGATTGGTGGTCAGTTGAGGAGCAGCGTCGGGGTGGACAGGTTATTTCTTGGGGAGAGTTTAGGGAGGCATTCTTCAACAAATACTTCCCCAGGAGTGTGCAGAGACATATGGAATCAGAGTTTATCAAATTGAAGCAAAGGAAGATTGTCTGTGGCCCAGTATGAAGCTAAATTCACCAGGTTGGCCCATTTTGCTCCAAATATTGTGACCAATGAAATGGCCAAGATCACCAGATTCACTGAGGGACTACGACCCAGGCTAAGGCAAGCAGTCAATGCATTTGAGCTTCTCACTTACAGTACTGTGGTGAATAAGATTGAGAGAGATATGAATGATGTTCAGAAAGATTGGGAGCAGCAGAGGAAGAGGAAAGGGCCTACTTCTGGCCAATCCCCAGCTCAGGCTAAGAAGAAAGGTGCACATCAGGCCCCAGCTGAACCACAGAATAAGGAGATTCGTTGCATTCATTGTGAGAACTTCCACCCTGGAAGGCCTTGCCGCAGATTGACTGGTGCCTGCTTTATATGTGGGAAAACTGATACAAGATTGCCACCTTTCCCTTTCGGAATGATCAACAGCCTTCTTCAAGTCAAGGGATGAGCCAGCAGTATCAGCAGCAGCCACCGAGGACCCAGGGAAGGGTCTTCAACCTCACTCAGCAGGACGCTGCCGCCTCTAATTCTGTGATGACAAGTATACTATTTAATTTTATATCTAGTATTATATTCTTATCTAGTGCAATGCATTGATAGTTAATTAGAAGTTAGGTTCAATCCTTGATGTTAAAACAAATTACACTTATGTCCAGGAATGATTAAAGTAGGTACTGCTTATGCTCAAACTTTAATTGACCCGGGTGCCACGCATTCTTTCATATCTGACATCTATCTTGACAAGAATGCATCATTGACACCTATTCCTCTGGAGCAAGAGTTGCATATTGCTTTTCCAAATGGAGATGTTATGAAGGTTGACACAGTATGCAAATCCTGCCCAATTGTCTTGGAGGATAGGAGGTTGAATGCTGATCTAATTGTCCTTCCACTGAAGTTCTTTGATGTTATCCTTGGAATGGATTGGTTGGCCTCCTATCATGCTTCAGTAGACTACTTCAGAAGATTGTCAACTTTAAAATTCTAAGTCAGCTGAATTCAGTTTTACTGGTGGTCAGAAATACCTAGCCTCAGTGTTCATATCAGCGATGCAGGCTAGAAAGTATCTGATGAGTAGTGGTCAAGGATTTCTTGCTGTAGTCAAGGACCTTCAGCAGGAGAGACCAAGTTGGAGGATATTCCTATAGCTCAAGAATTCCCTGATGTCTTCCCTGAGGATTTGACTAATTTACCCCCTGATCGGGAAGTCGAGTTCTCTATTGATCTAGTTCCTGGAACTGGACCTATATCAAAGGCCCCTTACGCATGGCCCCGGCTGAGCTAAAGGAACTGAAGGATCAATTGCAGGAGCTCCTAGATCGGGGATTTATCAGACCCAGTGCTTCTCCTTGGGGTGCTCCAGTTCTATTTGTAAGAAGAAGGATGGCAGTCTTCGACTCTGCATTGATTACCAGGAAATCAATAAGGTAACAGTGCGAAATAAGTACCCTCTGCCGAGGATTGACGACTTGTTTGATCAACTCCAAGGAGCCCGGATATTCTCAAAGATTGATCTCAGGTCAGGGTACCATCAACTCAAAGTCAAGGAGGGGATGTGCCTAAGACAGCATTCAGAACCAGATATGGCCACTATGAGTTCTTGGTGATGCCGTTTGGGTTAACTAATGCCCCAGCAGCATTCATGGACTTGATGAACAGAATTTTTAAACCATATCTGGATCAGTTTGTGGTGGTTTTCATTGATGATATTTTGATATATTCCAAGAGCCATAAGGAGCATGAGGACCACCTGAGGATCGTGCTACAGATTCTTCGAGAGAAGAAGCTTTATGCCAAGCTGCAGAAGTGTGAGTTTTGGTTGGATCAAGTATCTTTCTTGGGTCATATAATCTCTAAAGATGGTGTATCTGTGGACCCGAAAAAGATTGAAGCTATCATTAGCTGGAGCCGACCTTCCAATGTGGCAGAAGTCAGAAGCTTCTTGGGGCTAGCCGGGTATTACCGTAAATTTGTGAGGATTTCTCTCGCATTGCTCTACCCCTAACTCGCTTAACCCAAAAGCGAGTGAAGTTTGACTGGACAGTGGAGTGTGAGAAAAGTTTCCAGGAGTTAAAGCAGCGCCTGGTGTCAGCTCCCATTCTTGTTCTTTCGACAGGATCTGAAGGTTTTACTATATACTGATGCCTCTCGAAAGGATTGGGATGTGTTTTGATGCAGAATGAAAAGGTGATAGCCTATGCCTCCAGACAACTGAAACCTTATGAGCAGAATTATCCTACTCATGATCTAGAATTGGCTGCTGTGGTTTTTGCTCTGAAGATTTGGCGGCATTATCTATATAGGAGTGTCGTGTGATGTGTATACAGATCATAAGAGTCTAAAATACATCTTCACACAGAAGGAGCTGAATTTGAGGCAGAGGAGGTGGTTGGAACTATTGAAGGATTATGACCTGAATCTACATTATCATCCTGGGAAGGCCAATGTAGTAGCTGATGCTTTGAGCAGAAAATCCTCTTCTGAGTTAGCTGCTATGATTACTTCCCAGCCTCACATATTGAGAGATCTGGAGAAGTGGGAGGTTGGTTTGAGAGTACAGCAGTCTGATGGGCTTGTTGCAGCACTTGTACTCCAGCCGACCCTAGTTGACAGAATCAAGTCCTCCCAGATAGAAGATCCAGATCTACAAAGGATTAAAGAAGCTGTGCAGTCAGGAGTTCAGAATGAATTTTATGTAATGGAGGATGGATCCCTGAAATTTGAAGGAAGACTTTGTGTGCCAAACATTGAGGAGCTAAAGGCTGAAATTTTGAAGGAGGCTCACTACTCTCCCTATACTGTGCATCCAGGTGGCACTAAGATGTACAGAGACTTAAAGAAAATTTTTGGTGGAAAGGTATGAAGAGGGAGATTGCTCAGTATGTGGCCAAGTGCTTGGTGTGTCAGCGAGTGAAGGCCGAGCATCAAAGGCCTGCGGGACCTCTTTAGTCTCTGATGATTCCACAGTGGAAATGGGAAAAGATTACAATGGACTTTGTGACTGGTCTGCCCAAAACTCCCAGGAGTAACGATGCAGTTTGGGTTATTGTGGACAGACTAACAAAATCAGCTCATTTCCTACCTTTCAGAGTTGGGGTCTCTAGTGAAAGATTGGCTAATTTGTATATTGAGCAGATCGTGAGACTCCATGGTGTTCCGGTATCTATTGTATCAGATAGAGATACCAGGTTTGTGTCCCAGTTTTGGAAGAGTCTTCATAAGGCCATGGGAACCAAATTAAACTTCAGTACAGCCTATCATCCCCAGTCAGATGGACAATCAGAGAGGACCATACAGATTCTGGAAGACATGTTGCGAGCCTGTGTGATGGACTTGGGTGGAGCTTGGGATAACCATTTACCTTTGGTGGAGTTTGCATATAATAATAGTTACCAAGCCAGTATCCAGATGGCTCCATTTGAAGCTCTGTATGGTAGGAGGTGCAGATCTCCTATATGTTGGGATGATGTAGGGGAAAGGAAATTGCTAGGCCCTGAGCTGATTCAGCAAACAGTAGATAAGGTGCATTTGATCAGGGAGCATCTTCGTACAGCTCAGAGCAGGCAAAGAGCTATGCTGATGTCAGAAGAAGGGAATTGGAATTCCAGGTTGGGGACCATGTTTTCTTAAGGGTATCACCAACCAAAGATGTGATGAGATTTGGGATTAGAGGAAAGCTGAGTCCACGTTATATTGGACCTTTTGAGATCTTGAGCAGAGTCGAGAGGTTGCTTACAGCCTGGCACTGCCTCCGATTCTATCTGGGTACACAATGTTTTTCATGTCTCTATGTTGAGGAAGTATATTTCCGACCCCAGCCATGTCATAGCATATGAGCCTATACAGTTGAGGAAAGATTTATCATATGAGGAGCATCCTGTGCGTATCGTGGACCGCAAAGATCAGGTTCTGAGACGGCGTACCATTCCCTATGTCAAGGTGCAATGGAGTAATCATTCTGAGAGGGAGGCTACTTGGGAACTGGAGGAAATGAAAAGGAAGTATCCATAACTATTTGTATCTTAATATAGTTAATGATGTAAACGACTTTTGACTTTAAATAAAAACTTAGTTGATTGTGTGACAAAATTTGGAATTCTAATTTTTCCTAATGGAAGTGTATCAATTTCGAGGCCAAAATTTTATAAGGAGGGGAGAATGTAAACCCCAGGATTTCGTTACTGGCTCGTGAGAGTTAATCGCGAGATCGGAACGAGTGAGGCCAGGGACTCCCGCAGTTGTGCGAGGTGTTTGAATTTCAAATATTCGCATAACAACCGGGTCCCCAATCCCTTGATCTGAGGAGTCTGCGTCACCTTAAAGGAAGAAGCAGACACTTAATTCTCATCATCCTTGTGCGCGCGCCTGCTCCTGGTAAGTCCCTCTGTCCATGCCAGGGAGGGAGAGAGAGAGAGTCAGAGGAAGGAAGAGAGAGAGAGATCGTGGCGGAGAGCTCCCGCAACCGGCTGGCCATGGAAGCCGGTTTGATCCTTGGTTTGGGCCCGACGGTGTGCCCGTCGCCTCGTCGGGCCTGAGCTCCGGTCGAAGACCTCCATCGGCACCGGGCAGGCGTTCGGTGGAGGTTCGGCCGGCCATGGTGGCCGGCCGTGCCGCCGGCACAGTATCGTGCCACAGCGGATCGTGAGAGAGAAAGAGAGAAAGAGGAGAAATTAGAGAGAGAGAAAGGGAGGCGGCGGCTGCGGCGGCGGCCGGCTCTGGCCGCCGGAGAGAGAGAGGGGAGGCCGGGCGGGCGGGCGGCTCTGGCCCGGCCACCGGTCGGACCGCCCCAAATTTGGCTGACGTGGCCGCCGGCAAGATGTAACCCCTGTTTCGGTTGAAACAGGGGAGCAACAGTGAGAAGGGATTGGGCCGGCTGGGTTGCCTGGTGTTGGGCCCTGTTGGGCCAGTCTGTGAGCCATTTTGAGCCACTTTTGGGCCCTATAGTGGGCCAAGAATGGCAAAATAATTATATGGCCCGAATCAGGATTGATTCTAGTTTCTTGAAAAATTTTGCTTTCCCCATTTGGATGTATATGTTGAGAGATATTCGAGCCCAAAGTTGGGCCCGTGGATTAGTCTGGGTAGAATTTAAGGGTCACTTTATTATTCAGATTTTAGAAACTTAATTGTGTAAAATGGTGCTGCAGGTACCCAGGTGTCAAATAGCTGGTTTACCATTTGGGATTTGCGTACTAAGGTAAGTAAGCCAAGTATTATAATTTTATAAATTATTTAATTTGTAAATCATGAATTTATAATTAGATGCATATTTATGAAATGTGAAAAATGAGTTTCATTTATATTGAATTAATAAATAGTACCACGAATTTATAAATAAGCATTTGTTATGACTATTGTAGCGAGTAATATTTTGCAAGATATGGCTTATATGTATATATGCAAAAATATAATTATGTTGATCTTGCAAAATTATGTTGGTACTATCGAGATGATAATATGTAATTATGATGATGACATTGAAATTTACTTGTATGTGTCGACGCGGTTCTCATATGATGTGAAATGCCAAGTGATACGTAACCCCCCTCCATAAGGGAGATATATGGAGGACATACGTTTATAGGATGTGTTCTGAGTGATTATGATATGGCACTTCCTCTTAGGGGACATTTAAGAGTGATACACTAGTTGAGTGTTGTAGGGCCGTGGGACACATAAGAAAACAATGAAATATAAACAGTGGTTTGTTTACATTGCATATTCTAGTATTTATTGTATAATTAAGCTTTCAAATTGTTTTGAGCTGATGATATGAATGTGCTGATAGCATGATAATGTATTTGGAATTGAAAATTTTTATAAAATATGATTTGAAATTATATAGGCTTACTTATTGAGTGCGAGCTCATATAATCCTCACAATGTTTTTCAGAGCCTCAGGAGTGAAGAAGGATAATTGGGGTTGATGAAGCTTCTATTAAATAGAATAAGATCCACTAATGATGTAACCCCAGTATTGCTTGTGTGTAGGGCTTGTAGCCCAAGACTTATAATTATGGTTTTAATAAATTATGGATTTAAATTGAATAGTTTTAATTATTGCCTTATATTGATTAATGTGTCGAAATTCGAGACGCCTTGCATGCCTGGCATGCGGCGGGTTGTCATCCTAGCTCAAATTTTTGGGTCTGGGGCGTGATAGATGAACATATAAACTTATAAGATAATGGGTTTTTCAAACTCGTTGGAACCCAAATCATGGTCCCATATATCCTTGCCCCAATCACGAGCTAGTAATTGCAATTTCATTCTTAATGATTAGATCATTCCATCAAAACTGAGATATAAACTATATGTTTAGTTGAAAGTGAAATATTCATCAATAAAATCATGCCAACATTCCAATTCACCTAAAACTTGATCGGATGTGACAAAAAGGAGTAAATTGATTAATAGATATGACAGTGTCTTAATTTTATGGAAGTAGTGGAAACTTGTGAGGGAAAAAAGTATATACCTGATATAGGAAAGTGTTCTAAATGTGTAGACTTCAAAGAGAAATTAAAATTTTAAGTATTAAAATGCATTTTGAATGTTCTTTCAAGGTGTTTATGAAGGAGAGAAATAAGTTGAAAGGGAATTCTTTTGATTACTAACATGTCATTATAATAAAGTGGTTGAGTTCTTTTCTCTCTTAAATTGTAAGCATGTAAGATCTTTACTAGACAAGGTATCCCTATTCTTCCTGCCCCTCTTTGTTCCCCTAGGCATGGATCACTCACTAATAACAACTGGCCTAGTAAAAAATCCTTCATCATATAGCAATTAGCAATTAGCCTTAAATTAAATCTTGAGGACAACATGCTTCTGCATCTGTAAATACATAAGAAGATCTAAACCAGAAATAAAAATGACATGCACATTTAAGGCTGCCAAATGATTGCAAGAATTTTTTCTTTAGATTTTCAAGCTCATCCAACATCTGGTTTATGTCACTGATGGTACTTTACAAGATTACATAGCAGCATGATGTTGGCATAATCTAAGAAGTTGGAAAAGGACTTATGCACACTTTTCTTTTACAAATTAAAACAATAACTATTGGTTCCATATGGATGATTAACATTGACTAGGCTGTTTGTTGGTAACTGTTGGCTTTGTTCTACCATAATACTGTGCCTGCGTTATGCTTTTTACCTTTAGTTCATTATTCTTATTACCTATTCAAAGCAAGCCTGTGTGCTCTGCAACATATGCGATGTCCATAGCTTTATAAGCTTTCTGGTCCTCCTAGAGAATTCTATCACACTTTTTTGTTGGTAAGTTCTTGCCCTCTTCTTATTGCTTTGCTCTCATTACCAGAACATGCATTCCATAGAAGTACAGACTTAACGCAGTTTCTGCTGTGATCCACAGATACCAGTTAAGCAAGGGAAATTGCACAGATGACAGGAAGATGAATCCATATGCCTGGAGAGTCTACCAGATTAATCATGAATGATATCCTATCCATGATCATAAAGTCATCCTTATATCTTGTGTCCGTCTTTTAAGCACTTCAATCTCGCACTTGCACCAGCATTAGATCATAAACCACTACAATCAGCTGGGTTAGCCCATATGCATGTTCTCTTTTTATCTCCCTGGCAATAGTGGCCACAAGATACACATGATAGGTTGCTCCTATTAGCTCCATATTTTGTGATTCATGGATCATATGGATTGAAGATTACAAAGTTATTGGTAATCCAGCCAGTTCAGTTGGTTCATTAGCTGTTGTATGTTCTTCGATGCATGGTATTGGCCATCAATTTATAGCCTATTATGCTTTAAAGAAGGTTGAAAATTCATAACACTGAGAAGGTATAAAAATGTGTAAAATTATTTTCATGCTCTTGAACCGATACTCAGCACAGGCCGATGTAAACACAACTATATACTCTCAAGGTGAAATCTTAAGAGCATGCAATACCTACCACGCTTTCATTGCACCACCATGATACTTAGACATAATAACAAGAATACAAGGAGATTCACACTTAAATATAAAATCTTAAACATGCTAAAAAAGTCTTCTACAAAAGATGACATTAAAACTATACAAAATGCTAACCTATGAATATCCATGGCCAAAAACTCACGCCCCAGACCCAAATATCGGGCTAGGGTGACAACCCACCGCGTGCCGGGCATGCAAGGCGTCACAAAATTTTCACACTTAACATTATTATATATAACCAAGCCAAATACATCACTTAATACTAAAAATTTTGGGTTACAAACCCTTACACACCACATAATAAAGTTTGGGCATCAAGCCCTACACATAAGTAATACTGGGGTTACAACAAAATAATGTGTCTTGATTTATTTAATAGAAGATCCATCACCCCAACCATCCATCTTCAATCTCGTGGCTCTGACAAAAATATTGTAAGATTTTTTATGAGCTTACACTCAATAAGTAAGCCACGTTATACAGTAAATCATAACATAACAATTTATAAGCACATAAATGATTTGCATGCTTAAACATTCCACAATTACTCAAACATGCAATGTAAGTAAACCCACTGTTTATACTCTCAATGGTAATTGTAAATATGACCCACGGCCCTGCAATATCTCAATAGTGTACCAACAAGCATCCCTCTACTGAAAGGGTTAGATACTAGGGTCACGCCATATCATAATCCACCAGAACACATACTCTATATGTGTGATGCCACCTTGAACCAAGCAGAACACATCCTCTAGATGTGTGATGCCACCTCATAGAACTCAGAACACATCCTCTAGATGCGTGATGCCATCTCGAACCCAAGCAGAACACGTCTCTAGACGTGTGTGGTATGACATAATAAAGGAGAACCGCGGCGACACATAACAGCACCTCACATCATGCACAAACATATCAATAACATCTCTATTTGCATAAACAGTGATTATACTTACTCAACAATTACATGTAATATATCACATCAATATAATAATAACTGCATCTCTCATGCATAGCATCCACATATGAGATCATAGCACATAAACAACCCCATATTCATAATATTCATCTACTTACAATTTAGCCAATATCCATTCTTCATGTCACAATTCATAATTTAAACATTCAGATAATGAATAAATTATTAAATACTGATAACTGGCTTACTTACCTCAGTACCCAATCCAACAGGTATAAATCAGCTAGTCAGATGTCTGAGCACCTACAGGATCATTTACACAATTAATTTATTAGAATACGAATATTAAAATGACCCTTAGAATTTTACCCAGACTAGTTCACGGGCCCTACTTTAGGCTCGAATATCTCCCACTATACATACCCAATTGGGGAATAAAAATACCCCATGAAACTAGAATTCATCCAAATTCTAGCCATATAAATATTTTGCTAATCCCGCCCGTTACAGGGCCCAAAAACCAGCCCAAACTTCCAATGCTGCACGGCCCAAAAGGCCTGAACGGGCCGGCCCGGTTCATCACAGCCCACCCGATCCCTGTTTCACCGAACAGGGGACGGGGACTCAGCCGGCGGCCAGGGCCGCCGCCGGCCAATTGAGGGCGGCCCGGCCGTCGGTGGCCGGGCCAGAGCCGCGGCCGCCGCAAACTCCCTCTCTCTCCCTCAATTTCTTTCATCTTCTCCCACTCATCCGCGGCACGATGCTGTGCCGGCGGCACGGCCGGCCCTGGACCTCCACCGGACGCACGCCCAGCACCGGTGGAGGCGACAGGCCAAAGCTCGGGCCCGGCGAGGCGGCGAGCACGCCGCCGGGCCCGAACCAACCGGCGGAAGCCGAACGCCACCGCGCGAGAGAAGGGCCAATTGGCCCTCTCTCTCATCTCTCTCTCCACCACCACCCCGCCGGACGCCTCCCCGGCGCCGGCGGGGTCACCGGCCAAGGCTCAGGCCCGGCGAGGCGGCGAGCACGCCGCCGGCCTGAACCAAGGGATCGGCCGGCTCCCTTCTCTCTCTCGCTCTCGTGCTCTCTCTGTCTCTCTGTCTCTCTCTCTCTCAGGCTGTCTCTCTCTCTCTCTCTCTCTGGACCAGGGTCTCTCTCTCTCTCAGAAATTACCTGATGGATGAAGTGCGCCAGTGTGAAGGAAGGAGTCCTCCTCCTTCCTATTTAATCACCTGTGCAGCGCTTCGGATCGGGGTTTTTCCCGAAGACTAAACGCTTCACTTGGAGTGAAGCGTCAGTCTGGGGAACCCAACAGTCTGGAGCTTGGTTCATCTAAACCAAGCCTGGTTCATCTGAACCAAGCCTGGTTCGTTTGAACCGGGTACTACAAAAACCCTATCAACAAGTCCATGACTTACAAGATAAAATTGAAGCACCATTAAAGAAAATGCTACTATCCTATATCTCTCTCTTTTGCTAATTCAATCCTCAGAACCTGCTCTACAACATACATCTTCTAGAAAAATTGCAAATAGAATGAACATATAGTCTAGTAAAAATTCTTACATTTCAGATATGAATATGCATATAACACATGAATTTGAATGCAAGTATAATATAGAAGTGGGTGTATGTATATAAAAGAATAAAATCATGATGCATCACATGTTATAAATCCATACTGAGTCAAATATTTGTAATCGTAACTTGTTTATCTTATCTTATTTTCATGCGACATTGGACTACATCACTGGATGCCAATCATCTCTAATTAGGACAGTGCAACTGATGAATAAAACTATACCAATGATGCCATATAAGTTAACGACTACGTACTAGCGATCACAACTGTACTACATCAACACACTGACTGGCGATTACGGTCGTACTAATATGTTGGCATATTAAAGCATATACTGGCGATCACAGCCATATCAGTACTAGCTCCTAGCAACTTTCATATGCCTAAGTTAATTCGCACACTAATGCCATGTATCATAAACTCGATCAATTTAGATCGGTCTATATCGAGCTTCTATGGCTATATGTCCTATCTCCAATGTTCCGTGCCTAAGTTAAGTTCAACCTAAGTTTGCTTAAACTAGTACCATGTATTATTAGCTATTCGTACCAGATGTTATAAACTAAGTCAGTACAAGGCAATTCTACATTACACTTTACGGTTATATGCCTTGCCCCCCTATACCATCTTTACAATATCACAGTAACTAGTCCACAGGCCCACATGATCTCATTATATCTTTTTATATTAATTAGTGCATCCATAAAACAAACTTATTATGCATAATATATGACATACTTAGCATCATTTAAGATATCACAAGATCATACATCAATTCAAAACATAATACCATAGCAAAACATAACATACATGAGCAGAGCGATGATGTTACTGGGTGCAATGCATGCTATGAAATGTATGCAAAAAATGTCATATCTTATAAAAATAGATATAAGATTATTATTTTAAATGTTTAATCTAAAGTCCAATACTTACAATCCAACATAATTCTTTAGCATGAATCTGGAAGCACCAATCTAGGATACCAATCTTGCTCAATATCAAACCAATTACCAAAATGATCATCTACAGTTATTGACAAAATCCATTTAATCCTTATTAGATTGCTAAAATTACATTTATACCCCTCCTACCTATGCTTAAGTGGGCTAGTTAAAGCTTACATCTCTCCTACACTTTAATTATCAGGATCTGAACCATTAATCTTGGCTCAAAAGAAGCACACACTAACTTAACTTGGGGCTAAATAAATTAATAGATCTCTCCGATCCAAATTGCTTTATAATTATGAAGGTTAAACCTAAATCATGATTTTGAAAACTGGACTTAATCGGTCTATCGAACTGGGAATTGATCATCAGCTTGGTTCAATTTTATTATTAAAGTTAACTTTTATATGATCCGGTGAAAACCGAAAAAATCATTGAACTGACCGGGTTCTGAACAATCGGTCCAACCCCGATTTTTAGACTTTAGTTTTGATAAATGAAATTAGGGTTGTTTTTTTTTTGAATTTTTAATTTTTCACTTAGATTGATATTTATATTTTATTATTCTATATTATTAAATTAAAAATTAATTATGATATCATTTGGTTCGATCAAACCAATTTATTCGGTCGAACCGATTGACTTACGATCCAAATGTCAAGTCAATTTGTTATTCGGTCCGATTTTCAAAACATTGATATGCACTTGATTAGAATGGCGTTCACTTCACTAAGGTTCATTAATTAATTTGACTTAAGCCCATCCTTTTAGCTTTAACTTAAGCTTAACCAAGTCCTTAAGTTCCTCAATTAGAGCTTAATTAGGACTAATGAAGGCTCAACTAGTTTAGACCCGCTTAAACAGAGAACTTACAGTAGTTAATCCATAAATTAATGTTTTGGTTCACTGGTTGGGACAGATGGGCTTGGTCTTGGTTCAAGTCTGGCCCGAGAGTCTTTGGCTCAGCCTAAAATGGTTACACAGTACCTGGGTTCACAGCATTCAAGCCCTTAAAGGCAAGTTGGACTCACTCATCTTAACCTCAATTCCCCGGCTCTAAATTGGCTGCTTCGATTAGGTGATCTGCAAGCCGAATTAAATCCCTTGAGATGGAAACAGGGAAATATTAGCTTCGACAGAGGAAAATGGCGGTCCACTTACCGATAGCGATCACTGCCGTCAGCACCGGAACCTCGTGAGACTCTCTGCCAAGATATCACTCCGGCAAGGCGCCACCAGGAGAAGGGAAGAGCAAGAGGGTCAGTTGAGGTCCTATTTGACCCTCTCCATCTGCTCCGATGTAAGCCTACTTTTTCTGCTCATCTGCTTATCTAATTATTTTATCAGTGATTGAAATCATATATTTTTAAATTTTTTAGTAAAAATTAATTGTTAGGATGTGAACTTTAGTTATCAGTAATTAATTTTTTATTCGATATGAAACTATTTAAAAATATTATAGCAATAAAATATTTGTATTAGTTTTTTAAAATCATGATTTCAATAAGAAGTTTTAACCCACCTATATTGACCAACTCCTTGCCGATCAAAGTTTTAGAGGTCTTAAGGCCAGTTATCAACCCAACCCTCATCCCACTTAATGACCTCCAAACTAAGGTAACTGTGAGCAGGAAAAAGCTTGTCACACGAACTAAGCTACCACGTCAAGGTAGCCTTTAGCTAAAAGAATAATCTTGAATTCATTATATAACTTCTATTGTAATTTCAGTGCGCTAGCGATGAAATCTCATCCAAAGGAATGCCTCAAGAATATCCCAACCAAAGAGGAATGCCATTTTGGCCCCACTGCGTCTACGGTCTCTCTCAAAAGAGGTGACAATGCGTTTACCCTCAGGGCCGGTTTGGTTCGCTTAAATCCTAGATCCCTACTTAGGATCAAATTATCAGCAATGTTATCTCATCAAGGATCAAATTATCAGCAATGTTATCCCATCAATTAAATTGCTAGGAATATCATGCCAATGCATTTACTTCGCATAAAATATTATTTTCATATTCTCAATTATATGAGATTTGACGGGGCCAGTGGGCCCCCATGGGCCACAATAACAGCATTCGGACTTGGCAACTTGGCCTTCCCTCCATCCGCTACCTTTCCTCTCTTCCGCATGGAGCCAGCTTCTGTTCGGCCTCGAGCCTTCCTTCTCGGCCCCGGCCTCGAGCCTCCGTCTCGGCCCTGGCCTTGAGCATTCCTCCTCGGCCCCGACCTCGAGCCTTCCGCCTCGGCCACCGCATCGAGCTTTCGCCTCGGCCACGACCTCGAGCCTTCCTCCTCGGCCCCGGCCTCGAGCTTCCGCCTCGGCCCCGGCATCTCCAATCGAGCCGAGGCGGCCCCGACTTACTCAAGTCGGACCTACGTTCGTCAGATCCATCAACCAGATGACTCCATCGACTGATGGGACCTGGCCCGACAACCGAACAACTTTGCTGACTGATGGGACCTGGCCTGACAACCGGACGACTCCGCCGACTGATGAGACCTGGCCTGACAAACGGAAGACTCCACCACCTTTTATATCTCTTCGTAAGGATTGCCATGTGAATGTGAAGGACATCTGCCCATATCCTACCAGCCTGCAGCGGTCCAAATCAAGTGGACACCCACTCTGACGGGACTTGACCTGCAGCCCTGACATGCCAAAGGAGGAAGCAAGCCTTGCCATTGCTGCCATCACCTTAAATGCTCTTAAGAGTGGCAGCACGCCCAAGGCACCCCAAGTCATCTCACAGACATCACCTCTGACAGTTCACCCATCAAAGTCATCATTATGAGGCCTCAACCACTCAAATCAGACAGACTCTAAGCGTCTATAAATTGGTAAGAGGGACCCCTGACCGGGTGATGGAGGAACCACAATGAACCACAAACAACACTCCTAAACGCTCATTCTCACTCACAGAGAGCTCTTCTCTGAGCCTCTCTCTCTTTCTCTTTCGAGCTTCCATAAGCTCATGGCTGTTGCCCAGGGCACTGACTTAACTGTCGGAGGGTCCCCGCCGAAATCTCTGGCCCCGAACTTTTTACGGCCTCCCAAACGCGAGAGGCTCGCTGGAAGATCCCGGGCTCACTGGAGGAGGCGACCGGACGCTCGGGGACGTTTGAGGGGGGTGATCTGGTAGCATCAGATTGGCGCGCCAAGTAGGAGAGAAAGCAGAGTTTTGTGACACTAAGCTACAAGCTCTCACTCCCTCTACGACAACAATGGAAGCTTCTGCCAGCTATGTTGCGGGGGGCACCCTCAACGAGCTGAGCAACAGGAGGCTAGCTCTCTGTTCCACCATCACCACCAGTTCAGGTCATTCAAGCAAAACATCATGCCACCCTCTCACCCTGCAGTTCAGGCCAAAAGCTATGGGAGAGATATTCCATGGCCACGCGGCAATAAGCTCAGGAGCAAGAGCAACCTCAAACTCAAGCTCATCGGCAATTTAAGGCTCAGGCTCGTTAGCCAGCAAGAGCGCCACTACTTGCCACCCAAATCCTAACTCCTAGTCACCTCAAGTATTTATGGGCATATTTATTCCTGGTGGTGATAAGCGCTATGCTATTAATGCAAGGTGGGAGATGAGGACAGAGGGCTTTGACTATTGAACTCCACCCTTTCTCTCTCTCCCCCTTTCTCTTTCTCTCTGTTGCACTCAGAGCCAATTCGAGCCCAAGACCTCCTGCGGATTTCATTCCAGCTGCCCTCGGATTTCAGCACTGGTACCCCCCATCTTCAATCAACATAGTTTCCCTGGGGGCAGGTTATCAACTCAGCAGAAGGAGACCAATTTCTTTAAAGAAAAAGCTCTCAAGCCTATAATCGGATGTCATTAAATCGGACATCATCAATGATGTATCTCCCCACATTATGAGCAATAAAGGACCTCCTTAGCGCCACGACTGTTTTTTCCTTGCATCCAAGTACCAGATCTCAGAAAAGAAACTCTCCGGCATCACGGCCTATGGGACACCACTCGGCTCCGGTACGATGGTGCCCCCGAGTGGTTCAAGACCCTAAAGGCCCCGGCGAGTCGCCCTTTGGGCGGCACACAAACCCCCCAAGGTGGTTCAAATGGAGCTCCTCGGTATCACGGCCCACAGAACACCACTCGGCCCCGGTACGGCGGTGCCCCCGAGTGGTTAAGACCCTAAAGGCTCTATACCCGGCGAGTTGCCCTCGGGCGGCACACAAACCCCCAAGGCGGTTCAAAGAAGCTCGCCCGCATCACGGTCCATGGGACACCACTCGGTCCCGGCATGCCGTTCCCCCCGAGTGGTTAAGACCCTAAAGGCTCTGTACTCGGTGAGTCACCCCTCGAGCGGCACACAAACCCCCGAGGCAGTTCAAAAGGAGCTCCCTGGCATCACGGCCCATGGGACACCACTCGGTCCCGATACGGTGGTGCCCCCCGAGTGGTTAAGATCCTAAAGGCTCTGTACCCGATGAGTCCCCCTCAAGCGGCACACAAACCCCCGAAGTAGTTCAAAGTCAAGGCTTGATGACGCTATGGCTAACAAGGCACTGCCCTGTTCTGCGCCGTCTCCAACAGACCCTATCCACTGGAGTCCATTTCAAAATCAACCTCACAAGGCGTCTTCGTGAGCTCAGCGGCTCCAACCTCCTCAGGTCATCCCCACTCGGCCCTGGCATCTCCAGCAAGCCGAGGCGGCCCCGACCTCCTCAGGTCAGCCCCGTCGGCCCCGGTGTCTCCAAGCCAAGCCTAGGCGGCCCCGACCTCCTCAGGTCGGCCCCATCGGCCCGGTATCTCCAAGCCATGCCGAGGTGGCCTCGACATTTTCAAGTCAGCCCTGTCGGCCCAGCATCTTTAGCCATGCCGAGGTGGCCCCGATCTCTTCAGGTCGGCCCCACTCGGCCCCGGTCTCCAGCCATGCTGAGGCAGCCCCGACCTCTTTAGGTTGGCCCCACTCGGCCCCGGCGTCTTCAAGCCATGCCGAGTTGGCCCCAGCATCTCCAGCAATGCCGAGGCGGCCCCTACCTCTTCAGGTTGGCCCCACTCGGCCTCGGCTTCTCCAACAAGCCAAGGCGGCCCCGACCTCTTTAGGTTGGCCCCACTCGGCCCTGGCGTCTCCAGCCAAGCCGAGGCGGCCCCGACCTCTTCAGGTCGGCCCCACTCGGCCTCGCATCTCCAGCCATGCCAAGGCAGCCTCAACCTCTTCAGGTCGGCCCCACTCAGCCTTGGCATCTCTAGCCAAGCCGAGGGGCCCTGACCTCTTCAGGTCGGCCCCACTCGGCCTTGGCATCTTCAGCCAAGCCGAGGCAACCCCGACCTCCTCAGGTTAGCCCCACTCAGGCCCGATGTCTCCAAGCCATGCCGAGGCAGCCCCGACCTCCTTAGGTTGGCCCCGTCAGCCCCGGCGTCTTCCGCAAGCCGAGGTGGCCTCGACCTCTTCAGATCGGCCCCACTCGGCCCTGGCATCTCCAGCAAGCCAGGCGGCCCCGACCTCTTCAGGTTGGCCCTACTCGGTCTCGGCATCTCCAGCAAGCCGTGGGGCGGCTCCGACCTCCTCAGGTCGGCCCCATCGGCCCTGGCGTCTCCAAACCATGCCGAGGCGGTCCCGACCTTTTCAGGTCGGCCCCACTCGGCCCAGGTGTCCCCAGCAAGCCGAGGCGGCACCGACCTCTTCAGCTCGGCCCCACTCGGCCCTGGCGTCTCCAGCCAAGCCGAGGGCCCCCAACCTCCTCAGGTCGGTCCCACCGGCCCCGACATCTCTAGCAAGCCAAGGCGGCCAGACCTCTTCAGGTCGGCCCCATCAGCCCCGGCACGACTCTCGGGCAAACAGCTACAAAATCTAAGTACGTTATGCTCAGGCGATATTTCTTTCATTGATACTTAAAAAGGTTATGTTGAAAAGTCTGACTCCAGCATCGGCAGCAAAGGTCATCACCCTTCGGGGTTAAAAGGAACCTGATGACTCTCAACTCTCAGGTCACCCTCCGGGGTTCAAAAGGTTTCCGATAGCCACAACTTCACCTCAGCGGCATTGTCACAGCATCATCGGCTTTATCTCTGCCTCCACGGCTTTATCTACAGTCTCATCAGCTTTATCTCTGCCTAAGCGGCCTCACTGCAGCCTCATCGGCTTTATCTGCCTCAGCGGCGTTATTTCAGCCTCAGCGGCTTTATCTCTGCCTCAGCGGCCTTATTACAGCCTCATCGACTTTATCTCTACCTCAGTGGCCTTACTGCAGCCTCATCGCTATATCTCTGCCTCCGCGGCTTTATCTACAGCTCAGCGTCTTTATCTCTGCCTAAGCGGCCTCACTGCAGCATTATCGGTTTTATCTCTGCCTCAGCGGCGTTATTTCAACCTCATCGACTTTATCTCTGCCTCAGCGGCCTTACTATAGCCTCATCGGCTTTATCTCTGCCTCAGCGGCCTTACTGCAGCCCATCGGCTTTATCTCTGCCTCTGCAGCTTTATTTACAGCCTCATCAGCTTTATCTCTGCCTCAATGGCATTATTTGCGGCCATCATCCATCCAATGGGAGATCTTCCCAGCAAGAGACTCACCACCATCATATTTCTCTAAGGCTCATCAATAAGAGCAGGCTCAAGCTATAAGTAAAGAGCCCCTCCAAGCTCACCAATAAACCCCATAAATGTGAAGTACCCCAAATGAAGTAGAAGGAGATAAATTTCTCCAACGAAAAAGCTAAATACACTACACTTTGAAAAAAAGTTTCTCTTCATTAGTGCCTGAATGCATTACAGGAAAAACCAACAAAACCAACCAATCAAAAGGCTCTCTACGGTCCTAAAATCATAAGGTCACTCCCGGGCCGCCGCGAAACCCCCACGGTGGTTCAAGACCTATGGTTCCAGCGAACTCGAGTCATCCCTCGAGCCGGCCGTGAAACCCCCGAGATGGTTCCGGAGGAGCTCGGTGGCATCGCGGCTAACGGATACCACTCGGCCCGGCTAGAATACGCCTCCGAGTCGGTTCAAATTCCTAACAGCCCGTACCCACTCGAGTCACCTCCCAGACCAGCACACAAACACTCGAAGCAATTTTATTTCAGCCCCTGTGGCTCTATTTCTACTTCGGCAATTTTATCTCAACTCAGCGCTCTATCTTGGTAGCCCCAAATCAACTCGCAGTTGGAAGACACCAACTCTCCAACTCACAGACGGATATCCACTTCCAGACTCTGCGTTGGGAGATGATTGCTGGCTACCCTCAGCTAGCCAGCAAGGCAAAAGAAAAAAGATCTCTCCGCTAGGAAGGAATCAAAACTTAAGCAAGCATGAAAGGGCAAGAGCAAAGATGAAGAGTTATGCACTCCTTTCACTTAGCTTATGCACGACACCCAAGCTCAAGGAGTGTGGGGGGCATCTTATGGGGCCCATGGGCCCCCATGGGCCACAATAATAGCATCCGAACTTGGCAACTTGGCCTTTCCCCCATCCGCCACCTTTCCTCTCTCCTCCACATGGAGCCAGCTTATGTTCGGCCTCGAGCCTTCCTCCTCAGCCCCAGCCTCGAGCCTCCATCTTGGCCCCGGCCTCGAGCCTTCCTCCTCGGCCCCGGCCTCGAGCTTCCACCTCGGCCTCGGCATCTCCAATCGAGCCGAGGTGGCCCCGACTTTCTCAAGTCGGACCTACGTCCGTCAAATCCATCAACTGGATGACTCCGCCAACTGATGGGACCTGGCCCGTCAATCAGACGACTCCGCCTTAAATACTCTTACGAGTGGTAGCACCTTAAATACTCTTACGAGTGGCAGCACCCCCAAGGCACCCCAAGTCATCTCACAGACATTAGCTCTGACACTTCACCCATCAAAGTCATCATTATGAGGCCTCAACCACTCAAACCAGACAGACTTTAAATGTCTATAAATTGGGTAAGAGGGACCCCCGACCGGGTGATGGAGGCAATCACAATGAACCACAAACAACACTCCTAAAAGCTCATTCTCGCTCACTAAGAGCTTTTCTCTGAGCCTCTCTCTCTCTTTCTCTTTCGAGCTTCTTCAAGCTCATGGTTGTTGCCCAGGGCATTGACTTGAGCGTCGGAGGGTCCCCACTGAAATCTTTGGCCCCCAAGACTTTTTGCAAGCTCCCAGGCATGAGAGGCTTGCCGAAAGATCCCAGGCTTGCTAGAGAAGGCGATCGGACGCTCATGGACGTTCGAGTGGGATGATCTGGCAACAACAAGATTGATGAATTTGGCACACAAACCTAAATTACTAAGAATCTGTAGGAATTTGAGTAAAATTTTAAAAACACCCCTGATTTCCAAAAACACAAATAAAGACCTATGCTAAATAATTATATAATTTATAATAATTAATTATATTACTTTATCAACATGATACAAATTATATTATATATATATTTTAATTATATACATATATTATATAATTTACTATAATTAAATAATTATTATATTATTTAATGCAATTAGATATGATAAAATATTATTAATTAGAATAATAGTATATAATATAATAATTAATACATAATAATATTATAATAATCATAATAATAACAACTATGTATTTATTATGTTAACAAAAATATTAATATAGATTTATATATTATATATATATATTATTCATAATATATGTATTATTTATGATATTATAGAATAAAGATACAATATTTATACAATAAATTAATAAATTAATGTTATTACAATAATATAATAATTTAATATTATTATATTATATTAGTATATGATAAATTAAATATTATATTATGTATTATAAATTTCATGATATTAAATTTTATTTATATATTAGTATAAAAATAATACAAAATTTATATTAATTATTATTATACAAATACAATTTTGTTGAAAGAAATAATTATTATATATAGCTTAACATAATAATTTTTTTATTATTTATATTAACGTATAAAAAAGTTAAAATTTTCATTCTTATTTTTATTTTTTAAGAAATAATAGTAGTAATTTTTCTGAAAAGAAATAATAACACTCCATATTTTTATCCTATTTTTATAATTTCATTTAAAAATAAAATATAAAGAAAAGCAAGGCTAAAAATAATCCTAAACATTGCAAAACTAATGGCCTAGATTGTTTGGGGAAAAAAAAAGGTAACGTCTTGATCTAATGGGCTGGATGGTTTCGGCCTTGATTCAACTCCCTAGGAAAAGTCTTTGTCCATCATTTTCGATCCACAAAATCATATTTCAAGCATATGATCAATGATTGCGTTTGATGCTCAATTTTATGTCGAAGACGATACCCAAAGTCTTCCTCCCAAGTCCCATGTCCTATGCCGATGAAATATTAAATTATGTTTTGTTATTTTTTACGTGCAGAATTCATCGGTTCCTTCTGTTGCACGTGGCTGGATGAAAGATACAATTAGCATGCATCTGAGGTTCGGACGTTGCTAGAGAGAAGCTTATGTGAGGTGGTCTTTAAGATTTGTGTTTCTGCCTTTGTCTTCCTCGATTTCCGGTGATCTGCGTCTTCTCCGGTTGTGCCTCCATCGGACTGTTCCTTCTGCCATCCCTCCTCTGCTATGGCCTCGGATGGGGTTATCTTGGGAGGGCCTCCGGGAAGAAGGAGGTGGGTTCTGGTGTTGATCGAGTGGTGTCTGCTTCGCAAGCTCCAGCCGGCATGGTGCCCTCTTCTGCCTTTGGTCCTGCTAATCCAAAGGATTCGTCGAAGACGGGCAGTCCGTGGAGTCGTCCTTCCTTGGGTCGCTACGGCTGGGATTCTCCTTCTCCTTCCCCGGCGGAGGTGGAGGAATTGATCCGTCTATTCCCGGACATTATCCAAGTTCCGATCAGTTCGCTGGAGAATGAGGTCAATGCTTGGGGCGTGAAGGCGGTGCTGGCTCGTTCTCTCTCTCGGTGGGTGCCACCAGAGGCGATCGTCAGAGAACTGCACCGCTCTGGTTTTCCGGGAGAGATCGAGGTGGTTCCTTTGGCCCATAAGCACTATCTGATCCGTCTTCCTGATTCTCAATCCAAAACTCGATTGCTGGAGAGGCCATGGGTGATTAACGGGCAGGTTCTAGCCGTGGCCGATTGGGTGCCGGAATTTATTCCAGCGGAAGATACTTTGCTGCAAGCGCTGGTCTGGGTTCAGCTTCCTCTGCTTCCTTTGGAATTCTGGGCGGACGACATTCTCTCCTCCATCCTCTCGGTGGTTGGGGATTTCTTATACTCCGACGAGTCGACAAGAGCCAGGAAACGTGGTGGTTTTGCGCGAGCTTGCGTTCGAGTGGATCTGGGTCTTCCTCTCTGGCTAGGGGCCAGGGTTCGTGGAATCGGTGTCCCATTCTGGCAGCAGTTCTCCTTTGAGAACGTGGAAGGCATCTATGACCGGTGTGCTTCGCTGCACCTCACCGGTCCTTGCAAGCAAGAGGGGGAAAGGTCTTCTTCTGCGGCTGCTCCATCGTTTGGGCTATGGATGGCAGCAGTCCGGCGTCGTCGGCCTCCTCTGGCGCTGATTCCAGTCCAGTCGGTGGGTGATCGGCTGTCCCCCGGTTCTTCCACTGTCTCTAAGGATGGCTGGTCTGTCCCGAAGAAGATCGCTCGGCGTCGGCTTCCTCCCTCTGGCTCTTCGGTACTGTCTCCTAGCAAGGTGGTTGGTAGGAATGTGTCGGCGGACGCTAAGTCAGTTGAGGAGATCACTCAGGAGCTTGGGGTGCAGCTTCCAGCAGAGGGATCTTCACTGGTTTCAGTGCTTGTTGCGTTTGCTAATGAAAACCGGGCTGATCCTAGGAGGTCTTCAAGCATGCCGGTTGGCACTGTAGCCAAGTTTCAGGAATCAGCTGAGGAGGTTATTCAGTCTGAAACTCCTAAGGCTGATTCCAAAATGTCTGAATGTGATAAGGCCACTAATTTTCCAAAATTGGCCCTTGAGATTTGTACTAGCAAGGACTCAGTCCTCCCTCCAAGCGGGCCCGACCAGTGGAGCCCGTTTCCATAAGGATGCCATCCCGATCTTCCAAAGTTAAAGGTAAAGCCTCTCTTATCAGTAGAGCTGGGGATAAGGCACCTTTACGTTTGGCGTGTCATCGGTGGTTGGCCGGGGGTCTTCGGTCCAGTCAGGCCCTAGGGCTAAGAAGGCCCGGGGTCGGGTAGGGTCCCCATCGGGGACAGCTTCTGAGCTAAATCTCCCGACCCTCTTGGACTCTGGCACTCATGAATCAGCTGTTCATCAGCTGAAGCAGGCCATTCAGTTGTCTGACTCAGCTATTTTGATGGACTCCGTCCGGACAGTTGATTGTGCTGATACGGGATCCCTGGGTTGCACTGAGGTGATCCCAGGTGTTACGGAGGTTTTGATGGAATCTGACCGGGCTATTCATTGCAAAGGCTTGGGAAATTTGGACTGTTCTGTGGAGATGTCAGGGGTGATAGTCGGGGATCTCCCCAATCCAGTATCACAATGAAGATTCTCATCTGGAATGTGAGAGGAGCATTGAAACCATCGTTTCGCTCCTCATTTGGGAGGCTTATGTAGCTTCATTCTTTTGATATTTGTATATTGTTGGAGACTCGGCTTTCTGGGGCTAGTCTGGCCCATTTTCGGAGACAGATCGCACGAGCTTGGGTTTCGTATGCTGTTGAGTCCAATGGTCTTTCGGGGGGCATTGTTGCTTTATGGAGGGACGATAGTATCAAAGTGGATGCTTTCCATAGCTGTGGGCAGCAGGTTGCCTTGGTCATTTCTGAGGGTAGTGCTAGACCTTGGCTTCTTTCGGGTGTTTATGCCAGCATTGATTTCGGGAGCGTCGGGTGCTTTGGTCTGAGATTCAGTCCCTTCTTAACCAGGGGTATCCCTCCCTCATTGCTGGAGACTTTAATTGTATTTTGGGTGCTGCTGAGAAGAGAGGAGGCCGGGCTTCTTTTGGCTCTGTGGGCCATGCTGAGTTCAGAAACTTTATTTCATCTACTGGTCTTTTGGATTTGGGGTTTCAGGGACCGCAGTTCACATGGTGCAATAACCGGCAGGGTTCATCTAGAGTCTGGGAGAGATTGGACAGGGCCTTGGCCTCTTCTAGTTGGCTCCAGCTTTATCCTTATGTCACTGTCACTCACTTACCTAGAATTGCCTCGGACCATTGTCCTGTCTTTATCTCTACTGATATCACCTCTCAGCGGCATAAGCAGTTCAGATTTGAGAAGTTTTGGACCTCTTATCCTGCTGCTCGCGCTATCATCTCTCAGGTTTGGCGGTTACCTGTTAGAGGTAATGCTATTTATCGGCTCTCCAGACGTCTTGCCCTTGCCAGACGCCGCCTTTCTAGCTGGCATAGACTGGAGGTTGGGGATATTGACAGACAGGTGGAGCAGGTTGAGTCTACCATCTCTTCGCTCCAGGCTAAAGAGGACTTGGAGGGTTCTCTTTCTTTTGACGACCTTTCGTCCCTGCGATCTAGCTTGGCATTCCACCATTTCCTTCTGTTGCAGCAGGAGACTTTCTGGAGACAGCGGTCCCGTATTCAGTGGATTCAGGAAGGGGACTATAATACTAGATTTTTTCATCAGGCCACTCAGAAACGTAGGGCGGAGAACCGTATTAGACATATAGCTGATGAGGAGGGTCGGCTCCAGGAGGATGTTCAGGTGATTCGGGCTCAGTTTCTTAATTTCTTTCATAGTAGGTGGACTGAGCAGGTGGACTGAGCAGGCTAGTGATGGGGTCCCAGTTCACCCTATTCTGTCTCCTAATACTGTTACTGCGGTTGAGAATGACTCTCTGATTCGGCCCATTACCTCAGAGGATATTCGGTTGGCGTTGTGGAAGCTTGGTGCGGATAAGGCCCCTGGACCAGATGGCTTTCCTTCGTTTTTCTTTCGTCATTATTGGGATATTCTGGGGGAGGACTTAGTTCAAGCGATCCAGCTTGTCTTCCATCGCAAATCTATTTCCTCTGAGTGGAATCGCACTTTCATTACCTTGGTTCCTAAGAGACCAGATGCTTCCAGCCCCCAGCACTTCCGGCCCATTAGTTTATGCACTACCTTATACAAGGTTTGTGCTCGTCTCCTGGTCTCTAGGATGTGTTGGGTTATTCCTCGCCTCATTTCTCCGGAGCAGGGGGCTTTCCTCAGAGGGCGCAGTATTACTGATAATGCCTTACTTGCTCAGGAGTTCATGCATAACCTTCGTCGTGCTTCTGGCCGTCAGGGGCTTATGGCTATTAAGCTGGATATGGAGAGGGCCTATGATAGAGTGAATTGGGATTTCTTGCATCACTCTCTTCAGGAATTTGGGTTTCACCAGCTGTTTATAGATTGGATCATGGCCTGTATTCAGCGTCCGTCTTTCTCCATCCTCATCAATGGAGACCGGACTGATTACTTCCATTCTGAGATTGGGTTGAGACAGGGATGTCCTCTTTCCCCATTTTGTTTGTTATATCAGCTGATGCTTTATCTCGGGCTCTTCGTCAAGCTTAGCAGGATTCTGTTCTTGACCCTTATCGGGCTGGTCCTCAGGGACCTGGGATTTCTCATTTGCTCTTTGCTGATGACTGCATCTTCCTGGGCAGGGCTACTGTGGCCAACGCGGCCAGGTTTGCTTCTATTCTTCAGATCTACTGCTCTGCCTCTGGTCAGAAAGTTAACACTTCTAAGTCTGTAATTTGCTTTAGTCCGAGGGTGTCTTCTTCTATTTTGGGGACTATTAAGCAGATCATGGGGATCTCTTTGCAGTCGGATTGCCTCTCTTACCTGGGTATTCCTATTACGGGCAGAAGGCCTAGGATCTCAGATTTTAGTAAGCTCAAGCTGAGGATCCGTGATCGGCTTGAGGGGTAGCAGGTCACTGGGCTTTCTATGATGGCGAGGATTACTCTTATTCGATCGGTGCTCACATCTCTTCCTCTCTATCTCTTGTCTAATGCTGCTGTCCCATTGACCTGTCTAAGGAAGATTGAGCGTTACTTTAGAGATTTTCTCTGGGTTCGTCTCAGGATGGTCATGGTGTTCATCTATTAGCTTGGGACTATGTCTGTTTGCTGATTTCCGAGGGAGGTCTTGGGATCCAGTCCCTTACTGTTCGGAGGGAGGCCTTTATTACTAGGCACGCTACTCGATTTTTGCTTGATCCACACTGTATGTGGAGTTCTTTTATGCGGGCCAAGTATGGGGATTGGTCTTCCACCTCTAACCTGCAGCCTTCTTGGGGTCAATCATTCTTCTGGAAAGAGGTTTGCATTCATGCTCCGACCATTCTTCACAGCATCTCCTGGATTCTGGGAAATGGTGTTTCCGTGGATGTTACTTCTGATTCATGGATCGCTGATCTTTGTCAGCACTGACATTCCTCCTGGCATGCGTGTGAGTGATCTCATGGCTCACGATCATTCTTCCTGGTCTACCCCTCTGTTGTCCCGTTACTTTAGGGAGGAGCTTATGCATCGTATAGCTGCTATTCCTCTTTCCCCGGGTCATTCCTCCGACATCAGGGTTTGGAGGTGATCTTGTCTGCCGCGCGCTCCTATCAGGGACATTATCCAGATTTACAGAGCTCCTTCCCGCCCGCTGCTTGATTTGGCTTGGATTTTGCGCTTTCCCATTCACCCCAGGGTTCGTGTCTTTCTATGGAAGGTTGCACGGAATTGCCTTCCTACTTGCTCCGTACTTTCTAGACGTGGCCTGGGGATTCAGCCTACGTGTCCGATATGTGGCCTTAACGAGGAGTCGGTGGATCACGCCATCTTCACTTGTCTTAGAGCAAGGCATATTTGGGAGATTGCTAGCGACCGGCCTTGGGTTGTTGCTTCATCTTGTCTTTGTCTATCCTTTCTTGACTTGATCAGGCAGGATGTGTTAGGAGAGGCAGCTACAAGCAGGGCTCGACAAGGGCTTACATCGCTTACCAAATCTGGTTATCCCTGGAACCGGATTGTCTTTACCCAGGAGCCGACTCCGTCATTCAGGGTTGTGCGGATTGCCTTGTCCTTATCTACTGAGTACACGTCCCATCGTTTGGCTTGTAATTTTGACAGCCCTGGCCACTGGGATTCCCATGCTGTCTCGGCAGTGCACCGGAGAATGGTCTTTATTTCTTGGGAACCCCCGCCTCCAGGGTTTTCAAAATCAACTTTGATGGGAGTGTTCGTGGTAGATCTGCTGGAGCGGGTTATGTCATTCGGAGTTCTGATGGAACTCTGATTTCTGCTTGCGGATTTGGTCTCCTCGATTCCTCTGTGCCGCTTGCGGAGCTTTATGCCGCTTGGGCGGGTGTTGCCTGTGCTATTCACTGTCTTGGCGCCCGTCGTATTATCCTCGAGGGTGATGCCCTCACGGTGATTCGGTGGCTCCGTCAGGATCAGTGTAATTAGCTGCCGTCCAACCCATTGATCTCGATATTCGTTCCCTCCTCCACGGGGTTCATAGTATACAATCAGACATATTTTCAAAGAAGTCAACTCAGCGGCTGATTGGATCGCCGCTAGGGTGGCTGACCATTCTGGTTTCTGGTGCTGGAAGCCCGGTGATTGTTGTCCTCCAGTTTTGAACCTTCTTTTGTATTATGATAGTCTGGGATTGAGTCATCCTAGAGTGGTGTGATCACCGTTTGTACCCAAAAAAAAAATACAATTAGCACTGAAAATGCCGGTGGATGGAAGCATCTACTATTATTCCACGTCAGAGGCGCAAGGCCTTATCTTGTTTGTCGGGTGGATATGACGTATAATTATTAAAAACGATGGTGTTTAGAGAATGTCCACTGAAGTACAATTTTGCCTGTTCTTCTGTCCAGATTGAAAGACACCTAAAATGTTCGGCATAATATGCACTTTTATCGCGTTGGTTGAACAGACCATTGCAGCCTTGGGCTGGATATAATTGAAGTAAGAACGGACCTGGATTGGTCTTCGCCTGAGGTGGAACCCATCTCAGTGGTTTTGGTCCAGTAGATTGTAAAGGATTTTAGGCAGTTTTGATGGCCATGGTCTGCAAAATAATTTGATTCTAATAAAACTTGAAGGTTTATCAATAAATATTGACACAACCACCGCTCAATTCACCAGTCCTACGTGATAGTGAAGTTTGGCTGTTAAACAAACACCATGTTAACACTCCATCAAAGCAGTGAATGAAGCAAAGAATTAGCCTGCAATTGTCACGCGGTTCACTAATCTTCTACAATCCTGCACAATCACTACCGATTGCGGTGCCCATCTGACACGATCAGGTCTACCTACCATCTGTGACGCCGCACCTGATAGAGGGATGGCATACCAAGGTACCTTTGATAACCTCAGAAATTGTCATAGCCTATCCCCCACTAGCCCTGCCATCTGTCCTCTGCCAACAACGGCAGGTATATAAAAATCCCTCGCTCAGGGTGGAAGAGGGATCTGAACTTAAGTCCTCTAGCTAATTCCTTTATCTCTTTCTTCACTATTTCCAAGTTGCTTACTTGAGCGTCGGAGGGTCCCCACTGGTGCAATTGGTCCTTGGAGACTTTCTTGCAGGCACCCAGTTAACAAGGAGGCTCTTCGTTACCCAACGCTCGAGAAACGTGATCTTGCGGCAACAAATAGTATATATATAATAATTAATACATAATAATAATAATAATAACTATGTATTATATTAACAAAAAAATATTATATATATATATATATATTATATTCATAAATATGTATTATTTATGATATTATAAATAAAGATACAATATTTATACAATATAAAATAATAAAGTAATGTTATTACAATATAATAATTAATAATATTATTATATATTAGCATACGATAAATTTAATATTGTATTATGTATTATAAAATTGCATGATATTAAATTTTATTTATATATTAGTATAAAAATAATACAATAATTATTATACAAATATAATTATGTTGAAAGAAATAATTATTATATATAGTGTTGAGGGTAAAATCGTTATGCATCAATAATCGTGTTCATGGCTAAGGCTAGCCTTGATTCCTATCCGCTGTGCGACACCCGGTAGAGATAAGTCAACCTCGATAGGTCGGAGCGCCCTAACCCCCACCGAGCTAAGGGTTCCCAAGGCACAGCCCCTTGAGTCGAGCTATCGTCTCTCGGCCCCTCGAGCCGAGCTATCATCTCCTGTCTCTCGGTCCCTTCGGCCGAGCTATCATCTATCGTCTCTCGGCCCCTCGAGCTGAGCTATCGTCTCCCGTCTCTCGGCCCCTTCGGCCGAGCTATCGTCTATCATCTCTCGGCCCCTCGAGCCGAGCTATCGTCTATCGTCTCTCGGCCCCTCGAGCCGAGCTATCGTCTATCGGCCCTTCGGCCGAGCTATCGTCTATTGTCTCTCGGCCCCTCGAGCCGAGCTATCGTCTCTCGGCCCCTCGAGCCGAGCTATCATCCATCGTCTCTTGGCCCTAACCGAGCCATCCCATCATCCGGCCTTTCTAGCCGATCTCTTCTATCACTCAGCCTGGCCCGAGCGATACCTGCACCTCTAAGGAATTCGGCGCGGAAAAGCTTAAAATAGTAAGATTCCAAACAGGAATCATATCTGAAAGTGGCCTAGAGCCCTGGAGCCTATGCCCCCACCAAGTCTCGAGATGTCAATAAGCTCTCCCAGCCATCGATCCTCTAACTAACCAGATACGAATCCTATCGATCTCATAACAAACTGGATTCAGATCTCAACGGCCTTCGGACCCACGACGCTCCCAAGCAACCAGGTGATCCTCTATAAATACCACAGCCTCAGATCCCCTCAGGTACGCCATCCCTCATGCGCACACTCGCCCACTGATTCTCTCTCCCCCTCTCACTACCTTTCTTCCGCCATTACTGCTCTGCTCAGAGCCTTGGGAGAGACTCTTCAGCGAGAGCCTTCTCTCATTTTTGTTGACTGTCGATCTCCACTGACTTGAGCGTCGGAGGGTCTTCCGCAGGGACACCCCCAACGCCTCTTGCGTGAGGACTGTTTTGTAGGTCCGCCCAGGAGGAAGCCCATCTCGAAGCCCAAACACGCCCGAGTCGGAGGACAAGATTTCAGCAGCAACAAATTGGCGCTAGAGGAAGGGCCCTCAAGTCCCTAAAAACTTGTGATCCGGAAGACAAGGATCTCAGTCTGTAAGAGAACTCCTCCCATAGACAACCGAAAAAAGGCTACCTCCGAAGCCCGAGATCAGGTGCCTCTCAAAGGCCTGATCCAGTGGGCAGTGTCGCGCCGCCACCACCGCCAGTCGAGACTCCATCACCACCGGTGACCCAGGACCAGTTCGCCTTACTGGTCCAGCAAGTCCAGGCCCTGGCCCACCTAATTCAGGGGCGCTTCGAAGCCCCCATCGGCTGCTCCTGCTCCTCACCCTTCTGAGGAGAATGCAGCCCCTGCTCATCCAGCGATCTCTTCTTCCAGCCTACATAGGGTTGCGGACCCCCCTTGCCGTCCCAGAGAAGTTGAGCTAGCTCCCCAACAAGCCCGCGTCAAAGATCTCCCTAGATCTCGATGGGCCCGATCTCTCTCCCCGGTGTATTCTCGCCATGATTCAACACCGTCTCAGTATTCTCTTCGTCCTGCACCTTCTGCTCTTCCTGATGAGGAGATCCACCGCCAACTCCAGGAAATGCACCAAGAGCTTGACGCCGCCAAGCAGGCCCATCTGCTTCAAAATAAAGCGGAGCAGGGCATCCCCTTCTCTAAGAAGATCATGGAGGAAGTGATTCCCTCCCACGTCAAGCTGCCTGCCATCGAGCCTTATCATGGCTCCTCCTATCCCGATGATCATCTCAGCAGCTTCCGATCAATAACGATGTTCCACAGGGCGTTAGATGCGGTCCTCTACCGCACCTTCCCTTCTACCCTAGGGGATTTGCCGGACTTGGTTCAATGCTTTGAAGCCAGGTTCCGTTGATTCATTTGATGAGCTAGCTGCCTTTTCATCAGCCAGTTCGTCAGTAGCCGCCGCCACCGATGGAGATCCGACTCCCTCTCTAAGGTTAAGCAGAGAGAGGGGAGTCCCTGAAGAAGTATCTTGGCCGTTTCAACACGGCCATGCTGGAGGTTGACCACCTTAATCATGAGGTGGCCATGTCCGCCCTAGCAGGCGGAGAATTGAAGGAGAGCGACTTTTACCTAGCCTTGGAGGTTAGCTACCCTCCAAACCTCTCCGACATGATGGCCCTGGCAGACAAGTATGCCAGAGTCGAGGAGTCACGGAGAGCCGCCTGAGCCGAGCTGACAAAGAAGAAGGAGCCCAAGGGCTCGGATAAGCACCGACCTGCCCGCCGGCCAAGTCCGCCTCGCCGCCAAAGGATTCCCCAGCCGCCGCCAAGGAACCGCACTCGGAGCCTGCCTAGGAGGTTCCACCGGTTCACTCCGCTCACTGCCCCAAGAGCGGAGATCCTCATGGAAATCGAGCGCCAACTCCCTCGACCTCCTCCTCTCAGAGGGAATGCGGCTCGGAGAGATCCCGCAAAGTATTGCCGCTACCACCGCGACCACGGTCACGACACTAAAGAGTGCTGGCAACTAAAGAATGAGATTGAAAGGCTCATCCAGTGGGGTAGACTGGATCGGTTCAGAGGAGCCCCCGAGCCAAAAGACGGGGCGATCGCCGGCCTGAGCCCTAGCAGCAACCTTCTCCTCCTCCAAATCCTCCGGTCGCTGGCCACATTAACATGATTGAGGCAGTCGGTAGTCCTTCAGGCAGGAGGGACGATGAAGAAGGTCCGGTGCCGAAGAAAGCACGACCTGATGAGATCTCTTTCTCCAATGACGACTTCCAGGGGATACAGTTCCTGCACGATGATGCGCTAGTTGTATCTCTTAATTTGAACAACTATGATGTAAGCCGAATTCTAATTGATAGTGGAAGCTCCGTCAATTTTTGTACCTTGATGTGTTTGTGAAGATGAAGCTTCTCATGGAGAGTCTCCGAGCCGTGGACTCCACCCTAATGGGGTTCACCGGCGATGTCATTATCCCAGAGGGGGTCGTAACCTTGACGGTCCGTGCGGGGACCTGGCCCCGCGTAGCCACTGTGTATGCAGACTTCCTGGTGACCAAGCTTCGGTCGCCCTACAATGTAATCTTGGGAAGACCCGGTCTAATGTCCCTTAGAGCCGCCGTCTCTATCCCACATCTTGTTATGAAGTTCCCTACCGAGCGAGGGATAGGTGTAGTTCGGGGAAGCCAAGCCATAGCTCGGCAGTGTTTCATCACCAGCCTGCAATCCAGACTGCCCGAGGTCGATGGACTAGACGCTCTAGAGGATTTCGCCGAGCAGCGAGGAGAACCAGCCGAAGAGCTAGAGGAGGTTCCATTGGACGAAGCTCGGCCTGACCGAACCATAAGGATCGGGTTGCTGCTGAAAGGGAAGCCCCGGCTAGAGCTGATCAATTTCCTCCGAGGGAATGCCAATGTTTTTGCCTGTCAGCCTCAGATATACCTGGGATTAGTCCGGACATCCTTGTCCACCGTCTTAATGTGGACGAGATATCTCGACCCGTGAAGCAGAAGAAGAGGAGCTTCGCCCCTGACCGGCAGAGAGCGATTGAAGCGGAGGTGGACAAGCTCATCAAGGCAAACTTCATTCGAGAGGTAAATTATCCGAGCTGGCTGTCCAATGTTGTTATGGTGATGAAGTCAAATGGCAAATGGCGAATCTGCATCGACTTCACCGATCTTAATAAAGCATGCTCAAAGGACAGCTTCCCTCTCCCCGGATTGACCAACTCGTGGATGCCACTTCTGGCCATCAGATGCTGACCTTCATGGACGCATATTCAAGCTATAACCAAATTCGGATGGCACCCGAGGATGAAGAAAAACTGCCTTCATAACTGACCGAGGTACCTATTGTTACCGAGTCATGCCTTTCGGTCTGAAGAATGCAGGCGCCACCTACCAAAGGCTGGTAAACAAGGTCTTCAAGGAACAAATCGGTCGGAACATGGAGGTATACGTTGATGACATGCTGGTCAAAAGCAAGGAAGCTTCCTAGCATATCGAAGACCTCTCAGAGAGCTTCGCGACACTCCGAAAGTATCAGATGAAGCTCAATCCAACAAAGTGTGCTTTTGGCATCACCTCAGGAAAGTTTCTAGGCTTTATGGTTTTTCAGCGAGGCATCGAAGCCAACCCGCAGAAGATTCAAGCCCTTCAACAAATGGCACCCCCGACATCTGTTAAAGAAGTCCAGCGCCTGACCGGGAGGATTGCGGCCCTCAACCGCTTCATGGCTCGGTCAGCCGAGAGGAGCCTCCCATTCTTCAAAGCTCTCCGATCGCCAAGAACTTTCAATGGACTCCTGAATGCCAAAATCATTTGAAGACCTCAAGAAGTACCTCGGCTCACTGCCTCTCCTCAGCAGCCCAAATTCGGGAGAGATGCTATTTTTGTACCTGGCAGTTTCAGAAGGTGCAATTAGCTCGGTCTTGGTCAGAGAAGAGAAGAAGACCCAAAAGCCGATCTACTATATCAGCAAACTGCTTCGGGATGCCGAGACGAGGTACACCCGAATTGAGAAGCTAGTATTGACCCTGATAACGTCGGTTCGGAGGTTGCAACCATATTTCCAGACGCATTCCGTGACAGTCCTCACCGACCAACCTATCAAGGCGGTGGTCCATCGCCTCGAAACATCAGGAAGGATGGCTAAGTGGGCCGTTGAATTGAGCGAGCATGATATCCGATATCAACCTCGCCCGGCCATCAAAGCACAGGTTCTAGCCGACTTTCTCCTTGAATGCACTATCCCAGAAGATGGCTCCGCTCCGGACTCCTCCGAGCATCCAAGATCCGATGCCCTGTGGCTGCTCCATGTTGACGGATCCTCCAACACCAATGACTCTGGTGCTGGTTTGATCCTCACCAGCCCCGAGGAGGCGACCTTTGAATATGGCATTAGATTCTCCTTCCCAGCCTCCAACAACGAAGCCGAATATGAATCTCTGCTCGCCGACTCCGAATCGCCGTGATCTAAAAGTGAAGAAGCTAAATGCCTTCACCGACTCTCAGCTGGTAGCTGGTCACGTACGGGGCAAGTTTGAGGCCCAGAGCCAAACATGATTTGATATCTCCAAGAGGTGCGGAACCTACTCTCTCACTTCCCTGAATTCGAAGTTATCCAGATCCCCAGATCTGAAAATGCTCGTGCCGACCTATTATCTCGGCTAGCAACTACGAAGTCGATGAACTCTGAGCGAAAGTTCCCCTTGGAAATCCTGGAAAGGCCTAGCATCGCGGAGGTAGACCGAGTGATGCAGATTGAGGTCGAACCATCTTGGTTCGACCCTATATTAAAGTATCTTAAAGAAGGGTCACTCCCAGCCGACCGCAGAGAAGCAAGGAAGCTGAGACTACAAGCTACCCACTATGTGCTGATCGATGACCAGCTCTATAAGCGGTCCTTTTCTATGCCGCTGCTCAGATGCCTCCGCCCGTCTGAAGCTGATTATGCTCTTTGGGAGGTGCATGAAGGAATTTGCTGCAATCATTTAGGAAGTCGATCTCTATGCCACAAGGTGCTTCGCCAGGGATATTACTGGCCAACCATGCAAAAAGATGCCGACGATCTCGTCCGAGTCTGTGACCCATGCCAGAGGCACTCCAACATCCAGAGGCTCCCCTCTGCCAGTCTGGTCCCTATTTCCTCCGCTTGGCCCTTTGCTAAGTGGGGGATGAACATTCTTGGCCCTTTTCCCTTACCACTGGACAGAGGAAGTTCTTATTCATCGCCATTGATTACTTCACTAAGTGGGTCGAGGCTGAAGCAGTTGCCCAAATAACCGAAGCTCGGGCAATGGATTTCGTGTGGAAATCCATCATTTGCCGTTTTGGTCTCCCGCATACCATCATCACCGACAATGGCAAGCAATTTCATAATCCCAAGTTCTGGGAGTTCTGCGAGGATCATGGCATCAGTCATCGCCTCACCTCAGTAGGGCATCCGCAAGCCAACGGAGAAGCCGAGGTAACAAACCGGACCCTACTTCAAGGGATTAAAGCTCGGCTCACCAGAGCCCAAGGCAGATGGGAGGATGAGCTTCATCATGTTCTATGGGCCTACCGCATCACCCAGAGAATCCCCACCAGTGAGACCCCATTTCGGATGGCCTTTGGCACGGAAGTCATCATCCCTGTGGAGATAGGCCTTCCCTCTCCGCGAGTGGAAGGCTGCTCAGAAGAGGCTAACGACGAGCAGCTCTGCACCAATCTCGACTTGGTGGAAGAGATCAGGGAAAAATCTTGAATTAGAATGGCCGTGTCCAGCAAAGAGTGGCCCGCTACCATGCCTCCAGAGTCAAAGGTAAATCCTTTTTGCCTGGCAACCTTGTCCTCCAGAGAGCATCTGTCTCCAAACCGCTAGAGCAAGGAAAGCTCTCGCCAAACTGGGAAGGCCCCTACCAAGTAGCGGAAGTCATCGGACCTGGCACCTACAAGCTCCAGGATCTAAGCGGGAAATCCATTCCCCGGACGTGAACTCGACAATCTCTGCATATACTATCAGTAGGGTACGCCTCTTTAACCTGCCCCGTTTATAACTTTGGCATAGTATTCCTGTTATCTACGACATGGTCGCTTCTTTGGAAAAAATGTGATGAGAAATGGATACCTCTAGCTCACTCTCGGCACAACCGAGCTATTTCCCCGAGTAATGGATCGGACACTGGCCTTAGCAAGAACTAAGCCGCGATAGCGCTACCGAAATATGCTACAGCATAAAAAGCGTAATATGGGAGTAACAACTCTCAGCACAGAAGAGGCAGAGACTAAAGAAAGAAGGAATGAAAACTTTCTTTATTTCCTCATCAAAGAAAAGTTACAACCTCCTACGAGGAGTTACAAGTGCATCAAAGCACAAGAAATAAAAACGAGTACATAGCTCGGTCGAACTGTTTCAATCAGTTTCGATTAATAATGACATTTCGGCGTCTGGCCCAAGAAATTAGACAAATCAAACAGCTCGCCCCAAACCGTCGGCTAAGGTTGATCCAGAACTCC
>UESW01002380.1:0-97725 GCA_900491605.1 Calamus simplicifolius | reverse complement strand
CAAACCGCTGGAGCAAGGAAAGCTGGCGCCAAACTGGGAAGGCCCCTACCAATAGCGGAAGTATCGGACCTGGCACCTACAAGCTCCAGGATCTAAGCGGGAAATCCATTCCCCGGACGTGGAACTCGGACAATCTCTGCATATACTATCAGTAGGGTACGCCTCTTTAACCTGCCCCGTTTATAACTTTGGCATAGTATTCCTGTTATCTACGACATGGTCGCTTCTTTGGAAAAAATGTGATGAGAAATGGATACCTCTAGCTCACTCTCGGCACAACCGAGCTATTTCCCCGAGTAATGGATCGGACACTGGCCTTAGCAAGAACTAAGCCGCGATAGCGCTACCGAAATATGCTACAGCATAAAAAGCGTAATATGGGAGTAACAACTCTCAGCACAGAAGAGGCAGAGACTAAAGAAAGAAGGAATGAAAACTTTCTTTATTTCCTCATCAAAAGAAAAGTTACAACCTCCTACGAGGAGTTACAAGTGCATCAAAGCACAAGAAATAAAAACGAGTACATAGCTCGGTCGAACTGTTTCAATCAGTTTCGATTAATAATGACATTTCGGCGTCTGGCCCAAGAAATTAGACAAATCAAACAGCTCGCCCCAAACCGCCGGCTAAGGTTGATCCAGAACTCCACGGGTCCTCTGATGAATTAAGGGATCCAAAAAGAGACGCAGACCCATGGACGCTGATGCTGAGGAAGCTTCCCCCTGAGTGGGATGCTGGGCTACAGGTCGCTGTCCGATTGAGAGAGCTAGGGGACCATCAGCCCCACACTACTCCCAATTCCCCCTTCGTGTGGTGGAAGATTCCTGTTGGCCCAGATGGCAACCCAAGAGGGGGGGTGAATTGGGTTCTTTAAAAAATTTGACCTTTTAAAAAATTATCTGCTCTAAGACAAATGAAATTTATTGCAATGCAAATATAAAGCACAAACAAGGAGATAGAGATAGAGATAATGAATGCACGACAAACACAAAGATTTTATAGTGGTTCGGTGTATCCAACACCTACGTCCACTCCCAAGATTCACTTGGGTCCACACTATAATCGACTAGATTACAGCCGAGTTATTTTACAAGAGCACAACTCATAACTTGTTGTTTTTCCCCCGGATCACAACGAACCCAGCCGGTTTTCCGGGCTCACCAGCACAAAACCCTAAACTCAAGGTAATCTAGCTTGACCCAAGGTTAACAACCTCCACTAGTTCAATCCCCTTGATAGAACTAGCACAAACAAATATAAGAATGTTTTACAATGATTCACAGCTCCTTAGTTTAGCAAATATTCAAAATAAAGTAAATAAGTTTAGAAAAGCCTGTTTGGAGATGATTGAATTTGAGCTTTTCTTTTCTTCTTTTCCTCTTCTCCCTTTGGAATGATGAATCAAGCCTCAGCTTTAATCCCTCACAGTCGTTGCAGTTGAGAAGATTGGAAATGGAAGAAACGGAGCTTTTTCTTCAATTTGGGAAATCCACCGATTTTTGATTTGGGGCGCCTTGGATTCCTCTTTGAGCTTTTTGGAGTGGAAAGATTTGAGTTTGGATGCTTTTCTCTTGAGATTCAGGCTCATGCTTTCTCGGATTTTTGATTTGAAATATTTTCTATTTTTCCGTCGTCTCTTTTCAAACGGGTGTTTTCCCCTTTTTATAGATTTCTTTTAATCCGTTTTGGGAAGGAAACTAGCCGTTGGAGTGTACCTGTAGACAAAATATATCCGTTAGAAATAGGTAAAAAGGAAATATTACCGTTAGAGCTGATCTGGCAATTTAAATTTTGTTCCAGTTAGGTTGGAGTTGGCTCCAACTTTTCAGGTGTCGGCTCCAGGTTGTTTTTCTAAAAATAGAAATTTCCGAGTTCGTTGAGGAGTCGGCTCCGAAAAAGTAAGTGTTGGCTCGCCATCGCCAGGTGTCGGCTCCCGAATACTGTGTGTGTCGGCTCCAGGATGCTCAAAAAATCAACGTTCTATTCCCGCATCGGAGTTGGCTCCAGACACTGTAAGTGTCGACTCCGAAACTCTGGGTGTCGGCTCCGGACCGTATCAAAAATCAGAATAAAATTTGAATGGCCATGGGGTCGGCTCCAGGGATTCTAAGTGTCGACTCCAGGTTCTGAAACTTTGAAATTGATGTTTTGCAGTTGATTCAAAACACGTTTCTTAATTCATTTAAATTGATCAAATAATTTTAACTCCTGAAACACTTCTCAAATCCATTAGTAATCAAATAAATATACTCAATTCCTTTATTAATCATCAAAATCAATAATTGGGTCAACAATCTCCCCCTTTTTGATGATTATAAAAATATTGAGTATATGCATAGTATTCTTAAATTCAAATTTTTAAGGAAATGACCTTCACAAGTGGGCTCCCCCTGAATGAGGTAACTCCCCTATGAAGTTCAAATTATCAATTGTTCTTCCTTTGATACTTAAGATTTATGCAATTTCAAACAAGCTTTTATTAATCACAAATAAGCTTTAAACAATTTCAAACAAGTATTCTTACTATTTCAATCACATACTAACCAATGCATATACGACATAACTTTCTCCCCCTTTTTTGTAATCAACAAAAAGAAAAAAAGTTAAGTCATAAGATAATATTGATAGATCAAAAGGTAATTTCATTGCATCAAAAGTATTACAAAATGGAACTGAACTTTGACATCACATTAAACTGCACATCATCATATCAAAAACTTTCATTATATCAAAATTAAACTTTCATTACATCAAGATTGTATTTCCATTACATCAGAATTCATTACATCATTACATGAAAATCAAAAATTAGTTCTATAATCCTGGTTAAATGATCTACAATCTTCTGCATTCCTTCAGACTGAAGCTTGACGTAGTCTTTAGTCTTTCATCAACAAACGTACAAGCAGTGATAATTTTATCTTGTAACTCGGCATTGCACTTTGAATAAATTTCAGAATCTCCACAAATGTCTTTAAGTTCTTCAAAATGTTCTTCAAATCACCACTTAAAATACAGTAGAAGAGCTAAGAGTTGATTCAATTTTGGCAATCCGATCATCTAATGAATAAAGAGTTTCTTTAAGATTCATAAATTTGCTGTCAAACTCAGTCTTTAATTCGTCCTTCTGAGCAGCAAGAAGATTTCGAAGTTGCTCTAACTGAAGGTCTGAAATCCGACTGAAGAAGTAGATGAAGTAGATGGAATCACTGGTACTGGGACAGGAGCAGGAGTAGGACTACTAGGATGTGGAGATGGAATCCTCATAGACGGACCAGCCTCACAAGATACAGAATGTCTAGGCTCGGGGACTCTCTCATCCAAGTTCCCTTTCCTTTCCCACTGACCATTAATCTTGACAAATCCATTCTATGTAAAGTGGCCAAGCTATAATAATCAGTATGTCTCAGGCTCTTGGAGGGTTCATTATCCAAAATTACAACCCCTTGGCTTCTGAATACCATAGTTAAGATCATGCCGTAGGGTAGTGACGATCTTTTCTTTCTCCAGCCTCGGCCATGTAAAATATCATCATAGCAGCTAGATTAATGGGCTGACCGGTCAATACACTATCCATCACAACGATGTCCCGCTCGGAGACATACTCAAAGCGTCCGGTCTTCGGAAACAAAATTCTGCTGCATATGTTGTGTAACAATCTTAATTCCAAGGGCAACTGATTAGCCCTGATTTCTCAAATTCAGTAACCTCTCTCCCTAACATCCTTGATAGGGCAGCTGATCTCTCACTGTGCACATCAGCAGCTAATCCAGTAATTGGGATGCTCAGGAGATTTCCTAATTTGTGAAATGTAAGGTGAATCCTTTTTCCTCTAACAGTGCTTACTAAACCACCATCTCCTCTTGCTAAATTAAAGTAAAATTTCTTTACTAAAGCTGGGTAAGTGGGAACATCAAGAGAGCATACTTGATCCCATCCAAGCTCCTTAAGTTGCTACCAATCGAAAAACCCTCGGATTCAAAAAGTTCGAAATCAACTTTTCTTCCCATTGTGATTACCCTCCCGGCTAGGGTATCTACCTGAGGTGAAGTGGTGTTAGGATTGTCTGAATCGTGGAGGAATCTTCACTTGGAGACGGCTCGCGGACGGGTCGCCTTACGGAATGCTTCCCGGTTACCATGGTCGCTCCAATCACCGAACCTTTCCTCTTAGGTGCCATTGAATCCGTAGGAAGGCTTGAGAGAAGTGGAATTAGAGATGGGGAGGTTTTGGAAGAGTTTTGGAGGGATTTGGTGGAGGATTCGAAGAGTAACAAAATGACGAGGTGTCGACTCTGCCCTAATAAATCGATTTTGGAATCCCAGGTGTCGACTCCCGCAAAGTCGGGTGTCGACTCCAAATCGCTAACACAGTCAGCGCTCGAACTGGAGTCGGCTCCACTTACACGGGTGTCGGCTCCAAGGTCAGGGACCGAGAGCGACACAGTCAGAGGTGTCGACTCCTATTCTGAGGTGTCGACTCCAATGACAGTTTCAGAGAAAAATAATTGAAATTCAACCATCTGAAACTCATCAAAATATATTTTATAAAATCTTGATAAAATTTTGAGAATTAAGAATCAAATACCTCAGATGACTAGATAATTTGTCCTTAAAATTATGAAAGGAATATCAAGAAATTAATATAGATCTAGAAAGTCATTCCTTATAGTTTCAAAATCAATTCAAAGGGTCACATATCCCTAATTCACCTCTAAGATAACAAAATCTCTCTTCACTCAAAGGTTTTGTAAATATATCAGCTAATTGTTCTTCAGTATTAACATATTCAAGACAAATTTCATTATTAGCTACATGTTCTCTTATAAAATGATATCTAATTTCAATGTGTTTTGTTCTTGAATGTTGAATTGGATTTTTAGTTAGATTTATTGCACTTGTGTTATCACATAATTGGAGTTTTGTTAAGTGTTATACCATAATCTTCAAGTTGTCTCTTAATCCAAAGGATTTGAGCACAGCAACTTCCAGCTGCAACATATTCTGCTTCAGCAGTAGATAATGCAACCAAATTTTGCTTTTTCTACCTAAGAATTGACATGCTCCACTTGTGCTTTTTCTATCTAATTTACATCCAGCATAATCAGAGTCAGAATAAGCAATCAAGTTTAAGTGTTGAGTCTCTAGAATACCATAAGCCTACATTTTTAGTTCCACTTAAATATCTTAAGATTCTTTTTACAGCAATTAAATGAGATTCTTTAGGTTCAGATTGAAATCTAGCGCATAAACATACAGCAAACATTATATCTGGTCTACTAGCTGTTAAGTAAAGAAGAGATCCGATCATACCTCTATAATATTTCTGATCTACTTTCTTACCATCATCATCTTTATCCAATTTGCATGAAGGACTCATAGGAGTTCCAAGTGGTTTGATTGACTCCATTCCAAACTTCTTGAGCAGTTCTTTTGTGTATTTGGCTTGATTGATGAAAATTCCTTCTTGCTTTGTTTGATTTGAAGTCCTAGGAAGAAGTTGAGTTCTCCCATCATACTCATTTCAAACTCACCCTGCATCAACTTAGCAAATTCTTGACATAACAAATTGTTAGTAGCACCGAATACAATATCATCAACATATATTTGTACTACTAATAAATCTTGTCTTTTCTTTTTAAAAATAGTGTTTTATCAACATTTCCTCTTATGAAATCATTTTCAATTAGAAATTTACTTAATCTTTCATACCAAGCTCTAGGTGCTTGTTTTAAACCATATAGTGCTTTGTGTAATTTAAAAACATGATTTAAAATTCATGATCTTCAAAACCAGGTGGTTGTTCAACAAAAACTTTCTCATTTATAAATCCATTTAAAAATGCACTTTTAACATCCATTTGAAATAAATTGATATGCATATGACATGCAAATGCAAGTAATAATCTAATTGCTTCAAGTCTAGCTACAGGTGCAAAAGTTTCATCAAAATCAATTCCTTCTTCTTGATTATATCCTTTTGCAACTAATCTAGCTTTGTTTCTAATTACTATGCCATTTTCGTCTAATTTATTTCTAAATACCCATTTTGATCCTATAACAGAATGATCTTTAGGTCTATCTACAAGAGTCCAAACATTATTCCTAGTAAATTGATTTAATTCTTCTTGCATAGCTAACATCCAATTATTATCTTTTTCTGCTTCTTCAATAGTTTTAGGTTCAATTTGAGATACAAATGCAAGATGATTATTGATGTTTCTCATTGATGATCTAGTTCTTACTCCTTGAGATGGATCACCTATAATTAATTCTTTTGGATGACCATAGGCATATCTCCAATCTCTAGGAAGATCTACATCATGATTTGCATCAACAACATCAACACTAGGAGAATCATTATCTTTAGCTTCTTGTTCATGATCCGAAGATACATCTATATTCAGTTTTTCAATATCTCTTTCTAGAATGTTTGTATCTTCCTCATCATCAATCTTTTCAGAACTTGATGCTAAAGATTCATCAAAAATTACATGAATAGATTCTTCTACAATTAAATTTCTCTTGTTAAACACTCTATAGGCTTTACTAGATGTTGAATACCCTAAGAAAATGCCTTCATCAGATTTTGCATCAAATTTTCTAGATTATCTTTACCATTATTATGAATGAAACATTTACAACCAAATGCATGAAAGTAACTTATATTTGGTTTTCTATTATTCCATAGTTCATAAGGAGTTTTCTTAATGATTGGCCTAATTAGAGCTCTATTAAGAATGTAGCACACCGTGTTTATAGCTTCCGCCCAAAAGTATTTTGGTAGGTTGCTTTCACATAGCATGGTACGGGCCATGTCTTCTAAGGTTCTATTTTTTCTTTCAACTACTCCATTTTGTTACGGTGTTCTAGGTGCTGAAAAATTATGATGAATGCCATTTTCTATGCAAAAGTTTTCAAATAAATGATTTTCAAATTCAGTGCCATGATCACTTCTTAGAGACACTATGGTGTTGTTTTTCTCATTTGTGACCTTCTTGAAGAATTTTGAAATAATGGAAAGGTCTCATCCTTATGAGCTAAAAACAATACCCAAGTGTATCTAGAATAATCATCTACAATCACAAGACCATATTTCTTTCCTCCTAGACTTGTGGTTCTAGTAGGTCCAAAAAGATCCATGTGAAGTAGTTCAAGTGGCCTAGAAGTGGAAACAATATTTTTAGTTTTGAAAGAATTTCTAGTTTGTTTTCCAAATTGACATGCATCGCAAATTTTGTTATTTTCAAAATCTAATTGTGGAAGTCCTTTTACTAAATCCATTCTAATTAATTTTGAAATAAGGTGTGTGCTTGCATGACCTAATCTACGATGCCATAACCAACCAATCTCATTCATATTAGCATTATTAGCAACTAAGCAATGATTACTGGTAGACAAATTGTCTAAATCAATCAAGTATATATTGCCATTTCTATTTCCAATAAAAATAATGCTATTATCAATGGGATTAGAAACAGTGCAGATTGATGCTTCAAATGATACTTTAAAACCTTTATCACATAATTGACTAATACTTATTAGATTATGTTTTAAACCATTAACATATAAGACATTTTCAATATATGTGGAGGGAGTTATTTGAATTTTACCAAACCCCATGATTTGGCCTTTGCCATTGTCACCAAATGTAACAACTCCTCCTCTTTTGCTCTCAAGGGTGATGAATTGATCCTTGTCACCCGTCATGTGTCTTGAGCAGCCACTATCGAGATACCACTTTCGCTTTGATCTTTTGGCCGCAAGACACTCCTGCAAAAATAATTAAGTCTTATATTTAGGTACCCAAGCCTTCTTGGGTCCTTCATGGTTAGTAGCATAAAAAATTGTTCCTTTGGGAACCCAAATTTTCTTGCCTTTACTACTTAATTTTTGTTACTATTTCTCATATTACATTCATAGGTTTTATGACCTTTCTTGTTACAATAATGACATGTAACATTATCTCTTTTGTTCTTTTCTAAAAAAGTTTTTGACAAATTTTTTTTAAGTTAGGTCTATATCCTAAACCAGCTTTATCATATGGCTCTTTGATTGCTTAACAATAAATTAAGTTTTTCAGAACTATAAGTAAATTTATCAACAATACTTTTATATTTATCAACTTCCTTCTTTAATTTATCATTTTCATTAGAAATTGATTCCTTTTCTTTTGTCAAATTTTCTTTTTCAGATTTTAGTATTTTAATCTCATTAGTAAGATTATCTTTTTCTTTGATAAAAATTGAGCTATCATTTTTCAAAGACTTGTATTTCTTTTTCAAAATTTTAAAGTCATCTACTAGTTCATTGAAAGCTTCAAATAATTCATCGAAAGCAAAATCATCACAAGGGTTTTCAGAACTTACCTCGTCATCCTCGTTTGCCATGAAGCAAATGTTGGCAACCTCTTTTTGTTCTTCCTCCGAAGAGGATTCATCGCTGTCGCTCCAAGTTGCAACATAGGCTTTCTTCTTCTTCTTGAAAGTCTTCTTCAGTTGAGGACAATCGTATCTAAAGTGCCCCGGTTTTTTACATTCATACAAATCAAGGGGTCTTTCTCCTTGTCCTTGTCCTTTTTCTTTTCTTTTTCTCCTTCCATCTTAAATCCAGATTTCTTCTTTTGGAAGGGTCTCTTTCTTCTCATGAATTTTTTGAATTTTCTTGCTAGAAGAGCTGTCTCATCATCATCATCATCATCACTGCAGCTTTCCCACTTTTGCAGCCTTAAGAGCTATAGTCTTCTTTTTCTTGACTTCCTCCTCTTGATGTTGTTTCATGGTTAGCTCATGAGTCATCAAGGATCCAAGTAGCTCCTCCAGGGGTAATGTGTTGAGGTCCTTGGCTTCTTGGATTGCTGTCACCTTTGCTTCCCAAGTCCTTGGAAGTGACCTAAGAATTTTGCGAACAAGTTCAGAATTAGTATAGGTTTTTCCAAGACTTTTCAAACCATTCATAATATCGGTAAATCTAGTGTACATGCAAGCTATAGTTTCAGTTTGCTCCATACTAAATAATTCATATTTATGAACAAGAATATTTATTTTAGATTCTTTTACTTGGTTTGTACCCTCATGGGTAACCTCTAATCTATCCCAAATCTCTTTTGCGGAATTACATGTAGAAATGCGATTAAATTCATTAGCATCTAATGAACAATATAAGACATTCATGGCCTTAGCATTGAGCTGTGCCATTTTCCTATCATTATCATTCCAATCCCTTTCGGGCTTCGGAACAATAGTGCCATCAACAATGTGTGTGGGTGTACTAGGTCCATTAATTATAACACCCCACAATTCATAATCAGAAGCTTGAATGAATATCCTCATTCTTGCTTTCCAATATGAATAGTTGGAACCATTAAATAAGGGAGGTCTATTCGTAGAATGACCTTCGGCAAATGATCCAACATGAGCTGCCATTTGGATCTTTAGCTCTTGATCGTGTGATCAAATTCTAATGAGCACTTGCTCTGATACCAATTGTTGGCCCAGATGGCAACCCAAGAGGGGGGTGAATTGGGTTCTTTAAAAAATTTGACCTTTTAAAAAATTATCTGCTCTAAGATAAATGAAATTATTGCAATGCAAATATAAAGCACAAACAAGGAGATAGAGATAGAGATAATGAATGCACACAAACACAAAGATTTTATAGTGGTTCGGTGTATCCAACACCTACGTCCACTCCCAAGATTCACTTGGGTCCACACTATAAACTAGATTACAGCCGAGTTGTTTTACAAGTGCACAACTCACAACTTGTTGTTTTTCCCCGGGATCACAACGAACCCAGCCGGTTTTTCGGGCTCACCAGCACAAAACCCTAAACTCAAGCTAATCTAGCTTGACCCGAGGTTAACAACCTCCACTAGTTCAATCCCCTTGATAGAACTAGCACAAACAAATATAAGAATGTTTTACAATGATTCACAGCTCCTTAGTTGAGCAAATATTCAAAATAAAGTAAACAAGTTTAGAAAAGCCTGTTTGGAGATGATTGAATTTGAGCTTTTCTTCTTTTTTCTTTTCCTCTTCTCCCTTGGAATGATGAATCAAGCCTCAGCTTTAATCCCTCACAGTGTTGCAGTTGAGAAGATTGGAAATGGAAGAAATGGAGCTTTTTCTTCAATTTGGGAAATCCACCAATTTTTGATTTGGGGCACCTTGGATTCCTCTTTGAGCTTTTTGGAGTGGAAGGATTTGAGTTTGATGCTTTTCTCTTGAGATTCAGGCTAGGCTTTCTCGAATTTTTGATTTGAAATATTTTCTATTTTTCCGTCGTCTCTTTTCAAACGGGTGTTTTCCCCTTTTTATAGATTTCTTTTAATCCGTTTTGGAAAGGAAACTAGCCATTGGAGTATACCTGTAGACAAAATATATCCGTTAGAAATTAGGTTAAAAGAAAATATTACCATTAGAGCTGATCTGGCAATTTAAATTTTTGTTCCAGTTAGGTTGGAGTCGGCTCCAACTTTTCAGGTGTCGGCTCCAGGTCGTTTTTCCAAAAATAGAAATTTTCGAGTTCGTTGAGGAGTCGGCTCCGAAAAAGTAAGTGTCGGCTCGCCATCGCCAGGTGTCGGCTCCCGAATACTGTGTGTGTCGGCTCTAGGATGCTCAAAAATTAACGTTCTGTTCCCGCATCGGAGTCGGCTCCAGACACTGTAAGTGTCGACTCCAAACTCTAGGTGTCGGCTCCGAAACTCTGGGTGTCGGCTCCGGACCGTATCAAAAATCAGAATAAAATTTGAATGGCCATGGGGTCGGCTCCAGGGATTCTAAGTGTCGACTCCAGGTTCTGAAACTTTGAAATTAAAGTTTTGCAGTTGATTCAAAACATGTTTCTTAATTCATTTAAATTGATCAAATAATTTTAACTCCTGAAACACTTCTCAAATCCATTAGTAATCAAATAAATATACTCAATTCCTTTATTAATCATCAAAATTAATAATTGTGTCAATAATTCCCCACACGGAGGGGCTAAGCACCCAGCCAGAGGGAGAACGAAGAGTCCATGCACGCTACGGGGGTACATGTGCACTTCCTACCCTGCGCCCCCCATAACAAACCACAAAGGACACATAGGAAGTGCATATGTGCGCTATCCATGTTATCTCTGCGGACCTTCTGTGTGCTCTTCATGTGATCTCCGAAGCTCCTTCCTTGAGGATGAGCCACTCTTTAGTGACTCCTTCATCACCCCAACTATCTGGAGGAAGACGACTAGCAAAAGGAAAACTCAGTCCCTCCGCTCTAAGCCTCAGGGATGCAGGCATCATGAAAACTTTCACAGTTTGCAGAGAAGAAAATTTTTGGGGATGGCCTAACACGGCCCCTTCCTCCCCTTCTTATAGGCGAAATGGATCGGGAGCATATATTAAAGCAGAAAGCCCCGAGATTCAAAATGCCTAATCCACGCTACCACGTGGCCTCCCAGGATGAAAAGAGCGCCCTTCTATGTGCACCAAACGCGTCGCTCAGTCCATGACGTACGCCAGAGGATCTCCTCTGATCCCGGATCATGGGTCATAATTGCAGAAAATTACCCGCTGATCTTAAAGATACGGGCAGAGCTAGGAAATTGCCCAGTGAAAACGACACCCTCCAATGGCAAATGAGCGCCTGCGTCATACGTTGAAATGACCCATGTTGGGAAAGATCGACGAGATAAATGCCCTTGGAAAATACCAAGGCAACCTTCTGCTGGCTATAAAGCTGTATTATCTACTTCGGCGAAACGAAGGTCGACTCGCCTTGAAAAAGACAAGGCACTGACAAAGTAATAAGGAGGCGCGGAGGCCAAGTACTCCTCGATAAAGGTGTTTCAATATTCCTTGCTCCGGCCCAACTGCCTGTTGTATCCAGGCATGAACCTGGACATTGCCTTGTGCTTCCATCCAAGGCCAAGCCGCTTTCATACTTCGGAACAAACCGAGGTATCCCTTTCCAGTCCAGCATGACTGAGTGTTATCCTACACTCCTATCCGAAATAAGAGAGCTGCCTTTATCTCAATGATGACGAAACACTCTTTATACTTCGACTAAAGCATAGGCGCTACGCCTTGAACCTTATCGAGGTGGCCAAAAATTCCCCAAGAGAGTGGCTCACTTATAAGACTTGCACGGTGAAAGCAAGCATTTCAAAAACAGCAGCAAGCACAAAAACTACGAAAACTTTTCTTTTCATTCATCATAGAAAGGGCGACGGAAAAGAAAGAAAAATACATCGGCCCTCACAGGGGCTTGTCATTTTCTCCAGGAGTGGCTGAGCCCACCCCTCGCTGCAAAGCCAGCTCGCCTGCCAGCTGCTTAAGGGACGCCACCTGCTTCTCCAATCGGCTATTAGCCTCGCGGAGGAGCACAATCTTCCTAGTAGATATAACCATGTATTGCTTGACCGCCTTTTGGAGTTGCTCGTGGCTTGAAAACGATGATGCTAGGACTTCCCCGTCGATGTTTATCCTAGTACGGTCCCTGCGGGTCCCCCAACGGGCATTGACGCTGTTGACTGGTGCTTCGGTTGATCTCCCTTCATCCTCGGAAGCCATCTTGCTATCACAAGTTTAGATAAACCAACAAAAGATCGGCAGAGGAAATGGTTAGCGATAGCCTACCACCCACTGGAATTTAAACTACTTCGGGCAAGTACCCTGATCGTCTGAGCCATCAGCTCCAACGCCACTTCCATAAAGCCTCGCCATGCATCGTCGTTTCAGTGGCTGCTCACAGGAAGCGAGGAATCGCCCCCTCTTTATCGAAAAGGATAAGTAAATGACGGTGGGAAATTCAACAAACCCCCCTTCAGGATCAAACTCCCTCCAAAGGCACGTCCACTTTCTCGCCTTGATCAGACCGAACTATCTAACTTCGGCTCCAACCGAGCTATACTCATATCTCGGTCCTGCTCGATCTAACCTTATACCTCGGCCTTGACCAGGATGTTTATTCAGGTCCGAGTTAAGTCGACCAAACAATGCGGATAGGCCATGAGCTGCCCGTGGTTGAAAGAAAACTTGAGACAAAAGACCATTCAAGAAAAACAATCACGTAGAAGAAAAAGGTCCATTTCTTGAAAACGTCAACCGGGTTACAAGCTTGAAAAACAAAAACATACATATAACCCTTAAGAATCAGGGTCAGGAACGGCCCCGCGGCCTCGGCAGCTTCCTCAGTGACGTTCGGGGGAGCTTGACTTGTCTCACCCTTTTGAAACACTGTTGTTTCCCCGGTGGTATGACGAGTATGCCCTTCAGGAGCCGTGGCCACACTAACATCCGAAACAATGTCGAGATCGGTGTCCGAAACATCGATATATTCATCCTCCTCAACCCCTGGGGAATAAGCCTCGAAGGTTTCAACATTCAAGAAGGAGAGATCCCATTCTGGATGCCCTTTGGATATCTTACTTTGAGTTTCCTCTACACCAAGCTGGTAGGCGTCGACACAGGTTGCATCTTGTTCGCCCCTGAGTAGAGCAAGCCGCATTTCAGTTTCAGCAACTTGACCCGCAGTAAGGCAATCTGCTCCTCGGTCTCATTGACCCACCTCTCGAGCTCTGAGTTCCTCCCTCGGATAGATGCCAGTTCCCCTTGCAGGGACTGCGTCTGACTTCGATTCTCCAGCTCCGCCTTCTTCATCTATAAAAACATAATTAGCCGATGCCACGATGAGTCAGTAAAGGAAGCTAAAAAGGGGGTAGTACCATACCTCCTCCTCCTGCCGAGCTACTTCTTGGTCAGCTCCTTGGCTTCGCCAATAGCCCTCTGTTTATCGGCCCTAACTTGCTCGATCCTGCTCTTAAGGTCATTGATCTTCGATTGCCTACCATCGACTTCCCTCCAGGCTTGGGAGAGCTCTCTATCGAATTGAGTTAGCTTTTCCTGATGCCACTTGATCTTGTCGTCCCTGTTGGCGATACCACGGTTAAGTTGCCGCACCTTCTCCTCCAACTCGCCAAGCATCTTATTCAGGCAGTTTCTCTCTTCGACGGCCTCTCTCCTCTACCTACCTAGACTTTCGCTAAACTGATTCTTAATAGTTTCCATTTCTCCGGAATGCCTGGATTTGATCTGCGATAGCTCCAAGCATGTATCATCGAACTTCGCCAGGAGCCCGCATAGCTCTTTCACTTTAAGCCTTAGCTTGGACGCGTCATCTAGGGCAGCCTGATACAATACCTTCATCCTCGCCAAATTTTCGTTGCTGGTGCCTAGAAGTTGTTCAAATGTATCAGACGCCTCCACTCGTGATCGAAGCTCGACGCTGACTCTCTTGGCCTGAGCGACGGCCCCTGTTGCCAGTCTCAAGTGCCAACACATTGCCCTAGTAATCAAAGTACTCTGCAGAACGAAACACAAAAGCGTGACCGAGCTAGCCAGAAAGCATTCGCTACTCGGGAGTAGTAACTCACCCGAGAGATGTAGGACCTGGCTAGCCCCATAAGGGTAGAATTGTTGATCTCGGGGAGGAGGTGTACATCCTTCACCGTATTCCGCTGGCCAAATGCGGCATCAACAAGGTCCAGGTCCGTGAATTTATCCACCGAGGGATCCATGCCCGGATACAGTACCGACCTCATTAGAGCAGCGAACGCCGCCTCGACAGCCGAGTCTGAGCTACTGGGCTGACTATCCTTGCCCGAAGGATCGATCCGGGTAACCTCAACTGAGAAGCCTTTAACCTCTTGGCCTCCTCCAGCATAATTCTAGCCTGGCCTTCCTCGGATAACTCGGCCAGCCCAAGCGCCAGTTTTCCCGAAGCTTTGGTGGAGGAAGCTTCGGCCACAAGATTCTTACATTGCCCTATCCCCTCGTCCGAGTTCCTTCCCTCGATTGCAGGCACCTGCTCCTCCCCTGCAGGCTCCACCAAGGCTTCAGTTTGTTCATCAGTTGCCCCAACCTCTCCAGGAAGATGTTGTCCAGCCATAGGCTCCTTGCGAGCCCCCGCTATGGTCGGTCCGACGTCGCCGCCTCTGAATCCCTCCGGAGGGAGCCCTCCAATGGAAGGCTCGTCTTGAGCCTCGACATTTGCGGTTGCTCTCTCTTGTCCTCCCGACAAGGCTAGAGACATCTCCTCACCCGGAGGCGAGCCCTCAGGGGCACCGAACTCCGCTATGCCAGCCATTGGCTCATCTCCCAAAAGAGGGGCTTCCGGACAAGCCAACGAAGTCTCGTCCGGGCTATCTACTATTTCCACCACTGAAGGACAAGGGATCTCAGCAGTCCTCTTTGAGTCCTCCTCTGTTTTCGGCGCCCCGCTGTGGTTACCCCAACCTCCGATGAGCGCTCTTTGGAGAAGCGTGCCCTCTTCTCAGGCTTGCGTTTCTCTCCACCGTTGCTCTCACTCTGATGTTTGCTCATTCTTTTCTTTATGTGGCCCGATAGTTCAGACTTCTTGGCTGTGGTGATAGATAACAAGCGGTCAGACCGAGATATCTTTGCTCGAGTAAAATCAATGGAAAAACAAAAGGACTCACCATGCGGGTCGAGGGGGCTAAGCTCGGCGGCGAAGAGAGCCTCCTCCGATAATAAATCATTGGCCGAAAACGTCCTGCCATCACGAAGGACCTCCAAATCCTCCTCCTGTGCAGACAAGGTCGGATGTGCTTCCACATCCCGAACAAAGTTCCCCCATCCCCAGGGAAAATCGGAGTCGATGTTCCCCTCGGCAATAAAGAATCTGACCTTCCACTCCTTTATGGACGATGGTTTGTCTGTTATCGTCTTGAATGACCTCCGAGGTCCGATGTAAGGCCACTCCGATTTCGTCCCAGATATCAAGTGAAAATAGGCACGAAAGAGGGGAAGAGTTTCCGTTATCTGAATCTGGCTACACATTGAGATAAACCCGATGACGCTGCGCCAACTGTTGGGAGCTACCATCATCGGGCAAACATTGTAGAATCTCATGATCTCCCTCACCAAGGGATGCATGGGAAATCAGAGGCCCGCCTTCAGGCTGTCTTCATAAAGAAAGACCCCGTTCTTCAGATCCTGCGAAACCCTATGCTCGGACTCCGGCAATCTCAGAAGAACATTCGAGGGAATGCCGTACTGTTGGCGTATTCTCCCCACATCCTCGGCGGCAATCTCCGAATCCATGTCGTCGGGGCTCATCATTCTGCTAGCTGAGAGAAACACCGAGCAAAATTACAGAGGAACGAAAGAGCGCTGTAAACGGGAACGACACTATTTCGACTTTACTTCCTCCCTAAGGAAACCACCTTAAGAGAGAAGATAAGGCGTTTCGACCGAGACGCCCGGAACCGCCATTACGAACGCCGTGAAAACCGGGATTTGCTACATGGTGATTCCCCAACCGTTGCCCTAAAGGAGCCTTACCCATAAAGGCACGGCGGCCATGCGGCATTAAATAGGGCATCATTGCGCAGGTTGTCAACTCTGGATCCCTCCGTTCAAGTCATGCCACATAGAATTATACTCTCTATGCCCGAACCTACGCTTCGAACTAGGGAGTGGGGGGCATGTGTTGAGGGGTAAAATCGCTATGCATCAATAATTGTGTTCATGGCTAAGGCTAGCCTTGGTTCCTACCCGCTGTGCGACACCCGCCAGAAATAAGTCAACCTCGGTAGGTCAGAGCGCCCTAACCCCCACCGAGCCAAGGGTTCCCAAGGCGCGGCCCCTCGAGCCGAGCTATCATCTTTTGGCCCCTCGAGCCGAGCTATCGTCTCCCGTCTCTCGGCCCCTTCGGTCGAGCTATCGTCTATCGTCTCTCGGCCCCTCGAGCTGAGCTATCGTCTCTCGGCTATCATCTTTCGGCCCCTCGAGCCGAGCTATCGTCTCCCGTCTCTCGGCCCCTTCGGCCGAGCTATCGTCTATCGTCTCTCGACCCCTCGAGCCGAACTATCGTCTCTCGGCCCCTTCGACCGAGCTATGGTCTATCCTCTCTCGGCCCCTCAAGCCGAGCTATCGTCTCTCGGCCCCTTCGGCCAAGCTATCGTCTATCGTCTCTCGGCCCCTTCGACCGAGCTATCGTCTCTCGGCCCCTCGAGCCGAGCTATCGTCCATCGTCTCTTGGCCCTAACCAAGCCATCCCATCACCCGGCCTTTCTAGCCGATCTCTTCTATCACTCGGCCTGGCCCAAGCGATACCTGCACCTCTGCCGAATTCGGCGCGGGAAAGCTTAAAATAGTAAGATTCTAAATAGGAATCATATCTGAAAGTGGCTTAGAGCCCTGGAGCCTATGCCCCCACCAAGTCTCGAGATGTCAATAAGCTCTCCCAGCCGTCGATCCTCTAACTAACTAGATACGAATCCTACTAATCTCATAACAAACGGATCTTCGGACCCACGATGCTCCCAAGCAACCAGGTGATCCTCTATAAATACCACAGCCTCAGATCCCCTCATGTATGCCATCCCTCATGCGCACACTCACCCACTGATTCTCTCTCCCCCTCTCACTGCCTTTGCTTCCGCCATTACCGCTCTGCTCAGAGCCCTGGGAGAGACTTTTCAGCGAGAGCCTTCTCATTTTTGTTGACTGTCGATCTCCACTGACTTTAGCGTCGGAGGGTCTTCCGCAGAGGGTCACCCCCAACGCCTCTCGCGTGAGGACTATTTTGCAGGTCCGCCTAGGAGGAAGCCCATCTCGAAGCCCAAACGCGCCCGAGTCGGAGGACAAGATTTCAGCAGCAACATATAGCTTAACATAATAAATTTTTTATTATTTATATTAACCTATAAAAAAGGTTAAAATTTTCATTCTTATTTTTATTTTTTAAGAAATAATAGTAGTAATTTTTTGAAAAGAAAATAATAACACTTCATATATTTTTATCCTATTTTTATAATTTTATTTAAAAAATAAAATATAAAGAAAAGTAAGGCTAAAAATAATCCTAACAATTGCAAAACTAGTGGCCTAAATTGTTTCGAAAAAAAAAAAAAAAAGGTAACGTCTTGATCTAGTGGGCTGGAAGATTCCTGCCTTAATTGATTCAACCTCCTAGGAAAAGTCTTTATCCATTATTTTCAGTCCATAAAGTTACGTCTTGATCAATGATCGCATTTGATGCTCGATTTTACGTCGAAAACGATACGCAAAGTCTTCCTCCGATGTTCTATGCCGATGAAATATTAAATTATTTTTTGCGTGCAGAATTCATCGGTTCCTTCCATTGCACGCGGCTGGATGAAAGATACAATTAGCACTGAAAATGCCGGTGGATGGAAGCATCTACTATTATTCCACGTCAGAGGCGCAGTACGTTTGGTGAGCGAAGGGGACAGACCAGCGGCCGGCAAGGCCTTATCTTGTTTGTCGGGTGCACATGACGTATAATTATTAAATACGTCCAAAAATACTAATTTATCACAGCTTTCGCAAGCCTTGGCAAACGTCCATGCCGCTTAATAATTACATGGGTGCATGGGCAAGAGGTGGAGATTAAATCGTACATCATAAATTATATCCAATTGTACTCGGATCACTTCCAAGTCCCGCCATGCCAACTTGACTCTTGTCAAAAGGAAAATTCGGCTTCCCAGTCCGTGATGCCCAAAGCCTAGCTGAATGTAGGACCGTGCTGAGATGGTATTTTCTTTTTTTAAATAGTTATGTTAAATTTAATTTTTTATTAATATTTTCAATGGTTGACCGTTTAACCAATAAGCCTAATAATGCGAAGCTCATATTTTGTATTTGTAAAATTACTTTATAGCAACATTTGCATTTACTCAAATACTTTAATGTTATATACTTGACCTAATTAAAGGCATAATTGTGTATTATCTTACATGACTATAATTTTTTTGATACAAGATAAAATTATGACCACACCAATTGATAGGCATGGCAGGCGATAAAATCCACTTCTAGGCTTTGACTCGCTAACTGCTGTGTTCAGAAAAGATTCACTTCCTATCGCGGAAAAGGATAAGCTGCACCATCGATAATCTTCAAATCTTGATAGGACCAAGCCATCTTCATACATCTCCATACCTTAGCATGACTGAGCTTCGGCTCCTCAAGATCAACATCACCCTTACCCGAATTATGCTAGATGTTATAGAGGACGAATCGCAACGGTCACCAAGATCTTGGAGCGAGCCTCTCTAAACGGAATAGGGGTCAGATACACTACCCCCTCCATGATTGATAGAATTTTAACCTTATTAGATGCAAACTCCTTAAAACGCATCCGAAAAATTAGGTAATACTGAGTCCCAAGACCCTTCAGGTATGCTGTCTCAAGCCCTAACATACGCTATTGCTCTTCAGAGACCTTCTCTGAGGCATCCTTTTGCAATAATCTTCTCTATTATATCTGCTTGCTCAGGGTTTTCACTGACTTGAACGTCAAAGGGTCTTCCGCAGGGAGCACCCACCATAATCTCTATGCGAGGACTGTTTTGCAGGTCCACCAGGATGGGAGAAAGCTATCCGGATCCTGATGTACACCGTTCCCAAGCCAAAGAACCAAAATTTGCAGCAACAAATTGGTGCTAAAGGAAGGGCCACATGTCCCTCAAAACTTGAACACAAGAAGAAAAGATTCAAGCAAGAAGGATACATCCTCAATGACCTCACACATAATACAGCGTTGTCGCAACCCAAGGCTCTGCCATCGCCTGTAGCCCTAGTTATCCAGGACTAGTTTGGTGCATTGGTCCAACGGGTCCAAGCCTTGACGCAGTTGGTGCAGAGCCTCCATGGAGTCCCTCCCCCAGTTGCGCCCGCTCAGCAACTCCCTAGCGGAACAGCTACATCGGTCCAACCGACATCTCTTCCATCCAATCCGTTCGAGGCCACGACCTCCTATGATAACCTAACCGCTAGGAGGAAGTGAAGCCCGTCTCACAGAAGGTCGAAGACAAGAGTTTGCCTCGGCCTTGCTAGGCTCGCTCCCTATCGCAGATCTATTTGCACTATAATTCGATGTTGCGGCCGCGATCTCCCCGCCCAACCTCTCCAACTATCTAGAATGAGGTAATAGAGCAAAAAATTCAAGAGATCCGCCAAGAGTTAGATGCTGTCAAACACGCATCTTATCGGGAGCCATGGGTAGAGCAGGGCCCACCCTTCACCAACAAGGTCATGAAGGAGACGATCATGTCGCACATCAAACTCCCTACCATCAAGCCTTACAATGGGACCACCGACCCAAACAACCATCTAAATAGCTTTTGATCCATCATGTTGTTTCACGGAGTCTCGGATGCGATCTTATGCCAGACTTTCCCCTCGACTCTTCGGTGACTTGCTAGAGTTTGGTTTGGCACCTTGAAGCCAAACTCCATCAATTCATTCAATGAATTGGGTCGCTCTTTCACTAGATAATTCGTCAACAGTCGCCGCTATCGACAGAGGTCAGACTCCCTCTCTAAGATAAAGCAACAAGAGGGGGAGTCTATTAAAAGTTTCCTGGGCCATTTCAATGTGGCCATGCTAAAGGTCGACCAACTCAATCATAAGGTGGTTATGTCCACCTTGGCAAGCGGAGTATCAAAAGAGGGAGGATTCTAGCTAGCAATAAAAGTAAACTATCCCAAAAGTCTCTCCGACATGATGACCTTGGTGGACAAATACGCCCAGGTCAAAGAATCCAGAAGATCAGCTCGAGCCGAACAATCGAAGAAGAAAGAAAAGAAGAGCTCGAAAACAAGTCGACCGGCTCGCCTCATAAGCCCTCCTCGTTGCCAAAGGGCCCCACCATCAAGGCTGCGTACCCAAAGCCCGATGCAAGATTCAACCAGTTCATCCCACTCACCGCACCCCGGGCACAAATACTGATGGAGATTGGGCACCAACTCCCTCGGTCGAGGCTCCTTCGAGAAAACATGGCTTGGAGGGACATGAAAAGATTTTATCGATATCATCGGGACTACAGTCATAATATCGAAGAATGCTGGCAACTCCGATAGGAGATCGAGCAACTCATCCGCCGAGAGAGACTAGAGCAATATAGAGGGGCACCAGAAGCAGAAAACTGAGCAGAACATTTGCTAGAGCTTTGAAAACAACCTTTGCAGAATCCATTGACTGTTGGTAATGTTAACATGATTGCCATGGTCGACTCATCCCAAGATCGGCCGAGCGAAGAAGGGAACCCACTTAAGATGATCCGATGCGAGGGACTCGCATTTTCGGATCAAGACCTCCAAGGGATATAGTATCCCCATGATGATGCTCTTATTGTATCCCCGAATATGCATAATTTTCATGTACATCGAGTTTTGGTTGATAGTGGAAGCTCGGTTAACATTCTGTATTTCAATGCTTTCATGAGGATGAATTTGAGAATGGAAGATCTCCGAGCCGTAAACTTCACTTTGATGGGGTTCACTGGCAACACCATCGTGCCTGAAGGAGTAATCACCTTGGCAGTTCGGGTAGGTATCTGGCCTTATATGGCCACGATCCATATGGACTTCCTAGTGACCAAACTTTAGTCATCGTATAATGCCATCCTTGGCAGGCTCAAGCAAATGTCCTTTGGGGCCGTAATCTTCATACCTCACATTGCCTTGAAATTTCTTAAGGAATGGGGGCTGGGGATTGTCTGAGGAAGTCAAGTCGCCGCTCGATACTTGCTTCGTCGTCGACCTTCAGTCTCAAAAGCCTGAGGTTGATGGACAATGCTTGGGAAGACCTTGCTGAGCAAAGGGGGGAGCCTGTTGAGGAGCTAGAAGAAGTGCTGCTTAACAAGACTCAGCCTGACCAAATAATCCAAGTCGGGTCTCAACTAGAAGGAAAGCCTCGGTAGAACCTAATAGACTTCCTTTGGAAGAATGATGATGTCTTCGCCTAGTTTGCCTCGAATATATCAGGAATTAGTCTAGATGTTCTTGTCCACCATCTCAACATGGACGAGACGTTCCGACCGGTCAAGCAGAAGAAAAGGAGTCTCACCCCGAATGTTAGAAGGCCATCAAAGAGGAAGTTAACAAACTCCTCAAGGCAGACTTCATTCCGAAGGTGAACTACCCCAACTGTCTAGCAAATGTCATCATGGTAAAGAAGGCAAATGGTAAGTGAAGAATATGCATCGACTTCACAAACCTCAATAAGGCCTGCCCAAAAGATAGCTTTCCCTTGCCGAGGATCGATCAACTGATGGATGCTACCTCGGGCCATTAGATACTGACCTTCATGGATGCCTATTCTCGCTACAATCAAATACGGATGGCGTCCGAGGATGAAGAAAAAACATCCTTCATCATTGATAGAGGTATATAGTGCTATCGAGTTATTCCGTTCGGGTTAAAGAACGCCAGAGCAACCTATTAGAGGCCGATCAACAAGATCTTCAAAGAGCAAATAGGCCGAAACATGTAGGTCTACATCGACAACATGCTGGTAAAAAGCACAGAATCAGCCCAGCATATATCTAACCTCATAGAAAGCTTTGCCACTCTCAGGAGGTACCGCATGAAGTTGAATTTGACCAAATGCACCTTCGAAGTAAATTTCAGAAAGTTCCTAAGCTTCATTGTCTCTCAGTAGGGCATCAAGGTAAACCTCCAGAAGATTCAAGCTCTTCAAAAGATAGTGCCCCCAAGGTTAGTCAAGGAGGTACAGTGCCTCATGGGGAGAATAGCGGCTCTTAACCACTTCATTGCCCGATTCGTCGAGAAGTGCCTCCCCTTCTTCAAGGCACTTCGCTCAGCCAAAAATTTTCAATAGACTTTAAACTACCAAAATCTTTTGAAGATCATAAAAGGTACCTTAGTTCACCTTCTCTACACAGAGTTCAAAACTCAGAGAACTTCTGTATCTGTACCTTGCTATCTCAAAAATGTCATCAACTTTGTGCTGGTTCGGGAGGAGAACAAGATACAGAAGCCTATTTATCACATAACAAACTACTTTGGAATGCCTAGACCAGATACGCCCGAATCAAAAAGATAGTGCTAGCGTTGGTGACATCTGTGCGGAAGCTACACCCCTACTTTCAAGTGCACATCATAGCAGTGTTGACTAACCAACCGATCAAAACAATCCTTCACCGTCTGGAAGTATCAGGAAGAATGGCGAGGTGAGCTATGGAGCTGAGCAAGCACAACATCCAGTACCAGCCTTATCCTGCCATTAAGGCACAAGTCTTGACAGACTTCCTCCTTGAGTGCACAATCTCGGAGGATGGGTCGACGATGAAAGTCCCTGAGCAAGGAGCGATTGAGGCCCGGTGGCTACTGCATATAGACGGATCCTCCAGTACGATTGCCTCTAGTGCGGGTTTGGTTCTCACAAGCCCATAAGGAGTCTTGATCGAGTATGACATCCATTTTACCTTCTCGGTCTCCAACAATGAGGCCAAATATGAAGCCCTGCTTGCCAAACTCCAAATCGCCCATGACTTGAAAGTCAAGAGGTTGAATGTCTACACCGACTCCCAGCTGGTTGCCAGTCATGTGCGAGGAGAATTTAAGGCTCGAGAGCTGAATATGATTCAATATTTACAAAAGGTGTGCGACCTTTTATCCAGCTTCTCTGAGCTTGAAATCATTCAGGTTCCAAGAACCGAGAATGCTTGCGCTGACCTTCTCTCTAGATTGGCCACCATCGACTCTATGGACCTGTAACGGAAGTTTCACTTAGAGGTCTTCAAAAAGTCCAGCATAGCGTATGCCGACCATGTGATGCAAGTCGAGACCGAGCCATCATGGATCGACCCAATCCTGGCCTATATCAGAGATGGATCTCTTCCGACGGATAGAAAGAAGGCAAGAAAGCTAAAGATGCAGGCATCCCACTATGTTTTGCACTATGGTCAGCTTTATAATCGCTCCTTCTCCGTGCCTCTACTCAAGTGCCTTCGACCTTCAGAAGCTGACTATGCCCTGCAGAAGGTCCACAAAGGCATCTGCGACAATCACCTAGGTGGCCAAGCCCTCTACCATAGAGTACTGTGCCAAGGATATTACTGGGCGACCATGTAGAAAGACTATAACGACCTTGCTCGAGCATGTTGCTCATGCTAGCAACACTCTAACAAGCAGAGGCTCCCATCCGCACACTTGATGCCCATCGCATCTGCATGGCCCTTTTCCAAATGGGGCACGGACATCCTCGGCTCATTTCCCCCTGCTACAGAATAGAGAAAGTTTCTGTTCGTAGCCATCAATTACTTCACCAAGTGAGTCAAAGCCGAGGCAATTGCCCAGATATTCGAGGCTTAAGCAAGAGACTTCGTATGGTGATCAATTATCTGCCGATTTGGTCTTTTGCATACTATCATCACGGACAACAGTCAACAGTTCGACAACCCGAGGAGGTTTCAAGAGCTCTGCGAAGATCATGGCATCAGCCATCGGCTCACCTTGGTTGGGCATCCACAGACCAATGGTGAAGCTGAGATAACAAACCAAACTTTGCTACAAGGTATAAGAGCTCGGCTCAACAGAGCACACGACAGATGGAGGGACGAGCTTAACCATGTCCTCTGGGCTTACCGAACAACGTAGAGAATTCCTACTGGTGAAACTCTATTCAGGATGGCTTTTGGCACTAAAATCATCATCCCAGTTGAAGTGGGCCTACCCTCGCCAAGAGTCAAAGGCTACTCGGAGGAGTCAAACGATGAACAACTTCGGCCAACCTCGACTTGATCGAAAAGATCAGAAAGAAGGCTCAGGTCAGGATGGTCACGTACCAGCAGCGCGAGGCCTGCTACCACTCCTTCCGAGTGAAGGAGAAACTCTTCCTTCCTGGTTACCTTGTACTCCGTAAGGCATCAATTTCTAAACTGATGAAACAAGGGAAGCTGACCCCGAACTGGGAAGGCCCTTAATAAGTTGTAGAGGTCATTAGACTTGGCACCTGCAAGCTCCAAGATAGAGTTGGGCACTGGGCCGGGCCACCCATAGCCCGGCCCGGCCCAGCACGAGCCGAGCCCACGCCTAGCACGGCCCGAAAGCTACATCATCAGGCTTAAAAATTCTAGCCCGTGGACCAAGCCCGACAAAACCCATGATGGACCTGGGCTGGCATGGCCCACAAGGGCCTGGGCCGTGTGCCGGCCCATAAGGGCCTGATAATTTTTTTAAAAAATATTTTTTAAATAAATTAAAAATAAAAAATTTATTAATATAAAGCCACCTTAATGGTGGGGGGGGTTTGGTATAGATCCCTACCAGTTTATTAATTTAAAATTAAAATTGTACATGAAGAAAGGGGGGCTAGGCCTGACCTCAAGAATACAATAAAAAAAAGAAAAAAATAGAGATGACTCACTTTAATAATTAAAAAAATAAAAATATATAATTATAAAAATAGAGATGACTCACTCATCAGTAGTATTTTATCATCATCTTCGCTGGTTAAGTCATATCTACCTTTATCTTGAAGCCTCCCCTCAGCATCCAACCAATATTTGAAGCAGAGAAGCATCTTAACCATCTCGTCAGTTATCCTACTTCTATTTTCATCCAGAATATGCCGATCTGCACTGAAAGCGAATTTCGCTGCTACTGTGAACATTAGCACAGATAAAATATCCCGTGCAATGGCAGACATAATAAGATATTGATTTCTAACACTCTTCCATCAAGCTAATACATTTAGATTTTCTATTTGATCTTCATTATATGCAGAATAAAGATCATTTCGTAAATAAAATTTTAATTTATTAATTAAAATGAAGAAGATGAAGATGAAGAAGATGAAGTATGTGTGTGTCTTCTTTATGCAATGAATGAAAAATAGATGACGAACGAGATCTAGAAGAAGAAGCAAAACTTTGAGCAGGTATTCTAGATCCACAAATTTTGTATTATATAAAGTATAAATATCATTAAGAAGTCATGTTACCTCATTTTTAGCAGGTTCAGGATCTTGATTCATGTTTTCACAATATTTATCAATTAAAATTTTTGTGCCACCTAATTTAACTCTAGGATCAAAAGCAGTAGCTAAGTTATGCAAAGGACATATCATGTCCCAATATTCATTCTATTTCATTTCCGTTTGATGTATAATAGGCATTAAAACATCATTATATCTATGTTCTTTAAATTTTTTACTAATATATATATATTTGTAAAAATAAATAAGAAGTTGGATAATAAATACTAGAAAGAACATTTGTAGTATCATAAAAAGTAACCAAAAAATATTCTAAAATTTTACATTTACTTCAATCAATTTCAGTCAATGTAAATCCTAAATGATCATTAATATAAGTACTTAATAAGTTCTTATATGAATATGTATCATGTATCATGGTATAGGTACTATTCCAACGAGTAATTACATCAAGTTTAAATTTTTTAAAACATTTACCATGATCTACGCATAATTGTTTAAAATTTTGAAGTCTTGCTCTTGAAGCACTTGAACACTTGTAGAGCACTTGCCCAAAACACTTGCAAACTAAAAATTAAATTGTTAGAGCACTTGCTAGAAGAGAAATATAGTAGTAGTAGAGAAGAAGAGAAGAGTTAGTTTGGTGTTGTGAGAATGAGGAAGGAATGGCTATTTATAGAATTTTTTCCAAAATACCCTTCAATATAGCTGTTATATGGCTGTTTAGGGGGTTAAAATGGTTAAAACCCCCCATATGGCAATTTATAGCTGTTTCTAGCCATTTTCAATGGCTAAAAACGGTCAAAACTGGATCGTGCCAGCCTGACCCATGGCGGGGCATGATCCAGTTAAGGCCACCGTGCCGAGCTAGAAATTTTTTTTTTCGGGTCATGCCCGGCACGACCCATTTATTAATGGGTCATGCCAAGCATGACCTAATTTTTTGTGAGGCCCGATGGGCCTAGGCCATGCTATGCCAAATACAACCCAGTGCCCAAGTCTACTCCAAGACCTCGATGGAAAAGCTATTCCTAAGATATGGAACTTGAACAATCTCCGAGTATATTATTAGTGAAGTATGTCTAAACTGAGCTACCTCGCTCACTGTAATAAATTTCACCTTGTTATTTAAGCATTCATTATTTGAATAACCATCTTTTCTAAGATGTTGATGAAAGGCAGGTCTCGCATAATTGTTGACCCTATGGGTCCAATTCCTCCGAGCTTCAGCATGGCCGATCGGAGCTTTCCGTCCAATTCCTCCGAGCTTCAGCATGGCTGATCGAAGCTCTCCAAAACTTGGCAGGGCTAAGTAAAGTTCCTCCAAGCCTTGATATGGCCAATCAAAGCTATCTGAAACCTGGCAAGGTCAAGTAAAAATTTCCTTTGAGCCTCAGCATGGCCGATCGGAGCTTTCCGAAACTTGGCAGAGCCAAATAAAAATTTCCTCCATGCCTCGATATGGCCAATCGGAGCTCTCCAAAACTTGGCAGGACCAAGTAAAAGTTCCTCCGAGCCTCGGCATGGCCGATCGGAGCTCTCCGAAACTTTGCAGGGCCAAGTAAAAATTTTCTCCGTGCCTCGGCATGACCAAGAGAAGTTCTCCGTACCTTGATTGGAGCAAGTAAAAGTTCTTCGTACCTCAGCAAGACCAAGCATCCTCCGCACCTCGGCTAGTCAACATTGAAGAGAAGAGAAAAAGAAAATTTAATGGAGAAAACTCTAAGACACCCGTAGCTACTTGACCACTAAAGAGAAGAAAAAAATGTAGGCAACAATGGAAGGAACTTTAAGGTACAGAGATTTTTTATCCCACCCAAAGAAGAAGAAGAAATGAAACCCGTGTTTGAATTTTTTATCCTGAAGAAGAAACGACATCTGCCTTGAGATGAAGAACCAATTTCTAAAAAAATTAAAATTATCCTTTCTAGAAGATAGAAGGGCAAAAATTTTCTTTTTCATGTGTGAAGAGATTGTAGAAGCGATGATTGGGATCATAATTATGAATTCATAAGGAATACGCTATTCTGTTTTTTTGCATCAAGTCATGTAGAGTGTATATAGAGAAATAAGAAGAGGTGATATAGTTCATGTAGAATTTGCTTCACCAAAACTTATAAGACTTTTCACATACCCTAAACATTGCAAACTAGCGAGCTAGAAGAAAAAAGTCATGGCTTGATCTAATGGGTTGGATGATTCCCGCCTTGATTCAACCGCACCCTATCCCATGTTATGGAATTTTAAATTATTTTTTGCATACAAAATTCATCGGTTCCTTCCATTGCACGCGACCATATGAAAGATATAATTAGCACTGATAATGCCGATGGATGTAAATATCTATCATTATTCGATGTCAAAGGCGCAATACGTTTGAGCTGTTTTTAAAATGGACGTCAAATGACATTGGTTTCTATATATTTAATATTAAAATTAAATATTTTATAAAAAATTTAATGCGCCATTTAAAATAGTGCTTCTAAGTAGCGCTATTTTAAAGAAGCATTGCTTAAAGAAGCATTGCTTTAAATGATACTTTTAAGTCGAAAGTATGATGCTTTTAAAAGTATTATTTTAAGTAATACCTTTAAGACGTGCCAAGATGAAAGTAAAATCGAGAGCAGAAATGAAAGGTGGCTTGAAGAAGTTTTTAAATTGCCATTTAAAATGTACTTTTAAAGTATTTAAAGCATTACTTTTAAGAAACGTTATTTAAATAATATTTTTAAAATATTTAAAATATTATTTTTAAAAATACTATGATAAATATTTAAAAAATATTATTTAAATAATTTTTTTAAATTTTTTATAAAATATTTAATTTAGATATCAAACGTGTAAATTAATATGATTTGATATCGATTTTAAACTTAGCTCCATTACATCTGGTGAGCAAAGGGATCAGACCCACAGCCGGCAAGGCCCTATCTTGTGATGTTTATGAGGTGGACATGACGTATAATTATTAAATATTAGTAAATTTATGAACGGTTGAACGCGTTTGGTCTGTCCAAATATACTAATTTATTATAGCTGTCGCAAGTCCTGGCAAACGTCCATACCGCTTATTAATTACATGGGTTAGTTCATGGCCAAGAGGTGGAGATTAAATCGTATATCATAAATTATATCCAAATCAGATCTAATATCATTTATAGCATCTTAAATTTATTTACTGATTCAATTAATTTATTAATGAATCAAGCCGATATATTCTTAAAAATTTAACTATAAATTAATCTATATCAGTTATTGTGATAACCCTTTCAATAGTCCTATATCTGGAAATTTTGTTGGTTAAGTGGTTTATATATTGTAAAGCAAGAAGGACAAGCCACCAATTGGATCCCTTTTTGGGCTGTGATGGCCCAAGTTGGTATGGGCCTTGTCCATCTTGCTTTCTTGTAACGAAATGGGCCCATAGGCCCGGATCGTTACAATATGGTATCAGAGCCATGCACCTATCAGAAGTGCTGAGCTAAATACCACACGGACCTGTCAGAAGTGCAGGAGCTAAGTGCCATACAGAGCAAAGTGCTACGTCGATGGAGCCATCTCTTGAACCTGTGAAGGCCACAGGGCAAAGTGCTACATTGATGGGAGCCACCTCTTGAACCTGTGGGAGCCACCTCTAGAATCCTGCCTGCCTGGTAGTTGTGATCAATTGAGCCACACAAGGCAAAGTGCTACATCGATGGGAGCCACCTCTTGAACCTATGGGGGCCACAGGGCAAACTGCTACATTGATGTGAGCCACCTCTTGAACCTATGGGGGCACCTCTAGAATCCTGCCTGCCTGGTAGTTGTGATCAATTGACCCTGACGATGAAGACGTCATCTTTATAAGGGGGGTAGATTGTGATAACCCTTCCAATAGTCTCACATCGAAAAATTGGGAGTTGGTTAAATAGTTTATATATTGTAAAGCAAGAAGGACAAGCCACCAATTGGATCCCTTTTTGGTTGTGGTGGCCCAAGTTGGTGTGGACCTTGTTCGTCTTGCTTTCTTGTAACGAAACAGGCCCATGGGCCTGGATCGTTACAGTTATATAATAAGTAATCTTGAATACTTATATAAATCAAGGATTCTAAATAATAATAATTAAACTTTCTAAATAAAATATTTAATTGTTATAAAAATGTTATCAATGTATTTTTTAAACAATTATATAATGTAACCTTTTATTAATACTTTTAGTGGTTGACCATTTGGCCAATAGTTCTACCGTGGAGCTCATATTTTGTATTTGTAAAATTACTTTATAGCAACATTTGCATTTATTCAAGTATTTTAATATTATATGTTTGACCTAATTAAAGACATAGTTGTATCTTGGACTATTAATTAAGTTTCTTATGTATTTGATCATTCTTTTTTAGATGTTGTATACGCCAAATCACCGTCCTCGAACGTCTGTGAGTGTCCGGTCGCCTCCTCCAGCGAGCCCGGGATCCTTCGGCGAGCTTCTTGCGCATGTGGGCCTGCAAACAAGTCCCGAGGGCTAAAAATTCTGGCGGGAACCCTCTGATGCTCAAGTCAGTGCTATGGGCAACAGCCGTGAGTTTGAGGAAGCTCGAAAGAACGAGAAGAGAGAGGCTTAGGGCCGTGCTCTCTGTGAGCAAGAATGAGCGTTTTAGAGTGTAATGAGTTCGTTACCTGGTTGGGGGTCCCTCTTATCCATATTATAGATGCTTGAAGTTTGTTTGGTTTGAGTGGTTGAGGCTCCATAATGATGACTTTGGTGGGTGAAGTGTCAGAGCTGTTGGCCCAGATGGCAACCCAAGAGGGGGGGGTGAATTGGGTTCTTTAAAAAATTTTAACCTTTTAAAAACTATGTGCTTGGAGATAGATGAAATTAAATGCAATGCGAATATTAAACACAACCAAAGAGATAGAGAAAGAGATAATCAAAGCACGGCAAACACAAAGGTTTTATAGTGGTTCGGTGTATCCAACACCTACGTCCACTCCCAAGATCTACTTGGGTCCGCACTATAATTAACTAGATTACAGCCGAGTTATTTTGCAAGCTCATAACTCAAACTTGTTGTTTCCCAGGGATCACAATGAACCCAACCGATTTTCCGAGCTCACCAGCACAAAACCCTAAACTCAAGCTAATCTAGCTTGACCCGAGGTACACTACCTCCACTAGTTCAATCCCCTTGATAGAACTAGCACAAACAAGAAAGAATAGTATTTTTCAATAATACAAAGCTCCTCAAATGAGCATATATTCAAAATAAAGGAATAAGGTTAGAAAAGCCTGTTTGAAGTAGATTGGATTTGAGCTTTTCTTCTTTTCTTCTTTTCCCCTTCTCTTTGAAGATGTTGAATCAGGCCTCATCTTTGATTCGTTGCAAATATTGCAGATGAGAAGTTGAAAAATCTCAAAAACAGAGCTTTTTCTTCTATTTTGGGAATTCTCCAATTTTTCAATATGAACGCCTTGGACTTCTTTTTGAGCTTTTTGGAGTGGAAGGATTTGAGGTTGAACTCTTTTCTCTTTGATTTCAGGCTCAAGACTTCACGGATTTTTGATTTGAAAGCACTCTCTTTTTTCCATTTTTCCCTTTTGTTTCGTTATTTTTCAAACGGGCGTTCTCTCCTTTTATAGATTTCCTTTAATCCATTTTTGGTGAGAAAACTAGCCGTTGGAATGTACCTGGAAAGTTTTTCCAAAAAAATATATCCGTTAGAAGTTAGGTAAAAAGAAAATATTACCGTTAGAGCTGATCTGGCATTTTAAAATTTCATTCCAGATAGGTTGGAGTCGGCTCGAACTTTTTAGGTGTCGGCTCCAAGTCGTTTATCCAAAAATAGAAAGTTCTGAGTTCGTCGAGGAGTCGGCTCCGAAAAAGTTAGGTGTCGGCTCGCCATAGTCAGGTGTTGTCTCCAAAAGACTGTAAGTGTCGGCTTCGAGGTAGTCAAAAATCAAGCGTTCTGTCCCTGCATCAGAGTCGGCTCCAGACACTGTAAGTGTCGACTCCGAAACTTTGGGTGTCGGCTCCAAAACTTTAGGTATCGGCTCCGAACCATATCAAAAATCAGAAGAATATTTGAATGGCCATGGGGTCAGCTCCAGAATTCCTAGGTGTCGACTCCAGGCTCTGAAACTTTGAAACTTATATTTTGCAATTGATTCAAAACACATTTCTTAATGCCTTTAAATCAATCAAATATTTTAAGCCCTAAAACACTTATCAAATCCATTAGAAATCAAATAAATATACTCAATTCCTTTATTAATCATCAAAATCAATAGTTGGGTCAACAAGAGCTGATGTATGTGAGGCATGGGGTGTTGCCACTTGTCAGAGCATTAAGGTGATGGTAGCAATGACAGGGCTTGCTTCCTTTTTTGTCATGTCAGGGCTGTAGGTCAAGTCTCGTCAGAGTAGGTGGCCACTTGATTTGGATGGTTACTGCAGGCTGTTGCAGGCTTGCAGGTAATGGGCGACCATTACGGCGCTTGCCATACGTGTCCCCTATGTCAACTTTTTTGGTTGTCATGCGCAAATAGTGATGTGTGACAAAGTTAATCGTGTGGGTCCCGAGGTATAGCCGTTGGGGCGGAAGATGATGTTGAGTTGAACTGTCCCTCGTAGAGCACTGATTATGGAGTGCTTGCATGGCACTATTCACGACCGAGGGAAAGAGCCTAGGCCGAGGGAGTTCGATGCTGGGAGCTGAGGCCGAGGCCGTGCGAGGCCGAGGGGACAGCCAAGTGCCGAGGCCGTACGAGGCCGAGGGGGCAGCGGAGTGCCGGGAGCTGAGGCGAGGCGAGGCGGAGGCGCGCGAGGCCGAGGCGGAGGCTTGAGGCCGAGGGGGAAGTCTGATGCTGAGGCGGATCTCGGCAACTTGCATGGCCGAGGGGAAGCCAGGTCCAAAGCCGAGGGTGAGGGGACCCCGGAGACCGAAGGGACCTCGGAGGCCAAAGGGACCTCGGAGGCCGAATTCACCCTGCAGGACCGAGACGGGCTCCGTCAGTTTCCTTCACAGTTTACTCTAACGGCGTTGGATCAGCCATATCAGATGCCCCCTCGCCCCTGAGATGAAGCGGCCCACCCCAGCGAGGCGAAAGGGGCATCACCTCCCAAGTGGTTGATCCCTACCTGCCGCCAACTGTCGATGGGCACGTGTCCTTGGGCATCATGACAATTTTGCATGGATGATTTGGGGGATACGATGGGGCGGCCTCTATTGTCGTCCGATTTGCAGAGATCGGCCTCGAGGTGGGGGTGCCTATCAACTGAGAGCTGGGGAGTTGGCCTCTCCCAGCTGTGAGTTATCTTGGGGCTTCTTGATGGCTGAAAGCGACCGATAATATGTTGCAAGTGTATAATTTAAACAAAGGTATTACCCGATTGGCCGTTGGTCGCTTATAGAGTTGAAGCCGCTGAGGCTGAAATGAAGTCGTTGATGCTATGACGAAGCCGCTAGGGCAAAGTTGAGGCCGTCGAGAGCCTTTTGAACCCCGAGGGTGACCCGAGAGTCGCTGGGATGGGACCATGCTCGGGAGCCTTTGACCCCAGAGGGTGACCTGAGAGCTGAGAGTCATCAGGTACCTTTTAACCCCGGAGGGTGACCTGAGAGTTGAGAGTCATCATGTGCCTTTTTCTTCACACCAACGATCTTTGCTGCCGACATTGGAGTTAGTCTTTGGCCTTTGGTGCCAAGCTGGCCTTGGGCTTGAGTGCCGATGGTACATCGGGCTTTGAGACACTAACGCGAGGTTGGTCTTGAATGCTGATGCAGAGTCGGTCTTCCCTGCATGACATTTTTAAGTATCAATGAAAGAAATACTGTCTTAAGTGCAGCGTACTTAGCTCTTGTGGCACCCCTATTTTCCTTCTGCGGACTTAAGCACTTATGCCCGCTGGTGGTCTGCCCCCAAGGAATCAAGTAGGTTGGAGTGGAGGTACCGCTGCCATTAGTTGCCTTCCTCTGCATCACCATTCGTAGGAGAAAAGGCTGCTTGAGCGGCGAGTGGTGGCTCTCTGAGCTTTAAGTCGCTGACTGGAGCCGAGGCCGACTGGGGCCAAGGCCGACGGAGCCGAGGCCGACTAGAGCCGAGGTCGATTGGGGCCGAGGCCAACTGGGACTGAGGCTAACTGGGGCCGAGGCCGACTGGAGCCAAGGCCGATTGAAGCCGAGGCCGGCTGGAACGGAGGCCGAGGTGGCCGAGCACTTTTCATTATGGCTGAGGCCGAGGCTGAGGTGGCCGAAAACGATCGGTGCCGAGGCCAATTGGGGCTGAGGCCGACTGGAGCCGAGGCCGGCTGGAACAGAGGCTGAGATGGCCGAGCACTGTTCATTATGGTCGAGGCCGAGGCTGAGGTGGCCAGGCTGATCGGGGCCGAGACCGACTGGGGCCGAGGCCGACTGGAGCCGAGGCTGACTGGAACCGAGGCCGACTTAGACTGAGGCCGATTGGAGCCGAGGCCGACTGGAGCCGAGGTCAACTGGGACCGAGGCCGACTTGGACCAAGGCCGACCAGAGCCGAGGCCGACTGAGGCCGATGCCGACAGGAGCCGAGGCTGACTGGGATCGAGGCCAACTGGGGCCGAGGCCGGCTGGAACTGAGGTCGAGGTCGCCGACTTGGATGATGCCGCTGTGGCAGAGATAAAGCCGTTGAGGCTGTAATAATGCCGCTGAGATCGTAATGATGCCGTTGAGGCAGAGGGATAGCGCTAAGGCTGTAATAAGGCCATTGAGGCTGATAAAGCTGACGAGGCTACAATAATACCGCTGAAGCAGAGATAAAGGCGTTGAGGCTACAATAATACCGCTGAGGTCGATAGATAGAGTTGGTGCCGATGCCAGAAGTATTAGGTGCCGAGCTGGCCCCGGCCTTTGGTGCCGATGTGAAGTCGGGCTCAAGTGTCGAGCTGGCCTTGGGCTTAGGCTCGGGGCCACCGAGACCACAGGATTTGAACCACCTCGGAGGTTTCTCGCGTCGGTCCGGGAGTTTGACTCGAGGCTGCCTAGGACACAGGACTTGAACCACCAGAGGTTTCTCGCGCCAGTCCGGGGTGTCTGTATCCTTGGGGTCGCCGAGGTCCTTTTTGAAAACTACAACGGGGTTTTTTGCACCAGCCCGGGAGTTTGACTCGGGGCCGCCTAGGACATAAGACTTGAACCGCCGGAGGTTTTTTGCGCCGGTCTAGGGTGTCTGTATCCTTGGGGCCGCCGCGGTCCTTTTTGAAAACTGCCACAGGGATTTCTCGCACCGGCCCGGGAGTTTGACTCGGGGCTGCCTAGGACATAGGACTTGAACCACCGGAGGTTTCTTACACCAGTCCGGGATGTCTATATCCTTGGGGCCGCCGAGGTCCTTTTTGAAAACTATCATGAGGGTTTCTCGCGCCGGCCCGAAAGTTTGACTCGGGGCCGCCTAGGACACAGGACTTGAACCACTGGAGGTTTCTCGCGTCGGTCCGGGGTGTCTGTATCCTTGGGGCCACCGAGGTCCTTTTTGAGAACTGCCATGGGGGTTTCTCGTGCCAGCCCGAGAGTTTGACTCGGACCGCCTAGGACACATGTCACCGGGCTTTCAATCGGCACAAGAAAGCACTCCCTATAGCCACTACGTCCTTGCGTCTACCTGTGATGGCGTTAGAGGAACCCTTCCCCTAACCAACCTCGACCCCAGAACAATGAAATAAAAATCTCCAAAGATAAAGTCCCACCTAAAACACAAGATGTATGGGAAGCAAAGCCTTCCCAACTAAAGAACGCTTCACTAAGTTAATTGGAAAACAATGAGGTTGCCCAAAGGCTACAAAGACACTCCTCTTTGTCCCTAACAAAGATCTCTCAAAGTGCCCGCCCCAACCTCACTCAACAAGAACTGACCTGTGGATGCTTTGCACCCGCACACTGCCTGTGCGTGTCGGCCACGTCCTGCGCTCGTCCAAGTCCTCCTGACTTAGACCTTTGCCACTGCGATCTCCGCTGATCTAGCCGCTTGCCAACCTAGCGCACCTCCTTTCATCGCCTGATGGCCCCACTCGAACTCCACTCGAATGGATTGATCGCTTGCAACTAGAAGTATTGGCCTTGGGTCCACCCTTTCGCAAAGGACTCCCCAAACTGACCCTCTTGCTCCCTTGCAACTCGATGTGATTCAATGACCGAATGAATGCTTTAGGCCTTGAGTCTACCCTCCTTAAATAGCTCCTCAATCGGCCACTATCCAAGAGTCCCCCATCAATGAAGCCCCTTGCATGCCGCCTAGGACTCTACTCCTTTAGGACTCTTATCCAATTAGAACTCCTTCTTAACCCTTGGATGAAGAGATAAGGGCTGGGATTCAACCTTATCCACTGCCCCTAAGAGTCCTTATTCCATGCAAACTCTATCCCTGAACAGATGGACTCTTGGTGATAAGATCACCAACTAACACTCCTCCAACAAGGACTCCCAATGGACTCTATCTTGACTGTTGGATTGCTGATCCAATGGCCAAGATTTGCTGGTATCCAACCTACCCAAATTTCTCCAATGATCCCCTTAAATCTCCCCAAAAGATCTCTGAATCAAGGGGAAATATGGGCTGGTGCGCCCCCTCAAATCTGCCCAAGATCCTCTCAAATCTCCCCAAAAGATCTCTTAAATCAAGGGAAAATCTGGGCTGGTGTGTCCCCTCAAATCTCTCCAAGATCCTCTCAAATCTCCCTAAAAGATCTCCTAAATCAAGGGGAAATCTAGGCTGGGCGCCCTGCTGGTTGGGCGCACCAGGCTGGCCTCCTGCCAGCTTTGTCCGTCGATGCTAGGCCGCCAGGCTAGCCACCTGCTAGCCTGGCCGGGTGCTGCTAGTTGATCATGGGCACGTGCGCCGACACCCCCTGCGCCCTGCTGCGCGTGTTTGCGCACACGCTGGGCAGTGCGTGTATGCACCAATGCGCCTACCCAACCTCGCCATTGCGCCGCGTGCAAGGTTGGGCCGGTCTGTGCGCATGGTAACACATAGGACTTGAACCACCGAATGTTTCTCACACCGGTCTGGGGTGTCTGTATCCTTGGGCCGCCGAGGTCCTTTTTGAAAACTTCCACGGGGGTTTCTCGCGCCGGCCCGGGAGTTTGACTCGGGGCCACCTAGGACACATGACTTAAACTACTGAAGGTTTCTTGTGCCGGTCCGGAGTATCTGTATCCTTGGGGCCGCCAAGGTCCTTTTTAAAAACTGCCACGGGGGTTTCTCGCGTCGGCCCGGGAGTTTTTGAGAAGTTAAATAAAAGAAACTTTTTCTTAGGTTGCAGCGTACTTATCTTTCGTAGCTTTTTTTCCTTGTGCAGTGTTTTTCCTTTGAAGAGCAACTGGAACCGAATCTGCCGGAGGGCTCGGGCTCGGTTTGGCTCTTGGGTGCAGTAGACGGGGGGGGGGGGCTCAGCAGCTTCCGGAGGAGCTTGGGAGCAGTCGCGGGGGCTCTATGATGTGGCAGTCGGGCTGAGGGAGCGTGCATGGCCAAGTGCCGAGGCGGAGGCTCGAGGCTGAGGCCGAGGCGGGGGCTCGAGGTCGAGGTTGAGGCCGAGGCCGAGGCTGAGATGGAGTCAACAGTCAAAGCTTTTTGTCCTCATCTTTTGCCCTGCATTAATTGCATCAACATCTCTTGGAAATTAAAATGCCCATAAATGCTTGAGGTGATGGACAATGTCTCAAGTTCATCCCTTTTGAAAATTATTTTGCTACCATGTTGCAATCCACCTTTGGCTAATTGTTGAGCCTTTAACTGAGCTCTTCCAACCGCCGGTGTAGTTCATCCAAACGCCCCCTCATCTCATGATTAAGGTCCTCTCCAGATGACTCGGAAGATGAGTAGAAGGCAGAAGACCGTAGTCTCTTGAAGGCTTCACAGGGGCAGTGCTTAGGTGAAGCTTGATGGCGGTGAGCTTCTCTCCGAGAAGATTTTTTGGTGCGCCAATCTGTTGACACCAAATCACTGTCCTCGAACGTTTGCGAGCGTCCAGTCGCCTCCTTCAGCGAGCCCGGGATCCTTCGGCGAGCTTCTTGCGCCTGTGGGCCTGCAAACAAGTCTCGAGGGCCGAAGATTCTGACGGGGACCCTCCGATGCTCAAGTCAATGCTCTGGGCAACAGCCGTGAGTTTGAGGAAGCTCGAAAGAGAGAGAAGAGAGAGGCTTAGGGCCGTGCTCTCTGTGAGCAAGAATGAGCGTTTTAGAGTGTAATGAGTTCGTTACCTGGTTGGGGTTCCCTCTTACACATTTTATAGATGCTTGGGTTTGTCTGGTTTGAGTGATTGAGGCTCCATAATGATGACTTTGGTTGGTGAAGTATCAGAGCTGATGTCTGTAAGGCATGGGGTGCTACCACTTGTCAGAGCATTTAAGGTGATGGCAGCAATGGCAGGGCTTGCTTCCTTCTTTGTTATGTCAGGGCTGCAGGTCAAGTCTCGTCAGAGTGGGTGGCCACTTGATTTGGATGGTTGTTGCAGGTTGTTGCAGGCTTGCAGATCGTGGGCGCCATTACGGTGCTTGCCAAACGTGTCCCCTACATCACCTTTTTTGGTTGTCCTGTGCAGACAGTGATGGGTGATAAAGTTAGTCGTGTGGATCCCGAGGTATAGCCGTTGGGACGGAAGATGATGTTGAGTTGAACTGTCCCTCGTAGAGCACTGATTATAGAGTGCTTGCATGACACTATACACGACCGAGGGGAAGAGACGAGGCCGAGGCCGTGCGAAGCCGAGGGAGCAGCAGAGTGCCGAGGCCGTACGAGGCCGAGAGGGCAGCGGAGTGCTAGGAGCTGAGTCCAAGGCCGAGGCGGAGGCTCGAGGCTGAGGCGGAGGCAGAGGCGAGGCTCGAGGCAAAGGTGCGAGGCTCGAGGCCGAGGCAAAGGCGCGAGGTCGAGGCCAAGAAAGAAGCTCGAGGCCGAGGGGGAAGTCTGAGGCCGAGGCGGATCTCAGTGACTTGCATGGCCGAGGGGAAGCCAGGTTCGAAGCCGACGGCGAGGAGACCCCGTAGACCAAAGGCGAGGGAACCCCGGAGACCAAAGGGACCTGGAGGCCAAAGTCACCCTGCGGACCAAGATGGGGCTTCGTAATTTTCTTCATAGTTTACTCTAACTGCGTTGGATCAACCATATGAAGAGCCAAAGTTTTGGATTGTTTTTTTTTTTTTATTTCGATCGTGATAACGTAATGCAAAGTATTGTGCATGACCTATAAAAAAAGAAGCTGAATTTTTGATGCTAGATTTCTAAGAATTTACTGCTGCCTTTCACTTTTGTTGAATATTTCTTTTGAAATTTTTACGATAAAATTAAAATAGTGTACCAGTACGATGCTGCTATTCAATGTTGCTTTCGAGTTGCAAGTGGCGAAGTAGCCGTCCAACGGTGACGCGCTTTGAAAATAGATGATCATCGTGAAACGTGTCGCACTAATTTGGTTTTTTTCTTCAATGTTTTTGGGCTGTTTTTTTCTTCGACGGAACCAGTCGTTCTTATCTTCTTTCTTCTCGTTCAATGTAAAGGAGCGGCCAGCACCCGCTACGGAGCTCAGCCGGGACCATCGTGGAGAGGATATATATATTACCCATTGCAACGTTCCACCTCTCCATCTTCCACCAAACGCCACCGATGGGAAGCGCTTCTGTGCTCTCCTCATTCGCGAAAAGGTACAGGGTATCTGGTCGATCGGTGGACAAATTATATTGTTTCTCATAGATCATAGAGGTTACAATAATGATTCGTTAGCTGACCTTGCGATTTGGATTAATGCACGCAGGCTTGAAGGCAAGGTGGCGTTGATCACTGGCGGTGCGAGCGGCCTAGGCGCAGCCACAGCCAAGCTTTTCGCCCACCATGGTGCTCGAGTTGTGGTTGCCGACGTCCAAGATGACAAGGGCCGTGCGCTCTGCCACGACATAGGCGCCACCGTCGCCTCCTACGTCCACTGCGATGTCACCAACGAATCTCACGTCCAGGATGCCGTTGATTCCACCGTGTCGCGCCACGGCAAGCTCGACATCATGTTCAACAACGCCGGCATCCTCGGATCGCCATGCATGAAGATAACGGAGTCCGACAAGGCCAACTTCGACAAGGTGTTGGGGGTCAACCTGGTGGGGTGCTACCTCGGGACGAAGCATGCGGCGCGGGTGATGATCCCGGCGCGGCGGGGCAGTATCGTGATAACATCGAGCGTCGCGGGGGTGGTGGGCGGGGTGTTACCACTGGACTACACGTGCTCGAAGCACGCCGTGGTGGGGCTGATGAGGGGCGCGGCGGTGGAGCTGGGGCGGTTTGGGATCCGCGTCAACTGCGTGTCGCCTTATGGGATGGCGACGCCGCTGACGTGCGAGGCGTTAGCGATGGAAGGGAGGGAACTGGAGGAGCTCATGGGAGAGCACGCCATTCTCAAGGGGAAGACGCTCAAGGTGGAGGACGTGGCGGAGGCGGTGGTGTTTCTGGGGAGCGATGAGGCCGGGTACGTGAGTGGGCTCAACCTGCTGGTGGATGGGGCCTTCACAACAACTAATCACTCGCTTAAACTTGAATCGGTCCTTGGGTAACCCGAAGGTTTAAATGAGGTTCTTTTGCTTGCCTGATCGATATGTAATTTTCTTAGAGGAAGGATGAAGTTTATCTAAGAATATTAAATTTGGTTGTCAGTCACTCTACTACACTCATGCTTGTTGATACGGCTGACCATCTCCTCTAGGTGGTGTTATAACCTGCACATTTTCTGGAATTAATGATATGATAGCTCATTCTCGGGATTTTGGAATCCTTGTCCCCGCCCTTGGCTCCGTCCTTTGGCTCCGGCCTCCAGCGTCGGCTCTAGCCTTTGGCTCCGGCCTTCAGCGTCGGTTCCGGCCTTTGGCTCCGGCCTCCAGCATTGGCTCTGGCTCTGGCCTCCGGCTCCGGCCTTTGGCTCCGCCTCCAGCTCCGGCTCCGGTCTTTGGCTTCGGCCTTTGGCTCCGGCCTCCAGCGTTGGTTCCGGCCTCCAGCTCTGGCCTTTGGCTCCGGCCTACAACGTTGGCTCCGGACTCCAACTCCGACTTTTGGCTCCGGCCAACGGCTTTGGTCTGGCTCTAACCATAACTTGGTGCCATACTTTCCAAAATACACTGAAACCCACTTCAAGTAACGGACCACAAGATTCGAGACATCTGTTACCACGTATCTCGCTCGCTGAAATCACGGGCAGGTACTAGCGCGCCCCGCAGTTACCAGCATACACGGCGCCCATTCAGTAACGGCTCACCCACTGACCATTCAGGAGAATGTGGCTCCCCAGAGAGGTATAAGAAGACCCGAGCTCAACGCGGGGGACTCTTCTCTTTCGAACTCTACTGATATAAAACTTTCCTGTTCTACAACCCACTGACTTGGGCGTCGGAGGGTCCCCATCGGAACCACCGGTCCGAAACTTTTTGCAGGCTCCTGGAGGAAGAAAGTGACCTTTCTGTACTCTAGAAGGCCTGCGGAGATCACAGCTCACCTGATGGTCATTGCAAGCAGTTTGGTAGCAACAGATTGGCGCGCCAAGAAGGGGGGCAGGTGAACGTTTGTTCAACGTAAGGGAGACGATGGTAACAACGCAAGCTCGTGAAGCTTCTACCAGTCAGGCTGCGGAGCGTATCCCGCAGGCTGAACAATCGGAGGACAACCTCTATGTTCCGCCTCCTGCGCCACCGTAGGTTAGCCAGTTCGATCGGCTAGATGCCATGGCCCATCAAATGCAGGATCTGATGACGGTGGTAGGGGGACTGCAGGAGCATTGCTTCGCTGTCGTACTTGGGCCGCCATCTCAGCCCCCTCCGCTCCACAAGGAAGGCCATGAAACCATTCAACCTCATCAGGGAAGGACCCCTCCTGAGGCCTCCCACCACTCATCCCCAAGGTCTCGCAGCCGGAAACCTCAAAACGGCGACGGTCCCTTTCCTATCATTTTGATCGTTCTCGCAGGTGACGCAGTGAGAAGGAGCCATGGCGATTGCACCCAATACACCGGCGGGCCTCTCCATCCTCTTCCTCTGACTCTTCTAAAGGAGACTCGAGCAAGAAGGCCGCTCGTCGGGCCGAGCAACGGCTCGACGAGTATCATCAACGATTGGAGGAACTCAGCTGCCGGATCACCAACCCAAACGGAGTGGACTACAACCACCGTCCACCTCTTTCGTGTCGCATCATGGAGGAGCCGGTCCCACCCCAGTTTCGTCTCTCTCAGCTGGACCCGTATGACGGTATGATGGTACCCCTAGACCACTTGGAGAGTTACAAGTTCCTCATGCAGGTCCAAGGGGTGACGAACCCTCTCCTGTGTGTTACCTTTCTAGCCACACTTTGGAAGGCGGCGCATGCATGGTACTCTCGTCTGCCACCATGCAGCATCAACTCGTTTAAGCAACTCGAGCGATCTTTCCTGGCCCACTTCGACGCATGCCGAAAGATCCCTCAAGTCGTCGATAGCTTGTTCGCTGTCCAACAAAGGAGCGGGGAAACTCTGAAGGATTTCGTGGCTCGGTTCAAGGAGGCCGCACTCGAGGTCTATTATAACTTGGAGGATTCTGTAGCCACTCTCGTACTGAAGCGAGGACTCCACCCATCCAGATTTGCGTATTCTCTAGATAAAAAGCCCCCAGCTCCTACGCTGAGCTGCTAAGCCGGGCACAGAAGCACATTCGCGCCGACAAAGCAGATTCTTCCAGAAGGGAGGCCGATAAAAGTTCAGCAAGAAGTCAATACCCGTAGAACCCACTGAAGGACGGTCCAGAAAGCCTGAGCTGTCTCATCGCACAGATAGCCGACCCAAACACTAGTTCCCAAGGAGCATTTCATACCCCTCCTCGCTCCGATATCTCACATCTTGTTAGAGATCGAGGAAGAGCCTTACTTTCGGCGTCCACCTCCAATGAAGTCAGGAGTCCCCTGCAGCAAAGAAGTCTATTGCCGATATCACAGAGACTATGGCCACGACATTGAAGATTGCCGCCAACTAAAAAAGCTATCGAGGAGCTTGTCCAACAAGGCCATCTGAGCAAGTTCGTCCGCCGGGGAACCCTACAACCGCGGGTCCATCAGCACCTCCCACGCAGCAGATTGCCTTGGACAACACCCCAACAGAGAAGACGGTGGCCATGATCTCCTCGGGGGCAGGCAGCGGTTCCAAAAGATAGTGAGAGGAAGATGACAATCCTATAATTCCTTTTTTCAAAAAAGACCTAGAGGGGGTAGTGAATAAAAATGATGATGACATCATCGCCTCTATGACGATCGCCAAACATCCTATAAAGCGGATTTTGGTTGATAGTGGAAGCTCAGTGAATGTTTTAAGTTACGATGCTTGTGTTAGAATGGGTTTACCTGCAAGTTCTCTTTTACCTGTCACCACTCCGCTGATGGGCTTCACCGGGGATTCAGTCCATGTCGAAGGGAAAATCACTCTCCCAGTCATAGCCAGAACCCCACCACGCCAGAGCATGGTTCTTAGAACTTCTTGGTGGTGCGGGTCCCCTTGGCGTACAATGCTATTTTGGGGAGACCTGGCTTAAACCTGTTGGATGCTGTCATCTCCACCAAAAGGCTACTTGTGAAGTTCCCCACCAACGAAGGAATAGGAGAAATGAGGGGAGAGCAAAACCCGTTGCCACTCTGCTACCACCTAGCCCCCAGTCCGCAAGAGACCGCATCGGTGACTGCACCTAAACTGACTGACCCCCGAGAGGTGGAGAAGAGAGGGGAGCCGGCCGAGCACCTCCTGACTTTTCCCTTGGGAGATGACCCCGCGAAGACCATCCAAGTTGGGCATTGCTTCCAGAGGAGGCCCACGATCAGCTCCTTGCTTTCTTGTGTACCAACTCCGACGTCTCCGCATGGTCATCGTCTGATATGCCAGACATCCCCGAGGAGATAATCACTCACCAACTCAACCTCAAGCCAGAATGCCGGCATGTCCGACAGAAGAAGAGGAGTTTCGCTTCGGATAAACAAAAGGCCATCGATGAGGAAGTCCGTAAACTAAAAGCTGCAGGCCACATTTGGGAAGTTCGATACCCCGATTGGTTGGCCAATGTCTTGATGGTCTGCAAGGCCAATCGGATTTGGAGGATGTGTGTAGACTTCACCGATCTTAACAAAGCATGCCCGAAGGATAGCTTCCCTCTGCCCCGAATCGATCAACTGGTAGACGCCACATCTGGCCATGAAACACTTAGTTTCATGGATGCCTTCTCTGGGTACAACCAAATTAGGATGGAACCCGCAGACGAGGAGGATACCTCCTTCATAACTAAGAAGGGAATCTACTGCTACAAGGTAATGTCGTTCAGACTAAAGAACGTCGGAACCACCTACCAGAGGTTGATGAGCAAAGTCTTCGAGAGCCAGATCGGATGCAACATGGAGGTATACGTGGATGACATGTAGACAAAGAGCATCCATGCCACCAGCCATATCGTCGATCTGATGGAGACTTTCGATAACCTCCGCCGATATAGGATGATGCTAAACCCCTGTAAGTGTGCCTTTGGGGTGACGGCCGGCAAATTCTTGGGTTTCATGGTGACCCAACGAGGAATAGAGGCGAATCCCGATAAAGTCTGAGCCATCTTGGACATGAAATCTCCCTCCAATAAGAAGGAAGTGCAACGTTTGGTCGGAAGGGTAGCGTCCCTGAGTCGTTTCCTGTCCAATTCTACGGAGAGGTATTTACCTTTCTTTAAGGCACTACGCCGAGTCAATGGTTTCGAGTGGACCAGGGAGTGTCAGGAGGCCTTCGAAGGATTAAAAGAATTCCTATCTGCCCCACCACTGCTGTCCAAGCCAAGGAGTGGAGAAGAACTCTTCTTGTACCTTGCGGCTTCCCCCGAAGCGGTTAGTTCAGTGCTGGTGCACATGGATGCTGATGGGATGCAAAAGCTAGTGTATTACACCAGCAAGGTGCTGCATGATGCGGAGGCAAGGTACTCGAAAGTCAAAAAGGTCATCTTTGCACTGATCATCTTCGCCCAATGCCTCAGGCCCTATTTCCAAGCTCACCCGATCGTGGTGGTCACCGACCAGCCGCTCAAGGCGGTCCTGTTCCATCCTGATACTTCTGGCCGGCTGGCAAAGTGGACGGTCAAGTTTGGAGAATTCGATCTGTCGTTCCGGCCTAGGACAGCTATGAAGTCCCAAGTCTTAGCGGACTTCTTGGTCGAAGGCACCTGGACAAAAGAACAAAGGGAAGAAACCTGTACAAGCCCTTCGGATGATGAAATCAAGGAAGAAGGGAGGGACTGGCTCCTTCATGTGGATGGGGCATCAAACTCTCAGGGAAGTGGGGCTAGCCTCATTCTAGCTAGTCCCGATGGAGTGGTGACAGAGTACACCCTCCGTTTCCTTTTCCCAGCTACCAACAACCAGGCCGAGTACGAAGCCCTATTATCCGAAATACGGCTAGCTTGTGAGCTCGGGGTAAATCATCTCAGAGTTTTCACCGACTCTCAGCTAGTTTGTGGCCAGATAAAGGGGGAATACGAGGCACGAGATCCCATCATGTCACGTTATCTGAGTATGGTGCAGTCGCAAGTCTCCCCCTTAACCCATTTCAGCATCAGTTACATTCCCCGAGAGGAGAACGCCAGAGCCGACGCGTTGTCTCGTCTAGCTACATCGGCCGACGAAACCTTGGGAAGAACTTATATGGAGCGCATGGAGACCCCAAGCATTGACACAATAAAAGAATCCATGTCAGTCCACCAAGAGCCTTCTTGGACGAACGCCCACACTAAGTACTTTACTACTGGAGCCCTACCAACCGACCCCACTGAAGTCAAGATCTTCAAACGGCGAATACACAAGTTCTTAATGTTCGACGGGCAGCTGTATATCGGAGGTCCTTCTCCCATCCCCTCTTGAGATGTGTTGGCCCCATAGATGCCGATTACATCCTCCGAGAGATCCATGAAGGTATCTACGGAAGCCACTTGGGGGGCAGAGCACTGGCCTACAAAGCCCAACGCCAAGGCTATTACTGGCCCACCATGCGGGATGACACGGCCGAGCTAGTCCAAAAATGTGATAGTTGCCAGCGGCATGCCAACATCCAACGACAACCAACTTCTCGACTGAGCCCTCTATCGGCTCCATGGCCGTTTTTCCAATGGGGGTTGGACATCTTGGGACCTTTCCCTCCTTCTTCTGGCCAACGGAGGTACTTTCTTGTCGCCATCGATCATTTCACTAAGTAGGTGGAAGCTAAAGCGCTAGCCAAAATTACTAAAGCTAAGGTGAGGAGTTTCTTTTGGAAGTTTATTATTTGCCGATTTGGACTACCCCACATGCTCGTTACCGACAATGGATGCCAGTTCGACAATGGCCCATTCAGAGACTTCTGTACTGAACTGGGAATACACCAAAGGTTCACTTCTGTTGGTCACCCGCAAACTAACGGGGCTACCGAAGTGATGAATCGTACAATCTTACAAGGACTCAGGACGCGCTTGGACAACTTCAAGGGGAGATGGGTAGAAGAGCTCCCAAATGTACTATGGGCTTATCACACAACGCCCCGTGCTCCCACTGAAGAGACTCCATTCAGCCTTGTCTTCGGAACAGAAGCCATCGTCCCAGTGGAGATCGGTGTCCTTAGTCCTCGGACACAGTCGTACAATGAAGATGACAATCCCAGTCAACTAAGGGCTAACCTCGACCTCGTCGAAGAGCTTCGCGATCAAGCACGAATCAGAATGGCCTCCTACCGACAAAGGATTGCAAAGTACTACAACGCCCGAGTCCATCCCAGGATGTTCCTCCTGGGAGATTTGGTCCTCAGGCGAGCTGCAGTCTCCAAACCTACGGAGGGAGGAAAGCTATCCCCCAATTGGGAAGGGCCTTACCAGGTCACCCAGGCACTTCATCACAGAGCTTACCGATCAAAGAACTAGACGGGACACCCCTCCCTCATACTTGGAATGCGGATAATCTCAGGCGATATTATCAGTAACCCATTGTCATATTTTTTTTAAACATTAGCCTATAATTATCGTTCATCCTTTTGCACTAACGAAAGTATTTAAGCATTCTAGCTTCTCAATTAAGCCCAGCTCCACGCCGGTACCCTAAAGCCCGTCTTTGCACCAGCACCTAAAGCCCAGCTCCGCATTGGCACTTAAAGCCCGGCTCCGCATCGGCACTAAAGCCCGGCTTCGCGTCGGCACTTAAAGCCCGGCTCTGCATCGGCACTTAAAGCCCGGCTCTGCGTCGGCACCTAAAGCCCGGCTCGGCATCAGCACCTAAAGCTCGGCTCCGTGTTGGCTCCTAAAGCCCGGCTCCGCATCGGCACCTAAAGCACCGGCTCCGCGTCGGCACCTGAAGCCCGGCTCCGCATCGGCACTTGAAGCCCGGCTCCGTCGGCACTTGAAGCCCAGCTCCGTGCCGGCACTTAAGCCCCGCTCTGTGTCGGCATTTTATCCAACCTTGTGTTGGCATTGAACGACTTTGCGTCCGCACAAACGTGGTCCTACTCTAAGTGCTTTGACCCTCGTGTCTGCAACTAAGACTGATCCCACATCAATTCTCTAATTGATTTTCTGATGTCCCTCAAAAAGGGAATGGTATTGTAATTTTTCGGCCATAGGTTTTTTAGTCGCGTCAATTCACACACTAGCAGACCCAATTATGAACCAAGATATAAACATTACGGATCAAAAGATTCATTAATAGCCAAAGTTTACAAAATCGCCGATTTAAATCGGACTTGAAGCATTACAGTCAAAGTGAAAGAGACTAGGGATCGTCTGGAGCTACGTTGTCATCTTCCAGGACGTCATCTGGCTCCAACCCTTCGATCCCTTCAAGGCTATAGAGTTTTTGAATTTTTTCCTTGTAGTTTTGGAAGCCGCCCTCATATGTAAAAGCTGTCGACTCAGCCAATTCCCTACTAAAGGTGCTAGACTTCCTAAGTTCTCTACGGCCCTATCTTCGGCATTCTTGGCCCTATCTTCGGCATCTGGCTCCTCCGCATTCTTGGCCCTATCTTCGGCCGCCCCTATTTCAATGGTGGCGAAGTGTAATCGGTTCTTCAGCATGTACACTTCCGACTCCGCCACCACTAATTTCTCCTTGCTACCCTTTGTTTTTCTTCGGCCACCTGAGCATTATCTAGCTCATTGGCCGCTTTGCGTTGGGCGATTTCTAATGCCTCTTCTGCCTTCTCGGCTCGTAGCTGGAGGGCTTCGGCTTCGCCCTTAAGCGCCCGAGTAGTTTCTGCTCGGGTATCCTCCAAGGCCATTTCTTCCCTCTCTGCCCTGGCCCGGAGTTCTCGCATCTCCTCCAACGATTGATCGAGAGCAGCATCGCCCAGGGCCCACATGTCCCTCATGGCAATCATAGAATTCAACGCTTGGATAGGGTGTTTAAGTTAGACAAAGATAACAGTCTAGAAAAAAAAATGATGATAGTGGAGCAAAACTCACCCAGAGGTGCGCCCCAGATGCCTCTCGAAAGAAGGTAGCCCTCCCCTGATGACGGAGGAACTCCTGTACCTCAGACACGGATGCCTCGTTTAGTGCTCGCTCGGCCCAATGACTATAATTTGCCAAAATCGATTGGAAGGAAGGATCAATGCCCTTCGCTTCCACCGATGTAGGGGCCACGTGGGAGGACTCTGCCTCCAACTACCACCCCCGGCACTTTCGCTGGTGGAGGCGCCTTGGTTGTTGCCCCCTTGGGGGATATAACAGCAGCTAGAGTCGGCTTTGTAGTTGAGTGGGCCGGCTCCGTCTCGACGGCTTCGGGCGAGGGCGACGGTGCTTTCACAACTCGCTCCGGAGAAGTATCAAGCAGAATAACAGGAGGGGGAGTCAGTGCTGGCGAAGGCAAATTGCTTCTTCCCTCCTCGTTCTGCCCAACTTCCTTGCTGGCTTCAGCTCATACTGCGTCGTTCCTCACGGGCTCGTCGGCTTGGGCTTCCACCGCCTTGTGCCCGTGCAAAGGCTCCATGACCTCAGCCCTACCGGCTTCGACCCTTTCGGTGTTGGTCCTCCTGAGAATCTTAGCGATGGCCCTCCTCTCGGCGGGGTCCCCATTGCCCTTGGCCTTCCTCTTCCTGGTAGCGGCTTGCCTGATCTCACGGAGTGATGGCGTCATCCAATATCAAAAAACAGGAAAGTAGTTAAAAAAAATAAATAAATAAATAAAAATGAATGCAAAGAACAGAAGAAGAGGGGAAGGAGGTGAGTAATCAAGTGCTCATCGCTAGATGGAATAAGGCCAGCGAGGCGGAGGTTTTCATCAGTCAGAAGCTGATTGCACCAAGGGACATCGGCAGTTAGAAGTTGCCCAAAGGCCATTCGATCCCTTGGAAGGATGGAAGAATCCCTATTGGCATCAGTGTTTGGTGTCCCCCAGCTTCCACTCACCCCCTCGACATTGGCAAAGAAAAACTTATCTTTCCATCCTTTAACAGAGGTGGGAAGATACAATTTGAGGATCCTAGTGGGTCTTGGGGTGAAGGACCACCAACCTGTTTGCTTGCGGAGGGTATAGAAACTGCGAAATAAGGAAATGCTGGCCTCTATACCTTGCAGATGACAAAGAATCAGAAAACCAACGATGGTTTGGATGGAATTAGGGACTAATTGGGAGGGTATTAAAGAATACCTACCTAGAAGATTGAGGATGAAAGGGTGAATGGGTAATAGAAGTCCTGCCTTAAAGAAAGCTTCGTACAAGGCAACCCTTCCGGGACGGGAAGAGGTTACCCTGTCATTAGGAGCGGGGTAGGACAAACATACGTTTGGAGGGAAATTATATTTGGCTCCTAAGTTCAGTATGTCTTGAGCATACATGGTGGAGGCAGTCCACTCGAGGGACTCCTTGATAGCGCTGGAGGGACCAGCGGCTGCCGGACAGCGTTAGGGAGAGGTTCGTACGATGGTCGGCCGACCCTCGGTTGCGGGGTGTCCGGCCCACCGCTGCCATTTCGGTGAAGTGTGGTCAGAAAATGGGGTGGTCCAATGACTCGGTAAAGAAGCAGAAGGTTGAGAAGGAATGGGGGAACGACCCTCGGAATCAGAAATAGAGCAGGAAGGCGAAGAAGCCATGGGAACTAACCTGGAAAGCTCAAACTGAGATTGAAGGAGCACGAGGAGGGGAACAGACACAGGAGGTGGACAGATGCTTGCAGACTCAAGGCAGGCGGTTGTAACGTAAGAGAAGGTGGGGATGGAAGGATAAGGACGATTTTTTTTCTTTTATATCCCCATTCAAATCATCCCGTGGCTGTCCGATCTAGCCATGTGTCTACTTTCAACTGGAAGCCGCTTCGGTAGCCCATCGGCATGAAAAAAGCGAAAAGCTTAACCACTAAAAAGATGGCGGTGTCCTTACCGCAAAGATGACGCTCACCTTTTTACAACTCCTTACTCGAGAGAAATCTTCCCCAATCCCAACAACATGAACAGACGAAATAATGGCGCGGAGGTCAGCCGCATGGTGGATATTAACACCCCTTTCGCTGGTGACTGTGCACCCACCCATCTCAGGGGTGGGGGGGCATTTGATACAGTTGACCATCTCCTCTGGGCGGTGTTATAACTCCCTGGGCAATTTCCAGAATTAATGATGTGATAGCTCGTTCTTGGGATTTTGGAATCCTTGTCCCCGCCCTTGGCTCCGGCCTCCAGCGTCGGCTCCGGCCTCTAGCTCTAGCCTTTGGCTCCGGCCTACAGTGTCAACTCCGGCCTCCAGCTCCGACCTTTGGCTCCGGCCTACGGCTTTGGTCTGGCTCTAACCATAACTTGGTGCCATACTTTCCAAAATACACTAAAACCCACTTCAAGTAATGGACCCCAAGATTCGAGACATCTATTACTTCGTATCTCGCTCGCTGAAATTATGGGCAGGTACTAGCGCGCCCTGCAGTTACCAGTATACACGGCGCCCATTCAGTAACGGCTCACCCAGAGAGGTATAAGAAGAGGACCCGAGCTCAACGCGGGGGGACTCTTCTCTTTCAAACTCTACTGATATACAACTTTCCTATTCTACAACCCACTGACTTGGGCATCGGAGGGTCCCCACCGGAACCACCGGTCTCGGACTTTTTGCAGGCTCCTGAAGGAAGATGGTGACCTTTCTGTACTCTAGAAGGCCTGCGAAGATCACAGCTCACCCGATGGTCATTGCAAGTGGTTTGGCAGCAACAGATTGGCACGCTAGGAAGGGGGGGTAGGTGAACGTTTGTTCAACATATCTGCAACCCCTGCAAGGGAGACGATGGTGACCATGCGAGCTCAGGAAGCTTCTACTAGTCAGGCTGCGGAGCGTATCAAGCAGGCTGAACAATCGGTGGACAACCTCCATGTTCTGCCTCCTACGCCTCCGGTTAGCCAGTTCGATCTGCTAGATGCCCTGGCCCATCAAGTGCAGGATCTGATGATGGTGGTACGGGGACTGCAGGAGCATTGCTTCGCTGCCGTACCTGGGCTGTCGTCTCAGCCCCCTCCACTCCGCGAGGAAGGCCATGAAACCATTCAACCTCATCAGGGAAGGACCCCTCCTGAGGCCTCCCACCACTCGTCCCTGAGGTCTCGCAGCCGAGAAACCTCGAAACGACGACGGTCCCTTTCCTATCATTCCGAACATTCTCGCAGGCGAGGCAGTAAGAAGGAGCCATGGCGATTGCACCCAATACACCGGCGGGCCTCTCCATCCTCTTCCTCTAACTCTTCTAAAGGAGACTCGAGCAAGAAGGCCGCTTGTCGGGCCGAGCAACGGGTCGACGAGTATCATCAATGATTGGAGGAACTCAGTCGCCGGATCGCCAACCCAAATGGAGTGGACTACAACCGCCGTCCACCTCTTTCGCGTTGCATCATGGAGGAGCCGGTCCCACCTCGGTTTCGTCTCTCTCAGCTGGACCCGTATAACGGTACGACGGACCCCCTAGACAACTTGAAGAGTTACAAGGTCGTCATGCAGGTCCAGGGGGCGATGAACCCTCTCCTGTGTGTTGCCTTTCCAGCCACACTTTGGAAGGCGGCGCGTGCATGGTACTCTCGTCTGCCACCATGCAGCATCAACTCGTTCAAGTAACTCGAGCGATCTTTCCTGGCCCACTTCAACGCATGCCAGAAGATCCCTCGAGTCATCGATAGCTTGTTCGCTGTCCAACAAAGGAGCGGAGAAACTCTGAAGGATTTCGTGGCTCGGTTCAAGGAGGCCGCGCTCGAGGTCTATAACTTGGAGGATTCTGTAGCCACTCTCGCGCTGAAGCGAGGACTCCGCCCATCCAGATTTACGTATTCTCTAGATAAAAAGCCCCTCGGCTCCTACGCCGAGCTGCTAAGCCGGGCACAAAAGTACATTCGCACCGACAAAGCAGATTCTTTCAGAAGGGAGGCTGATAAAAGTTCCAGCAAGAAGTCAGCACCCATAGAACCCGCTAGAGGATGGTCCAGAAAGCCTGAGCCATCTCGTCGCGTGGATAGCCGCCCCAAACACTAGTTCCCAAGGAGCATTTCATACCCCTCCTCGCTCTGATATCTCACATCTTGTTAGAGATCGAGGAAGAGCCTTACTTTCGGCGTCCACCTCCAATGAAGTCAGGGGTCCCCCGCAGCAAAGAAGTCTATTGCCGATATCACAAAGACTATGGCCACGACACTGAAGATTGCCGCCAACTAAAAAAAGCTAACGAGGAGCTTGTCCAGCAAGGCCATCTGATCAAGTTCGTCCACCGGGGGAACCCTACAACCGCGGGTCCGTCAGCACCTCCCACGCAGCAGATTTCCTTGGACAACACCCCAACAGAGAAGACGGTGGCCATGATCTTCTCAGGGGCAGGCAGCGGTTCCAAAAGACAGCGAGAGGAAGATGATAATCCTGTAATTCCTTTTTTCAAAAAAGACCTAGAGGGGGTAGTGAATAAAAATGATGATGGCATCGTCGTCTCTATGACGATCGCCAAACATCCTATAAAGTGGATTTTGGCTGATAGTGGAAGCTCAGTGAATGTTTTAAGTTACGACGCTTGTGTTAGAATGAGTTTACCTGCAAGTTCTCTTTTACCTGTCACCACTCCGCTAATGGGCTTCACCGGGGATTCAGTCCATGTCAAAGGGAAAATCACTCTCCTAGTCACAGCTGGAACCCCACCACACCAGAGCACGGTTCTTATGAACTTCTTGGTGGTGCGGGTCCCCTTGGCGTACAATGCTATTTTGGGGGAGACCTGGCTTAAACCTGTTGGATGTTGTCATCTCCACCAAAAGGCTACTTGTGAAGTTCCCCACCAACGAAGGAATAGGAGAAATGAGGGGAGAGCAAAACCCGTTGCCACTCTGCTACCACCTAGCTCCCAGTCCGCAAGAGACCGCATCGGCGACTGCACCTAAACTGACTGACCCCCGAGAGGTGGAGAAGAGAGAGGAGCCGGCTGAGCACCTCCTGACTTTTCCCTTGGGAGATGACCCCGCGAAGACCATCCAAGTCGGGGCATTGCTTCCAGAGGAGGCCCGCGATCAGCTCCTTGCTTTCTTGCGCGCCAGCTCCGACATCTTCGCATGGTCATCGTCTGATATGCCAGACATCTCCGAGGAGATAATCACTCATCAACTCAACCTCAAGCCAGAATGCCGGCTTGTCCACCAGAAGAAGAGGAGTTTCACTTCAGATAGACAAAAGGCTATCGATGAGGAAGTCCGTAAACTAAAAGCTGCAGGCCACATTCAGGAAGTTCGATACCCCGATTGGTTGGCAACATGTGATGGTCCGCAAGGCCAACCGGAGTTGGAGGATGTATGTAGACTTCACCGATCTTAATAAAGCGTGCCCGAAGGACAGCTTCCCTCTACCCCGAATCGATCAACTGGTAGACGCCACATTTGGCCATGAAACACTTAGTTTCATGGATGCCTTCTCTGGGTACAACCAAATCAGGATGGAACCCGCTGACGAGGAGGCTACCTCCTTCATAACTGAGAAGGGAAACTACTGCTACAAGGTGATGCCGTTGGGACTAAAGAACGTCGGAGTCACCTACCAAAGGTTGATGAACAAAGTCTTCAAGAGCCAGATCGGACGCAACATGGAGGTATACATGGACAACATGCTGACAAAGAGCATCCACGCCACCAGCAATATCGCCTATCTAACGGAGACTTTCGATAACCTCCGCCGGTATAGGATGATGCTGAACCCCCGTATGTGTGCCTTTGAGGTGACGGCCGGCAAATTCTTGGGTTTCATGGTGACCCAACTAGGAATAGAGGCGAATCTCGATAAAGTCCGAGCCATCTTGGACATGAAATCTCCCTCCAATAAGAAGGAAGTGCAACGTTTAGCCGGAAGGGTAGCGGCCCTGAGCCATTTCCTGTCCAAGTCTGCGAGAGGTGTTTACCTTTCTTCAAGGCACTATGCCGAGTCAATGGTTTCGGGTGGACCAGGGAGTGTCAGGAGGCCTTCGAAGGATTAAAAGAATTCCTATCCCCCCCACTGCTGTCCAAGCCAAGAAGTGGAGAAGAACTCTTCTTTTACCTCGCGGCTTCCCCCGAAGCGGTTAGTTCCATGCTGGTGTGCATGGATGCCGATGGGATGCAAAAGCCAGTGTATTACACCAGCAAGGTGCTGCATGATGCGGAGACAAAGTACTCAGAAGTTGAAAAGGTCATCTTTGCACTGATCGTCTCCACCCAACGCCTCAGGCCCTATTTCCAAGCTCACCCGATCGTGGTGGTCACCGACCAGCCGCTCAAGGCGGTCCTGTCCCGTCCTGATACTTCTGGCCGGCTGGCAAAGTGGACGGTCAAGTTGGGAGAATTCGAACTATCGTTTCGGCCTAGGACAGCTATGAAGTCCCAAGTCTTAGCAGACTTCTCGGTCGAAGGTACCTGTGTTGACCCAATTGAGGATTTTGATGATTAACAAAACTATTTGAGTATAACATTTGAAGTTACTAATGATTTTGATTAAGTTTTTCAGATTATAAGTCAATTGATGATCAAAATCAAGAGAAAATCAAGTTCTGGTTGAATCTAATGTCAAGGTAAGATTGCAGACATTAGAGTCGACACATGGAATCGCAGAGTCGACTCCGAAAAAGGGCACAGACTTAGAGTCGACTCCGGGACTGTGAGAGCCGACTCTATCAGAAAAACAGAACGATGGATTTTCAGGCCACGACTTAGAGTCGACTCCCAGACTGTTAGAGTCGACTCCAGAAGAATTTTGTGTCGACCCCAGAAAAGTCAGAGACGACTCCAGATCGAGCGGATTAAAGAATTTCGAGTTAGAGCCGACTCCAGAAAAGCCAGAGCCGACTCCAGAATGTCAGACACGGCTCCAGAACTGTCAGAACGACTCTAAACTTTATCTTTATCTATTTTAATCCCAACGGCTATTGTTATTTATGGATCTAATCCTTTTCACTTGCTTCTAACGGATAGTTTCAAACTATTTATGGATTAATCGGATCTATAAGAAGAGGGTTGATTGCATCCCAAAAAAAAGACAAGAGAGGCAAAAAGAAAAGAATAGAGAAAATCTTGAGATCTATCAGAAAAGAAAAGAGGAAAAACCTGTAAGGAAAGATCATACTCATTCCCCAAAAGAAGAGAAGAGATTCCAAGCCTTTGCTGTTCTATTTAGAAGAAATCTCAAAGAAGAAAGAAGCCCTAGTTTTTCAATCTTCTGAGTCTCAAGAGCATATTCAAAGGAAGATCCATTCAAAGGAAGAGAAGGAAGAAGCCACCAAGATCTTCGAATCAGGCTTTGGTTCCTAATCTCTTATTATTGTTTCATTATTGTATATTTGCTCATTGAAGGAGCAGTTTGCTTTTGTAAAAAAATTGTTTGCTGGGTCAATCTGGTGATTGATTCAGTTGAGGCTGTTAGCCTTGTGCAAGCATTAGCTTGTGGTTTTAGGTTTTGTGCTGGTGAGCCTTGAAAACCAGCTGGGTTCGTTGTGCACCCGGGAAAACAACAAGTTTGAGTTGTGAGCTTGCAAAACAACTCTGCTGTAATCAGTTTGATTATAGTGTGGACCCAAGAGGTACTTGGGAGTGGACGTAGGTGTAGGTACACCGAACCACTATAAAATCTATTGTGTTTGCCGTGATTGTCTCTTTATCTTCAACTCTCTATTTATAGTTGCTTAGTTTTAAATCTGTGAATCTAAGTTTTTATTTCCGCTGGGGGTTATCTTTCAAAAGAGTTTAATTTTTGAAAAACCCAATTCACCCCCCCTCTTGGGTTGCTATCTGGACCAACAATTGGTATCAGAGCTAGTGCTCATTTGATTTGATCTAACGATCAAGAGTCAAAGATCCACATGGCAACTCAAGCTGGTTCATCTTTTTTCGAAGGTCAATCTACTAATAGACCACCCTTATTTAATGGTTCTAACTATGGTTATTGGAAGGCTAGAATGAAAATATTCATTCAAGCACTTGACTATGATCTATGGAGTATTATAGTCAATGGACCACACACACCCACTGCTAGAGTTAATGGCATGGAGATTCCTAAACCGGAAACGGAATGGGATGAACATGATAGAAAATTGGCACAACTCAATGCCAAAGCAATGAATGTCTTATACTGCTCATTAGATGCAAATGAATTCAATCGCATATCTATTTGCATTTCTGCTAAGGAAATCTGGGATAGACTTGAAGTTACCCATGAGGGAACAAATCAAGTCAAGGAATCCAAGATTAACATGCTAGTTCATAAATATGAATTGTTTAAAATGGATGCATGTGAATCTATTGCTGATATGTTTACAAGATTTACTGACATAGTTAATGGTTTAAAAAGTCTTGGTAAATCTTATGATAATTCTGATCTTGTGAGAAAGGTCTTGCGTTCCTTGCCTAGGACTTGGGAAGCTAAGGTGACGGCAATACAAGAGGCAAAGGATCTAAGTACACTACCCCTAGAAGAACTGTTGGGATCCTTGATGACTCATGAGCTTCAAATCAAGCAACATGTTGATGATGATGAGTCAAAGAAGAAAGAAATATGGCTCTTAAGATTTCTGAATATATGGAAGAGCCTCATGAATCCGAGGATGAAAGTGATGATGAGGACATGGCACTCATCACAAGAAAATTTAAAAGATTCATGAAGAAGAAGAAGTTTGAAAAGAAAAAGCCCTTTGCAAGAAAAGATGAGGACAAGGGCAAAGAAAAGGAAGTTATTTGCTTTGAATGCAAGAAGCCGGGTCACTTTAAATCTGAATGCCCTCAACTAAAGAAAGGCACCCGGAGGTTCAAAAAGAAGGCAATGATGGCCACATGGAGCGATTCGGAAAGCACAAGTTCCGAAGAAGAAGAAAAGAGTGAAATGGCCAATCTATGCTTCATGGCGGACAATGATGAGGTAAGTCCGAGTTTTCTTGATGACTTCACTTTTGATGAATTACATAGTGCTTTTTATGAATTAATGGATGATTTTGCAAACCTAAGTTCAAAGAACAAAGATTTGAAAACTCAAATGCAAAAACTATCATTAGAAAATGAAAAGCATGTTGTTGATAAAGAACTTTTAATAAAAGAAAAAGAAAGTTTGAAAAATGAAGTTGATAGACTTAAGCCTATAGTTGATAAATTTACTCTAAGCTCTATCAAACTTAATATGATTTTGGAAAATCAAAAGGCTTTTTGATAAAGCTGGATTAGGATATAATCCACTTAAAAAGCAAAAATCATTGAAGAACATTTTTGTACATGCTGAAAAATCATTAAACATTACTTGTTTTAAATGTGGAAACAAAGGACATAAATCATATATGTGTAAATCTTCACATAAAAGAAAAAGATGATTTGGGTTCCCAAAGGAACAATGTTTAATGCTTCTAACCATGAAGGACCCAAGAAGGCTTGGGTACCTAAAATTAAGACATAAATGTTTTGCAGGAGTGTCTTGCAGCCATCAGACTGAAAAGAAAATGGTACCTGGACAGTGGTTGCTCAAGACACATGACGGGTGACAAAGATCAATTCATCACCCTTGAATCAAAAAGAGGTGGAGTAGTTACTTTTGGTGATAATGGTCAAGGCCATATCATGGGCATTGGTAAGATTCAAATTACTCCATCTACTCATATTGATAATGTTTTATATGTTGATGGACTTAAACATAATCTAATAAGTATTAGCCAACTGTGTGACAAAGGTTTCAAGGTTTCCTTTGAAGCTTCTGTTTGCACTGTTACTAATCCCATTGATAATAGCATTATTCTTGTTGGTAAACGCTATGGCAATGTGTACTTAATTGATTTGTAATTTACTTAATTGAATGTGAGATGGCTTATCTCATGCAAGTAATTTCATTCCTAGTCATCGAATATGTGATGCATGTCAATTTGAACTTCTTTCAAATCTAAGAATGTTGTTTCAACTACTAGGCCACTAGAGAGACCTTTTTGGACCTACTAGAGTCATATGGTCTAGTGATAGTAGATGATTACTCTAGATTCACTTGGGTAATTTTTGGCTCACAAAGATGAGACTTTCTCAATATTCATGAAATAAGAAAGTCACTAATGAGAAAAACACTACCATAGTGTCTATTAGAAGTGATCATGGAACTGAATTTGAAAATCACTTATTTGAAAAATTCTGTTTTGAAAAAGGTGCACCTGTGGAGTTGTAGAAAGGAAGAATAGGACTTTAGAAGACATGGCCCGTACCATGCTATGTGAAAGCCAACTTCCAAAATATTTTTGGGCGGAAGCTATAAACACAGCTTGTTACATTCTAAATAGAGCCCTAATTAGACCTATCCTTAAGAAAACTCCCTATGAACTTTGGATCAATAGGAAACCAAATTTAAGTTATTTTCATGCATTTGGTTGTAGATGTTTTATTCATAACAATGGTAAGGATAATCTTGGGAAGTTTGACGCAAAGTCTGATGAAGGTATCTTCCTAGGATATTCTACATCTAGCAAAGCATATAGAGTATTTAATAAGAAAAGCTTAGTTGTAGAAGAATCCATTCATATAGTGTTTGATGAGTCTTTAGCATCAAGTTCAGATAAAATTGATGATGAGGAAGATACATCTTTGATTGAAAGAGATATTGAAAAATTAAATGTATCTTCAGATCAAGAACCTGAAGTTAAGGATGATGACTCACCTAAGGATGATGGTATTGATACTGTTCAAAATGATCAAGATCTACCTAGAGATTGGAGATATGCTTATGGTCATCCTAAGGACCTAATCATAGGTGATCCATCTCAAGGTGTAAGGACTAGATCATCAATGAGAGATATCAATAATCATCTTGCATTTGTATCTCATATAGAACCTAAGACTATAGAGGAAGCCGAGAAAGATAGTTATTGGATGTTAGCAATGCAGGAAGAGTTAAACCAATTCACTAGAAATCAAGTCTGGACCCTAGTTGAAAGACCTAAAAATCACCCTATAATAGGATCTAAATGGGTATTTAGAAATAAATTAGATGAAAATGGCATAGTAATTAGAAACAAAGCTAGACTAGTTGCAAAAGGATATAATCAAGAAGAAGGTATAGATTTTGATGAAACTTTTGCACCTGTTGCTAGATTAGAAGCCATTAGGCTACTACTTGCATTTGCATGTCATATGAATTTCAACTTATTTCAAATGGATGTTAAAAGTGCATTTCTAAATGGTTTTATAAATGAGGAAGTTTATGTTGAACAACCTCCTGGTTTTGAAGATCATGAATTTCCAAACCACGTCTTCAAACTACACAAAGCACTTTATGGTTTAAAGCAAGCACCTAGAGCTTGGTATGATAGATTAAGTAAATTTTTAATTGAAAATGACTTTTCTAGAGGAAATGTTGATAAAACCTTGTTTTTAAAAAGAAAAGGAAAGGATTTATTAATCGTTCAAATTTATGTTGATGACATTATATTTGGTGCTACTAACAATCTCCTTTGTCAAGAATTTGCTAAGCTAATGCAGGGAGAATTCGAGATGAGCATGATGGGAGAACTAAACTTCTTCCTTGGACTTCAAATCAAACAAGAGAAAGCGGAATTTTCATTAACCAAACAAAGTATACAAAGGAAATACTCAAGAAATTTGGTATGGAATCTGCTAAACCTCTTGGTACGCCAATGAGTCCCTCATGCAAGCTGGACAAGGATGAAGTAGGTAAGAAAGTAGATCAGAAGCATTACAGAGGTATGATTGGATCACTTCTTTATCTAACTGCAAGTAGGCCAGATATCATGTTTTCTGTCTGCTTATGTGCAAGATATCAATCTAATCCTAAGGAATCACATTTACTTGCTGTTAAAAGAATCTTTAGATACTTAAATGGAACTAAAAATGTAGGATTATGGTATTCTAGAGACTCAACCTTAAAATTGATTGCTTATTCTGATTCTGACTATGCTGGTTGTAAATTAGATAGAAAGAGTACAAGTGGGGTATGCCAACTTTTAGGAAGTAACTTAATCTCTTGGTTTAGCAAGAAGCAAAATTCGGTTGCATTATCCACTGCTGAGGCAGAGTATGTTGCAGCTGGAAGTTGCTGTGCTCAAATCCTTTGGATTAAGCGACAACTTGAAGATTATGGTATCACACTTGATAAAATACCTATTAAATGTGATAATACTAGTGCTATCAATCTAACTAAAAATCCAATTCAACATTCAAGAACTAAACACATTGAAATTAGACATCACTTTATTAGAGAACATGTAACTAACAAAGATGTTTGTCTTGAATATGTTAATACTAATGATCAATTAGCTGATATTTTACCAAACCTTTGAGTGAGGAGAGATTTTGCTATCTTAGAGGAGAATTAGGAGTTTGTGATCCTTTAGAATAATTTTCTGAAACTCTTAAGGACAACAACTATCTAGACTTCATAATTTCTTGAAAATCCTCTATGTCCAATAAGGAAATTTATCTAGAAAGTTGATTTATTGTTTCCCCAATTGTTAAGGAACACTTATCTAGAGTTTGATGATTAATTTGATCAGTTTCAGATCCTTGAAATTTGATTTTTTCTGAAACTATTGTGGAGTCGACACCTCAGTTTGTGGAGTCGACACCTTCTTATTTTGATGTTCTGTCTGGGCAATTAGAGCCGACTCTGGCTTCTGTAGAGCCGACTCTAATTCGGGCGCTGACAGATTCTCTGGTTCGGAGCCGACACCTCGTTTTCGGGAGTCGACTCTAAGTGGAACTAGGTCAAAATAAAAAGGGCGGAGTCGACCCCAAACGATTTCTATCGTCTCCTAAACCTTTTCAAACTGTTCCAAACTGATTCCAAACCCTCCAAATCCCTCAAAACCCTTGATTACTCATTCCAATCGAATCCAATGGCTCCCAAAAGGCGTGCTATCATTGGTGGTTCGACTGTTCCGACGAAGCGCCGTTCAAATCGGAGGCAACCTTCGTCATCTTCTTCATCTGCCACTCAAGATGACTCTCCACCCTCACCATCTTCTCCTCGAGTCGACCAATTAGCTGGTAAGGCCATTACAACCGGAAGAAAAGTTGATTTCAACTTCTTTATTTCGGAGGGCTTTGCTATTGGGCGATTGTTGAAAGAAATGGGATGGGAGAAGGTCTGCTCTTTGGATATCCCTACCTACCCTGCCCTAGTAAGAGAGTTTTATAATGATTTAAGTAGAGGAGAGGGAGGCTTAGTAAGTGTTGTAAGAGGAACAAAGGTAATCATCACAGCCGAATCCCTTGGTAATTTATTGGAAATGCCTACTGTTGGACTTGTTGAATATCATCATGAAGATAGAGGAGGAGCACTATCAAGGATGTTAGGGAGAGAAGTTTCTGAGTTTGAGGAAATCTTGGCAAATCAACTTAATTTGGAACTCAGATTACTTCACAATATCTGTGGAAGGATTCTTTTCCTAAAATCGGAAGGTTTGAATATGTCTCGGAGCGAGACGTTTTATTGATGGACTGCATACTCACTGGTAGACCTTAAATCTTGCTGGATGATGATAGGCTATATGGCGGAGGCAGCTACTAAGAAGAGATCTACATTGCCATATGGTATGGTTTTAACATTGGTATTCAGAAGCCAAGGTGTACTTATAATGGACAATGAGCCACTAAGAAAGTTAAGACATACAGATTACTATAGTGTCTCTACAATTCACCGAATGGGCTTTAGAAAAGAAAATGGAAACTGGATTAAAAGAGGACATGAGGCCAGAGCTGAAGAGGTTAGAGTTGAGGAAGTCAGAGGAGAAGACATTCCTGAACCATCTGCTGGACCTTCTTCTGCTGGACCATCTGCTGGACCCTCAGAAGCTGGACCTAGCTCTCAACTTCCACATCAGTCAGCAATGGCATCAGAAAGATTTTCTGAGGAGCAAATTGGTCAGCTCAGGCTTTACTGGCTGAGTATGACAGTCAAAGAACAAATGATATGTGTAAATTAAGAGAGGAGTTCAATCAATTAAAGGATGAGATTAATTCAAGACTTGACATGATTTCTTTTTCAATTAGCAATTCCGTCGAATCCTTTAGCACTGATCTTCATAAAATTTTTGAAAGGATGGAAGGCATTGCAGACGGTTCTGGAAAGTATCTTCATGCTACAAGTCAACTAAAGAAAGATATCGACCTTGCCGTCTCTCAAATTGAAGCATGTCTTGAAAGTTTTAAGAAGACCCAAAAAGATGATGTTATGGAAATGATTGGACATTTAAAGAAAATTGTGTATAAGCATATTTGATTTTGATCCTAGGTTGTATCTTAGGATTTCTTGTTTTCTTTCTTAGCATGTATCTAGGATTTACATACTTAAATCTGTCATTTTTGAATACATGTAATGATCTTGCTTTGGAATGAATGAAATTACACTTTTATTACAAATTTATCTGATTGATTGAATGTCAATGAATAAGTTTCCTATCTTTATGATTATTCGAACCAACATCTCGCTTGATAACATTCTTTATTGCTTTTAAACTCACCTTATTGTTGATAACAAAAAAGGGGGAGAGATAAGTGTATATGCATATAAGAAAGAGAAAGAAGAGAAAGAGAAAGAAAATGAAGAACAATTTTGAGAATGAGAATTTTTAGAAAGAATTCAGTTTATCTACATAGGGGGAGCTATTCAATGCAGGGGGAGCTTAATAAATTTCTCCATATAAAAGTTAAATCATTTTGATTGATGTCAAGTTTTGTTTATTTTTATTCATTTTGAATATTGGCATCAAATTCTCTATTAAGTCTCTAAGCTTTAACAATGTCTATAATTCTCAATTCAAATGAATTTTTAATGCATATACTCAAAGTTTTTGTCATCATCAAAAAGGGGGAGATTGTTGACCCAATTGAGGATTTTGATGATTAACAAAACTATTTGAGTATAACATTTGATGTTACTAATGATTTTGATTAAGTTTTTCAGATTATAAGTCTATTGATGATCAAAATCAAGAAAATCAAGTTCTGGTTTGAATCTAATGTCAAGGTAAGACTGCAGACATTAGAGTCGACACATGGAATCGCAGAGCCGACTCCGAAAATGGCACAGACTTAGAGTCGACTCCGGGACTGTGAGAGCCGACTCTATCAGAAACAACAGAACGTTGGATTTTCAGGCCACGACTTAGAGTCGACTCCCAGACTGTTAGAGTCGACTCCAGAAGAATTTTGTGTCGACCCCAGAAAAGTCAGAGACGACTCCAGATCGAGCGGATTAAATTATTTCGAGTTAGAGCCGACTCCAGAAAAGCCAGAGCCGACTCCAGAATGTCAGACACGGCTCCAGAACTGTCAGAACGACTCTAAACTTTATCTTTATCTATTTTAATCCCAACGGCTATTGTTATTTATGGATCTAATCCTTTTCACTTGCTTCTAACGGATAGTTTCACACTATTTGTGGATTAATCGGATCTATAAGAAGAGGGTTGATTGCATCCCAAAAAAAAAAAGACAAGAAAGAGGCAAAAAGAAAAGAATAGAGAAAATCCTTGAGATCTATCAGAAAAGAAAAGAGGGAAAACCTGTAAGGAAAGATCATACTCATTCCCCAAAAGAAGAGAAGAGATTCCAAGCCTTTGCTGTTCTATTTAGAAGAAATCTCAAGAGAAGGAAGAAGCCCTAGTTTTTCAATCTTCTGAGCCTCAAGAGCATATTCAAAGGAAGATCCATTCAAAGGAAGAGAAGGAAGAAGCCACCAAGATCTTCGAATCAGGCTTTGGTTCCTAATCTCTTATTATTGTTTCATTATTGTATATTTGCTCATTGAAGGAGCAGTTTGCTTTTGTAAAATCAAATACTGTTTGCTGGGTCAATCTGGTGATTGATTCAGTTGAGGCTGTTAGCCTTGTGCAAGCATTAGCTTGTGGTTTTAGGTTTTGTGCTGGTGAGCCTTGAAAACCAGCTGGGTTCGTTGTGCACCCGGGAAAACAACAAGTTTGAGTTGTGAGCTTGCAAAACAACTCTGCTGTAATCAGTTTGATTATAGTGTGGACCCAAGAGGTACTTGGGAGTGGACGTAGGTGTAGGTACACCGAACCACTATAAAATCTATTGTGTTTGCCGTGATTGTCTCTTTATCTTCAACTCTCTATTTATAGTTGCTTAGTTTTAATCTGTGAATCTAAGTTTTTATTTCCGCTGGGGGTTATCTTTCAAAAGAGTTTAATTTTTGAAAAACCCAATTCACCCCCCTCTTGGGTTGCTATCTGGACCAACAACCTGGACAAAAGAACAAAGGGAAGAAACCCGTACAAGCCCTTCAGATGATGAAATCAAGGAAGAAGGGAGGGACTAGCTCCTTCATGTGGATGGGGCATCAAACTCTCAGGGAAATGGGGCTGGCCTCATTCTAGCCAGTCTCGATGGAGTGGTGACGGAGTACGTCCTCCGTTTCCTTTTTCCAGCTACCAACAACCAAGCCGAGTACGAAGCCCTATTATCCGAAATACGGCTAGCTTGTGAGCTCGGGGTAAAGCATCTCAGAGTTTTCACCGACTCTCAGCTAGTTTGTGGCCAGATAAAGGGGGAATACGAGGCAAGATCCCATCATGTCACGTTACCTGAGTATGGTGCAGTCACAGGTCTCCCCCTTAACCCATTTTAGCATCAGTTACATTCCCTGGGAGGAGAACGCCAGAGCCGACACGCTGTCTCGTCTAGCTACATCGGCCGACGGAACATTGGGAAGAACTTATATGGAGCGCATGGAGACCCCGAGCATTGACACAATAAAAGAATCCATGCCAGTCCGCCAAGAGCCTTCTTGGACGGACGCCCACACTAAGTACTTTACTACTAGAGCCCTACCAACTGACCCCATTGAAGTCAAGATCTTCAAACGGCGAATACACAACTTTCTAATGTTCGATGGGCGGCTGTATATCAGAGGTCCTCCCATCCCCTCTTGAGATGTGTTGGCCCCATAGATGCCGATTACATCCTCTGAGAGATCCATGAAGGTATCTGCGGAAGCCACTTGGGGGGCAGAGCACTGGCCTACAAAGCCCAACGCCAAGGCTATTACTGGCCCACCATGCGGGAGGACGCGGCCGAGCTAGTCCGAAAATGTGATAGTTGCCAGCGGCATGCCAACATCCAACGACAACCAACTTCTCGACTGAGCCCTCTATCGGCTCCATGGCCGTTTGCCCAAAGGGAGATGGACATCTTGGGACCTTTCCCTCCTGCTTCTGGCCAACGGAGGTACTTGCTTGTCGCCATCGATCATTTCACTAAGTGGGTGGAAGCTGAAGCGCTAGCCAAGATTACTGAAGCTAAGGTGAGGAGTTTCTTTTTGAAGTTCATTATTTGCCGATTTGGACTACCCCACACGCTCGTTATCGACAACGGATGCCAGTTCGATAATGGCCCATTCAGAGACTTCTGTACTGAACTGGGAATACACCAAAGGTTCACTTCTGTTGGTCACCCGCAAACTAACGGGGCTACCGAAGTGATGAATCATACAATCTTAGAAGGACTCAAGACGCGCTTGGACAACTTCAAGGGGAGATGGGTAGAAGAGCTCCCGAATGTACTATGGGCTTATCACACAATGCCCCATGCTCCCACTGAAGAGACTCCATTCAGCCTTGTCTTCGGAACAGAAGCCATCGTCCCAGTGGAGATCGGTGTCCCTAGTCCCCGGACACAGTCGTACAATGAAGATGACAATCCCAGTCAACTAAGGGCTAACCTCGCCTCGTCGAAGAGCTTCGCTATCAAGCACGAATCAGAATGGCCTCTTACCGACAAAGGATTGCAAAGTACTACAACGCCCGAGTCCATCCCAAGACGTTCCTTCCGGGAAATTTGGTCCTCAGGCGAGCTGTAGTCTCCAAACCTATGGAGGGAGGCAAGCTATCCCCCAATTGGGAAGGGCCTTATCGGGTCACCCAGGCACTTCATCACGAAGCTTACCGGATCGAAGAACTAGACGGGACACCCCTCCCTCATACCTAGAATGCGGATAATCTCAGGCGGTATTATCAGTAACCCATTATCATATTTGTTTTAAACATTAGCCTATAATTGTCGTTCATCCTTTTGCACTAATGAAAGTACTTAAGCATTCTGGCTTCTCAATTAAGCCCGGCTCCACACCGGTACCCTAATGCCCGTCTTCGCGTCGGCACCTAAAGCCCAGCTCCGCATCGGCACTTAAAGCCTGGCTCCGCATCGGCACTAAAGTCCGGCTCCGCGTCGGCACCTAAAGCCCGGCTCCGCATCGGCACTTAATGCCCGGCTCCGCGTCGGCACCTAAAGCCCGGCTTCGCATCGATACTAAAGCCTAGCTCTGCATCGGCACCTAAAGCCCGGCTCGCGTCGACACCTAAAGCCCGGCTCCGCATCGGCTCCTAAAGCCCAGCTCCGCGGCGGCACCTAAAGCCCGGCTCCACGTCGGCACCTGAAGCCCAGCTCGCATCGGCACCTAAAGCCCGGCTCTGCGTCGCACTTAAAGCCCGGCTCCGCGCCGGCACTTAAGCCCCGCTCCGTGTCGGCATTTTATCCAACCTCGTGTTGGCATTGAACGACTTTGCGTCCGCACAAACGTGGTCCTACTCTAAGTGCTTTGACCCTCGTGTCTGCAACCAAGACTGATCCCACATCAATTCTCTAATTGATTTTCTAATGTCCCTCAAAAAGGGAATCGTATCGTAATTTTTTGGCCATAGGTTTTTGGTTCGCGTCAATTCACACGCTAGCAGACCCAATTATGAACCAAGATATAAACATTACGGATCAAAAGATTCATTAATAGCCAAAGTTTACAAAATTGCCAATTTAAATTGGACTTGAAGCATTACAGTCAAAGTGAAAGAGACTAGGGATCGTCTGGAGCTAAGTTGTCATCTTCCGGGACATCATCTGGCTCCAACCCTTCGATCCCTTCAAGGCCATAGAGTTTTTGGATTTTTTCCTTGCAGTTTTGGAAGCCGCCCTCATATGCAAAAGCTGTCGACTCAGCCAATTCCCTGCTAAAGGCGCTAGACTTCCTGAAGTTCTCTACGGCCTATGTAGCTCTCTTCTCTGCCTCGGAAGTTCTCTGCTCGGCTTCTACAACCTTTTGCTTGATTTCTGCAGCCTTTTTCTCGGCCTCTGCAGCCTTCTTCTCGGCCTCGGCGACTTTCTTCTCAGCTTCGATCATTGCCGTCTTCAAATCAGCAATTTTGGCATCGGACTGGCGGGCAATCTCCTCCGCATTCTTGGCCCTATCTTCGGCCGCCCCTATCTCAATGGTGGCGGAGTGTAATCGGTTCTTTAGCATATACACTTCCGACTCCGCCACCACTAATTTCTCCTCCGCTACCCTTTGTTTTTCTTCGGCCACCTGAGCATTATCTAGCTCATTGGCCGCTTTGCGTTGGGCGATTTCTAATGCCTTTTCTGCCTTCTCGGCTCTTAGCTGGAGGGCTTCGGCTTCGCCCTTAAGCGCTCGAGCAGTTTCTGCTCGGGTATCCTCCAAGGCCATTTCTTCCCTCTCTGCCCTGGCCCGGAGTTCTCGCATCTCCTTCAATGATTGATCGAGAGCAGCATCGCCCAGGGCCCATATGTCCCTCATGGCAATCATAGAATTCAATGCATGGATAGGGTGTTTAAGTTTGACAAAGATAACAGTCTAGAAAAAAAAACGATGATAGTAGAGCAAAACTCACCCAGAGGTGCGCTACAGATGCCTCTCGAAAGAAGGTAGCCCTCCCCTGATGACGGAGGAACTCCTGCACCTCGGACACAGATGCCTGTTTAGTGCTCGCTCGGCCCAACGACTATAATTCACCAAAATCGATTGGAAGGAAGCATCAATGCCCTTCGCTTCCGCCGATGTGGGGGCCGCATGGGAGGACTCTGCCTCGGACTCTACCACCCCTGGCACTTTCGCTGGTAGAGGCGCCTTGGTTGTTGCCCCCTTGGGGGATATAACAGCAGCTAGAGTTGGCTTTGTAGTTGAGTGGGCCGGCTCCGTCTCGACGGCTTCGGGCGGGGGTGACGGTGCTTTCACAACTCGCTCTGGAGAAGTATCGAGCAGAATAACAGGAGGGGGAGCCGGTGCTGCGAAGGCAAATCACTTCTTCCCTCCTCGTTCCGCCCAACTTCCCCGCTGGCTTCGGCCCATACTGCGTTGTTCCTCACGGGCTCATCGGCTTGGGCTTCCACCGCCTCGTGCCCGTGCAAAGGCTCCATGACCTCAGCCCTACCGGCTTCGACCCTTTCGGCGTCGGTCCTCCTAGGAATCTTGGCGACGGCCCTCCTCTCGGCGGGGGCCCCATTCCCCTTGGCCTTCCTCTTCCTGGTAGCGGCTTGCCTGATCTTACGGAGTGATGGCATCATCCTATATCAAAAAATAGGAAAGGAGTTAAAAATAAATAAATAATAAAAATGAATGCAAAGAACAGAAGAAGAGGGGAAGGAGGTGAGTAATCAAGTGCTCACCGCTAGATGGAATAAGGCCAGTGAGGCAGAGGTTTTCATTAGTCAGAAGCTGATTGCACCGAAGGACATCGGCAGTTAGAAGTTGCCCAAAGGCCATTCGATCCCTCGGAAGGATGGAAGAATCCATATTGGCATCAGTGTTTGGTGTCCCCCAGCTTCCGCTCACCCCCTCGACATTGGAAAAAAAAACTTATCTTTCCACCCTTTAACAAAGGTGGGAAGATACAATTTGAGGATCCTAGTGGGTCTTGGGGTGAAGGACCACCAACCCGTTTGCTTGCGGAGGGTATAGAAACTGCGAAATAAGGAAATGCTGGCCTCTATATCTTGCAGATGACAAAGAATCAGAAAACCAATGATGGTTCGGATGGAATTAGGGACTAATTGGGAGGGTGTTAAAGAAAACCTACTTAGAAGATTGAGGATGAAAGGGTGAATGGGTAATCGAAGTGCTGCCTTAAAGAAGGCTCCGTACAAGGCAACCCTTCCGGGACGGGAAGAGGTTACCCTGTCATTAGGAGCGGGGTAGGACAAACGTACGTTTGGAGGAAAATTATATTTGGCTCCTAAGTTCAGTATGTCTTGAGCATACATGGTGGAGGCAGTCCACTCGGGGGACTCCTTGACAGCACTAGAGGGACTAGCGGCTGCCGGACAGCGTTAGGGAGAGGTTCGTACGACGGCTGGCCGACCCCCGGTTGCGGGGTGTCTGGCTGACCGCCGCCGTTCCGGTGAAGTGTGGTCAGAAGACGGGGTGGTCCAATGACTCGGTAAAGAAGCAGAAGGTTGAGAAGGAATGGGGGAACGACCTCCGGAATCAGAAATAGAGCAGGAAGGCGAAGAAGCCATGGGAACTAACCTAGAAAGCTCGAACTGAGATTAAAGGAGCACAAGGAGGGGAACAGACACAGGAGGCAGACGGACGCTTGCAGACTCAAGGCAGGCGGTTGTAACGTAAGAGAAGGTGGGGATGGGAGGATAAGGACGATTTTTTTCTTTTATATCCCCATTTCAAATCATTCCGCGGCTGTCCGGTTTAACCATGTGTCTACTTTCAACTGGAAGCCGCTTCGGTAGCCCATCGGCGCAAAAAAAGCGAAAAGATTCACCACTAAAAAGATGGTGGTGTCCTTACCGCAATGATGACGCTCATCTTTTTACAACTCCTTACTCGAGAGAAATCTTCCCCAATCCCAACAGCATAAATGGACGAAATAATGGCACGGAGGTCAGCCGCCTGGTGGATATTAACACCCGTTCGCTGGTGACTGTGCACCCACCCATCTTAGGGGCGGGGGGCATCTGATATGGTTGACCATCTCCTCTGGGTAGTGTTATAACCCCCTGTGCAATTTCTGGAATTAATGATGTGATAGCTTGTTCTCGGGATTTTGGAATCCTTGTCCCCGCCCTTGGCTCCGGCCTCCAGTTCTAGCCTTTGGCTTTGGCCTACAGCGTCGGCTCTAGCCTCCAGCTCCGACCTTTGGCTCCGGCCTACGGCTTTGGTCTGGCTCTAACCATAACTTGGTGCCATACTTTCTAAAATACACTGAAACCCACTTCAAGTAACAGACCCCAAGATTCGAGACATCTGTTACCGCTTATCTCGCTCGCTGAAATCATGGGCAGGTACTAGCGCGCCCCGTAGTTACCAGCTTACACGGCGCCCATTCAGTAACGGCTCACCCATTGGCCGTTCAGGGAACGTGGCTCCCCAGAGAGGTATAAGAAGAGGACCCGAGCTCAACGCGGGGGGACTCTTGTCTTTCGAACTCTACTGATATACAACTTTCCTGTTCTACAACCCACTGACTTGGGTGTCGGAGGGTCCCCACCGGAACCACCGATCCGGGACTTTTTGCAGGCTCCTGGAGGATGACGGTGGCCTTTCTGTACTCTAGAAGGCCTGCAGAGATCTCAGCTCACCCGACGGTCATTGCAAGTGGTTTGGCAGCAACAGATTGGCGTGCCAGGAAGGAGGGGTAGGTGAACGTTTGTTCAACGTATCTGCGACCCCTGCAAGGGAGACGATGGTAACCACGCGAGCTCAGGAAGCTTCTACTAGTTAGGCTGCGGAGCGTATCCCGCAGGCTGAACAATTGGAGGACAACCTCCATGTTCCGCCTCCTGCGCCACCACAGGTTAGCCAGTTCGATCAGCTAGATGCCTTGGCCCATCAAGTGCAGGATCTGATGACAGTGGTACGGGGACTGCAGGAGCATTGCTTCGCTGCCATACCTAGGCCGCTGTCTCAGCCCCCTCCGCTCCGCGAGGAAGGCCATGAAACCATTCAACCTCATCAGGGAAGGACCCCTCCTGAGGCCTCCCACCACTCATCCCCGAGGTCTCGTAGCCGGGAAACCTCGAAATGGCGATGGTCCCTTTCCTGTCATTCCGATCGTTCTCGCAGGCGACGCAGTGAGAAGGAGCCACGGCGATTGCACCCAATACACCGGTGGGCCTCTCCATCCTCTTCCTCTGACTCTTATAAAGGAGACTCGAGCAAGAAGGCCGCTCGTCGGGCCGAGCAATGGCTCAACGAGTATCATCAATGATTGGAGGAACTTAGCCACCTGATCGCCAACCCAAACGGAGTGGACTATAACCGCCGTCCACCTCTTTCGCATCGCATCATGGAGGAGCCGGTCCCACCCCGGTTTCGTCTCTCTCAGCTGGACCCGTATGATGGTACGATGGACCCCCTAGACTACTTGGAGAGTTACAAGGTCCTCATGCAGGTCCAGAGGGCGACGAACCCTCTCCTGTGTATTGCCTTTCCAGCCATACTTTGGAAGGCGGCGTGCATGGTACTCTCGTCTGCCACCATGCAGCATCAACTCATTCAAGCAACTCGAGCGATCTTTCCTAGCCCACTTCGATGCATGCCAGAAGATCCCTCGAGTCGTCGATAGCTTGTTCGCTGTCCAACAAAGGAGCAGAGAAACTCTGAAGGATTTCATGGCTCGGTTCAAGGAGGCCGCGCTCGAGGTCTATAACTTGGAGGATTCTGTAGCCACTCTCGCGCTGATGCAAGGACTCCGCCCATCCAGATTTGTGTATTCTCTAGATAAAAAGCCCCCCTGGCTCCTACGCCGAGCTGCTAAGCCGAGCACAAAAGTACATTAGCGTCGACAAAGCAGATTCTTCCAGAAGGGAGGCCGACAAAAGTTCCAGCAAGAAGTCAGCACCCGTAGAATCCGCTGGAGGATGGTTCAGAAAGCCTGAGCCATCTCATCGCGCGGATAGCCGACCCCAAACACTAGTTCCCAAGGAGCATTTCATACCCCTCCTCGCTCTGATATCTCACATCTTGTTAGAGATCGAGGAAGAGCCTTACTTTCGGCGTCCACCTCCAATGAAGTCAGGGGTCCCCCGCAGCAAAGAAGTCTATTGCCGATATCACAGAGACTATGGCCACGACACTGAAGATTGCTGCCAACTGAAAAAAGCTATCAAGGAGCTTGTCCAGCAAGGCCATCTGAGCAAGTTCATCCGCCGAGGGAACCCTACAACCGCAGGTCCGTCAGCACCTCCCATGCAGCAGATTTCCTTGGACATTGCCCCAACAGAGAAGACGGTGGCCATGATCTCCTCGGGGGCAGGCAGCGGTTCCAAAAGACAGCGAGAGGAAGATGACAATCCTGTAATTCCTTTTTTCAAAAAAGACCTAGAGGAGGTAGTGAATAAAAACGATGATGGCATTGTCGTCTCTATGACGATCGCCAAGCATCCTATAAAGCGGATTTTGGTTGATAGTGGAAGCTCAATGAATGTTTTAAGTTACGATGCTTGTGTTAGAATGAGTTTACCTGCAAGTTCTCTTTTACCTGTCACCACTCCGCTGATGGGCTTCACCGGGGATTCAGTCTATGTCGAAGTGAAATCACTCTCCCAGTCACAGCCGGAACCCCACCATGCCAGAGCACGGTTCTTATGAACTTCTTGGTGGTGCGGGTCCCCTTGGCGTACAATGCTATTTTGGGGGAGACCTGGCTTAAACCTGTTGGATGCTGTCATCTCCACTAAAAGGCTACTTGTGAAGTTCCCCACCAACGAAGGAATAGGAGAAATGAGGGGAGAGCAAAACCCGTTGCCACTCTGCTACCACCTAGCCCCCAGTCCGCAAGAGACCGCATCGGCGACTGTACCTAAACAGACTGACCCCCGAGAGGTGGAGAAGAGAGGGAAGCCGGCCGAGCACCTCCAGACTTTTCCCTTGGGAGACAACCCCGCGAAGACCATCCAAGTCGGGGCATTGCTTCCAGAGGAGGCCCGCGATCAGCTCCTTGCTTTCTTGCGCTCCAACTCCGATGTCTTCGCATGGTCGTCGTCTGATATGCCAGACATCCCCAAGGAGATAATCACTCACCAACTCAACCTCAAGCCAGAATGCCGGCCTATCCGACAGAAGAAGAGGAGTTTCGCTTTGAATAGATAAAAGGACGTCGATGAGGAAGTCCGTAAACTAAAAGCTACATGCCACATTCGGGAAGTTCGATACCCCGATTGGTTGGACAAGGTCGTGATGGTCCGCAAGGCCAACCGGAGTTGGAGGATGTGTGTAGACTTCACCGATCTTAACAAAGCGTGCCCGAAGGACAGCTTCCCTCTGCCCCGAATCGATCAACTAGTAGACGCCACATCTGGCCATGAAGCACTTAGTTTCATGGATGCCTTCTCTGGGTACAACCAAATCAGGATGGAACCCGCAGACGAGGAGGCTACCTCCTTCATAACTAAGAAGGGAATACAAGGTGATGCCGTTCGGACTAAAGAACATCGGAGCCACCTACCAGAGGTTGATGAACAAAGTCTTCGAGAACCAGATCGGACGCAACATGGAGGTATACGTGGACGATATGCTGACAAAGAGCATCCACGCCACCAGCCATATCATCGATCTGACGGAGACTTTCGATAACCTCCGCCGGTATAGGATGATGCTGAACCCCCGTAAGTGTGCCTTTGGGGTGACGGTCGACAAATTCTTGGGTTTCATGGTAACCCAACAAGGAATAGAGGTAATCCCGATAAAGTCCGAGCCATCTTGGACATGAAATCTCCCTCCAGTAAGAAGGAAGTGCAACGTTTGGTCGGAAGGGTAGCGGCCCTGAGCCATTTCCTGTCCAAGTCTGCGGAGAGGTGTTTACCTTTCTTCAAGGCACTACGCCGAGTCAATGGTTTTGAGTGGACCAGGGAGTGTCAGGAGGCCTTCGAAGGATTAAAAGAATTCCTATCTGCCCCACCACTGCTATCCAAGCCAAGGAGTGGAGAAGAACTCTTCTTGTACCTCGCGGCTTCCCCCGAAGCGGTTACTTCCGTGCGGGTGCGCATGGATGCCGATGGGACGCAAAAGCCAGTGTATTACACCAGCAAGGTGCTGCATGATGCAGAGACAAGGTACTCGAAAGTCGAAAAGGTCATCTTTGCACTGATCGTCTCCGCCCAACACCTCAGGCCCTATTTCCAAGCTCACCCGATCATGGTTGTCACCGACCAACCGCTCAAGGCGGTCATGTCCCGTCCTGATACTTCTGGCCGGCTGGCAAAGTGGACGGTCAAGTTCGGAGAATTCGATCTGTCGTTCTGGCCTAGGGCAGCTATGAAGTCCCAAATCTTAGCGGACTTCTTGGTCGAAGGCACCTGGACAAAAGAACAAAGGGCAGAAACCCGTACAAGCCCTTCGGATGATGAAATCAAGGAAGAAGGGAGGGACTGGCTCCTTCATGTGGATGGGGCATCAAACTCTCAGGGAAGTGGGGCTGGCCTCATTCTAGCCAGTCCCGATGGAGTGGTGACGGAGTACGCCCTCCGTTTCCTTTTCCCAGCTACCAACAATCAAGCCGAGTACGAAGCCCTATTATCCGGAATACGGCTAGCTTGTGAGCTCGGGGTAAAGCATCTCAGAGTTTTCATCGACTCTCAACTAGTTTATGGCCAGATAAAGGGAGAATACGAGGCACGAGATCCCATCATGTCACGTAACCTGAGTATGGTGCAGTTGCAGGTCTCCCCCTTAACCCATTTCAGCATCAGTTACAGTCCCCGGGAGGAGAACGCCAGAGCCGATGCGCTGTCTCGTCTAGCTACATCGGCCGACAGAACCTTGGGAAGAACTTATATGGAGCGCATGGAGACCCTGAGCATTGACACAATAAAAGAATCAATGCCAGTCCGCCAAGAGCCTTCTTGGATGGATGCCCACACTAAGTACTTTACTACTGGAGCCATACCAACTGACCCCACTGAAGTCAAGATCTTCAAACAGCGAATACACAAGTTCCTAATGTTCGACGGGCAGCTGTATCGGAGGTCCTTCTCCGATCCCCTCTTGAGATGTGTTGGCCCCATAGATGCCGATTACATCCTCCGAGAGATCTATGAAGGTATCTGCGGAAGCCACTTGGGGGGCAGAGCACTGGCCTACAAAGCCCAACGCCAAGGCTATTACTGGACCATCATGCGGGAGGATGCGGCCGAGCTAGTCCGAAAATGTGATAGTTGCCAGCGGCATGCCAACATCCAACAATAACCAACTTCTCGACTGAGCCCTCCATCGGCTCCATGGTCGTTTGCCCAATGGGGGATGGACATCTTGGGACCTTTCCCTCCTGCTTCTGGCCAACGGAGGTACTTTCTTGTTGCCATCGATCATTTCACTAAGTGGGTGGAAGCTGAAGCGCTAGCCAAGATTACTGAAGCTAAGGTGAGGAGTTTCTTTTGGAAGTTCATTATTTGCCGATTTGGACTACCCCACACGCTCGTTACCAACAACGGACGCCAGTTCGACAATGGCCCATTCAGAGACTTCTGTACTGAACTGGGAATACACCAAAGGTTCATTTGTTGGTCACCCGCAAACTAACGGGGCTACCGAAGTGATGAATCGTACAATCTTACAAGGACTCAGGACGCGCTTGGACAACTTCAAGGGGAGATGGGTAGAAGAGCTTCTGAATGTACTGTGGGCTTATCACACAATGCCCCGTGCTCCCACTGAAGAGACTCCATTCAGCCTTGTCTTCGGAACAGAAGCCGTCGTCCCAGTGGAGATCGGTGTCCCTAGTCCCCGGACACAGTCGTACAATGAAGATGACAATCCCAATCAACTAAGGGCTAACCTCGACCTCGTCGAAGAGCTTCGCGATCAAGCACGAATCAGAATGGCCTCTTACTGACAAAGGATTGCAAAGTATTACAACGCCCGAGTCCATCCCAGGACATTCCTCCTGGGAGATTTGATCCTCAGGCGAGCTGCAGTCTCCAAACCTACGGAAGGAGGCAAGCTATCCCCCAATTGGGAAGGACCTTACCGAGTCACCCAGGCACTTCATCACGCAGCTTACCGGATCGAAGAACTAGATGGGACACCCCTCCCTCATAGCTGGAATGCGGATAATCTTAGGCAGTATTATCAGTAACCCATTGTCATATTTGTTTTAAACATTAGCCTATAATTGTCATTCATCCTTTTGCACTAACGAAAGTGTTTAAGCATTATATCTTCTCAATTAAGACCGGCTCCACGCCGGTACCCTAAAGCCCGTCTTCACGTTGGCACCTAAAGCTTAGCTCCGCGTCGGCACTTAAAGCCCGGCTCCGCATTGGTACTTAAAGCCCGGCTCCGCGTCGGCACTAAAGCCCGGCTCAGCATCGGCACCTAAAGCCCGGCTCCGCGTCGGCACCTAAAGCCCGGCTCCGTGTCGGCACCTAAAGCCCAGTTCTGCGTCGGCACCTGAAGCCCGGCTCTGCGTCGGCACCTAAAGCCCGGCTCCGCATCGGCACCTGAAGCCCGGCTCCGCGTCGGCACCTAAAGCCCGGCTCCGCATTGGCACTTGAAGCCCGGCTCGGCGCTGGCACTTAAGCCCCGCTTCGTGTCGGCATTTTATCCAACCTTGTGTTGGCATTGAAAGACTTTGCATCCGCACAAACGTGGTCCTACTCTAAGTGCTTTGACCCTCGTGTCTACAACCAAGACTGATCCCACATCAGTTCTTTAATTGATTTTCTAATGTCCCTCAAAAAGGGAATCGTATCGTAATTTTTCGGCCATAGGTTTTTGTTTCGCGTCAATTCACACAATGGAAGACCCAATTATGAACCAAGATATAAACATTACAGATCAAAAGATTCATTAATAGCCAAAGTTTACAAAATCGCCGATTTAAATCGGACTTGAAGCATTACAGTCAAAGTGAAAGAGACTAGGGATCGTCTGGAGCTAAGTTGTCATCTTCCGGGACATCATCTGGCTCCAACCCTTTGATCCCTTCAAGGCCATAGAGTTTTTGGATTTTTTCCTTGCAGTCTTGGAAGCCGCCCTCATATGCAAAAGCTATCGACTCAGCCAATTCCCTGCTAAAGGCACTAGACTTCCTGAAGTTCTCTACGGCCTCTATAGCTCTCTTCTCCACCTCGGAAGTTCTCTGCTCGGCTTTTGCAACCTTTTGCTTGATTTCTGCAGCCTTTTTCTCGGCCTCCGCAGCCTTCTTCTCGGCCTCGGCGACTTTCTTCTTAGCTTCGATCGTCGCCGTCTTCAAATCAGCAATTTTGGCATCGGACTAGCAAGCAATCTCCTCCGCATTCTTGGCCCTCTCTTCGGCCGCCCCTATCTCAATGGTAGCGGAGTGTAATCGGTTCTTCAACATATACACTTCCGACTCCGCCACCACTAATTTCTCCTCCGCTACCCTTTGTTTTTCTTCGGCCACCTGAGCATTATCTAGCTCATTGGCCGCTTTGCGTTGGGCGATTTCTAATGCCTCTTCTGCCTTCTCGGCTCTTAGCTAGAGGGCTTCGGCTTCGCCCTTAAGCGCCCGAGCAGTTTCTGCTCGGGTATCCTCCAAGGCCATTTCTTCCCTCTCTGCCCTGGCCTAGAGTTCTCGCATCTCCTCCAACGATTGATCGAGAGCAGCATCGCCCAGGGCCCACATGTCCCTCATGGCAATCATAGAATTCAACACATGGATAGGGTGTTTAAGTTAGACAAAGATAACAGTCTAGAAAAAAAATGATGATAGTGGAGCAAAACTCACCCAGAGGTGCGCCACAGACGCCTCTTGAAAGAAGGTAGCTGATGAGGACATCAGTTCAGACCAGAGTTCGGGTCAGTCGAACCAGTCCTTGGATGTTCCTGTACCAGCAACCCAGAGTCAGCAGGCCACATCAGGGAAGCCCACACCAGGTAGTCTACGAAGGTCCAAGAGGTTTCAGAACAAACGGGCTTGAAATTTTATGTTTGGGCCGAGTGTACCGAATTGACCTGACTTCGTTTTGACACTTTGGGTCAATCAAATCTGGTCAGCTACTGCGTCGGACTGGGCCCAAACTTGGCTGGTCACATGGAAACGGATTGCTGATTCAAAGTCATCGCCTTTGGCGATGAGCTGCTATGGATTTTGGCCATCCGGGCCGTCTGATAGGAGTTTTGGGCCTATTTTCGTTTTTAATGGCATAGTTGTAATTTTTCTAAACTTATGATGTTAGGGTTTTATCTCTTTTATTTAGGCTTGGCTTTGGGCGGCCGTCAGAGGGAGAGAGGAAAGATACTATTTAGTTGTTATTTTCTTGCATTCAGATCTATGTTTTGTTTTCTGATTCAAAACAATTGAATTGAAAATTCAATTGATCTTCCTTTAAATTTTGGATTGTGAGTGATCAAATTCGAGATTTTCCCCTTTTCTTGTCAAGATTTGAACCAAACCTGGACGAATTCTTTTCTCGCAGATTAGATCGTTCTTGAGTTGCAGGCGTTTTGAAAATCACCCTGCATCAACTTGGTATCAGAGCCTTGATCCAATGGAGCAAAAGAACAACGATCAATCCCTGAGAGACGCCGTGAGAGATGCTATGCAAGACGCCATGCGAGACCAGCACCAGGTGATGCAACAGATGATGCAAACCATGCAGGCGATGATGGCGCGGATGGAGGTATAAAATCGTGCCCAACCCATTCGAGTGGAGGAGCGTGATGAAATTGATGGAGGTAGGGAGAGGGGTTTCAAAATCTGGAGGCACCACCAATTCGAAGAGGGCAAAAGAGGCCTGATGTTGGACTTCCAAGGTATTTCGATCAACCTCCCTATTTCGAAAATCAGAATCGGTGGGAAGTAGGCTTCAGGGTCGAAATTCCAGAGTTTAAAGGAGGAATTAACCCAGACGAGTATGTTGATTGGACCATTCAGGTCGATGATGTTTTTCGTCTGAAGGAGGTGCCCTTAGACAAGCAGGTACCACTTGTCACAATTCGATTCAGAGATAGGGCTGCTGCTTGGTGGCATGCGCAGCACTATCATAGATATATGGATGGGAGACCTCCGTTAGCGTCATGGGCAGCGCTAAAGCAGGAGATGAACAAGGAGTTTTTGCCTCCGAACCATGAGTAGATTTTGTATTCGAAGTTGCATAGTTTGACGCAAGGTAGTCGGAGCGTCGAGGAGTACACAACTAAATTTTATCGATTGGTTGCACGAAATCGATTGATTGAGGCTGAACCGAGATTGATAGCCATGTATCTTCATGGCTTGCGGCTGCCAATCCAAGATGCGCTGGCTGTGCATCGAATTGATAGTGTAGGAGATGCGCATATGAGGGCTCAGGCAGTGGAAAAGAGCTTGATGAGAAACAGGGGGTTTCAGAGCAGAGGGGGTTTTACTACGGGCCAGAGTTCAGGGCAGAATTCAGGGGGCAAATTTATGCCTCCAGTAGCGAGGCCGCAAGCATCAGTACCTCCAAGACCAACAGGGTCGAATGGAACCTCAGGTTCTCAAGCGAGAGTGGGCAGCAACAGGGCTAACATTCGCTGCCATCGGTGTCAGAATTTGGGGCACTATGCCAATGAATGCCCCAAGGCGCGAGCTCAGTTGTATATGGAGGAGTATATGGAGGGCGAATATGGAGGAGAGTTCCCTGATGATGAGGAATTTGATGATGAGCTGTGTGTTATTGATCCGGACCATATTAAAGGGGAGAGCTTAGTGATACGAAGAATGTGTCTGGCGCCGAAATCAGACGAAGATTGGCGTCGGCATGACATCTTCACAACGAAATGTTTTGTGGCTGGCAAAACATGTCGTGTTATCATAGACTCCGGCAGTTGGGAGAATGTGATAGCAGAGGAGGCTGTGAAGAAGCTGGGGTTGCAGACAGACCCTCACCCACATCCATATAAGCTCGGTTGGGTGAACCGAAATGCAGACATTCAGGTCAGCCGAAGGTGTAAGTTGTCACTGTGTTTTGGTCCTCATTTCGAGACAACTATTGAGGCGGATGTTGTTCCAATGGATGCTACTCACATCATACTGGGGCGTCCGTGGCAGTTTGATAACAGGGCAGTGTACAATGGGTACACCCACAGTTATATGCTGTGTCCAGATGGGAGAAAAGTTATTTTGAAGCCGCTTCAGGAAGTGAGTGGATAGAATACGGTAATTTGTTTACCAAGCACAGAATTCGATGCGAGTTTGGATGGAGAGGATGTTTGTTTTTCTTTGGTGAGCAAATCAGGAGACTTCGGCGTGGAAGAGGAGCAACGGCCGAATATGATTCCTGAGGAGTTGGTGTCTATCTTGGAGGAATTCCGAGATGTTGTATCAAAGGAGCTACCGGCTGGATTACCACCTCTCCGAGATATTCAGCACGGCATTGACCTTATTCCGGGCTCAGTGTTGCCGAATAAGGCTCACTATCGGATGACACCGCAACAGCATGAGGAATTGAGGAGGCAGGTCCAAGAACTTTTGGACAAGGGGTTCATACGGGAGAGCATTAGCCCGTGCGGTGCCAGCCCTTTTGGTACCGAAGAAGGATGGTACGTGGCGCATGTGTGTCGACAGCCGCGCGGTTAACAAAATTACTGTGAAGTACAGGTTCCCGATACCGAGGTTGGACGACATGCTTGATCAGTTGAGTGGTGCTAAGGTCTTCACGAAGATTGATTTGAAGAGTGGGTACCATCAGATAAGGATGAAGCCTGGAGACGAATGGAAGACAGCCTTCAAGACTAAGGAAGGGCTGTATGAATGGTTGGTAATGCCATTCGGTTGTCCAACGCGCCGAGCACATTCATGCGCGTAATGAACCAGGTTTTACGTCCATTTCTTAGCTCATTTGTGGTTGTCTACTTTGATGATATTTTGATATACAGCAGGACAGCCGAAGAGCATGTGAGCCATGTGGCACAGGTTTTGTCAGTGTTACGTGAGAACCAGTTAGTTGCTAACCCAGAGAAGTGCATTTGGATGGTTGGAAGACTAATTTTTCTGGGGTACGTTGTGACTGGAGAGGGGATTCTCCCAGACAGGAATAAGGTGCATGCAATTGTGGAATGGCCAATACCTTCAACCTTGACAGAATTGAGATCCTTTTTGGGTCTTGCAGGGTTTTATCGCAGGTTTGTCAAGGGGTATAGTGAGCTGGTTGCACCTTTAACGGAATTGTTGAAGGGAGCCAGATTCGGGTGGAATGATGCCGCACAGGAGGCATTTGATGGGCTGAAAGTCAGATTGACCGAAGCTCCTTTATTGGTTCTTCCTGATTTTGATAGAGTTTTTGAGGTGGATTGTGATGCTTCGAAGACTGGAATTGGGGCAGTGCTTAACCAGGAAGGAAGACCAGTCGCATACTTCAGTGAGAAGCTGGGAGGAGCTAAACTGGCTTACTCGGTTTATGATCTGGAATTGTACGCCATTGTGAGATCCTTGCAGCATTGGCGCCACTACTTGATTCAGCGGGAGTTTGTACTGTATTCAGACCATCAGGCGCTGAAGTTTTTACAGGGTCAGCATAAACTGAGTTCAAGGCATGCGAAGTGGGTGAGTACCTTGTAGGAATACACTTTCAGCATCAAGCACAAGTCTGGTACATTGAATAGAGTGGCTGATGCCTTGAGTAGGCGGAGCTTGTTGATTGGCGCTATGCATGTGTACACTCTCGGCTTTGAGAGTGTAAGGGAGGACATTCGTGTGGATGAGCACTTCAAGGGGATTTTAGCCAAAATTGAGGCTGGGGAGCGAACTGATTTCGTTCTCCATGATGGATATTTATTTCGAGGTAACTGCTTATGTGTTCCTGATACGTCTCTTCGTGTGTTGATCATCCAGGAATTGCATAACCAGGGTCACTTCGGAAGGGATAAAACAGCCTGGTTGATTCGACAGCGGTTTTATTGGCCTGGTCTTGACCGAGATGTCAAGGCTTTTGTGAAGAGGTGCAGGTTGTGTCAAGAGTCGAAGGGGACAGACACGAACCAAGGTATGTACACGCCTTTACCTATCCCAGAGGCACCATGGAGAGATGTTTCTATGGACTTTGTTGTAGGATTGTTGCGGACAGCAAGGGGACTGGATTCGATTATGGTGATTGTGGATCGGTTCAGTAAGGTGGCGTGTTTCTTGCCATGCAAAACCACTTTTGATGCGTCAAAGGTTGCTGACTTATATTTTGCTTCAGTGGTTCGGCATTTTGGTATACCGGCATCCATAGTGTCAGACAGGGATAGCAAGTTTATGGGACACTTCTAGCGAGAGCTGTGGAAGAAGTTGGGCACAAAGTTGAAATTCAGCAGTCCTTATCATCCTCAGACGGATGGACAGACTGAAGTTGTCAACCGTAGCTTGGGTAATCTGTTGCGGGCAAATGTGCATGAATTCAGGAGCTGGGATTTGTGTTTGCCGAAGATTGAGTTTGAGTTCAACTCTTCAGTGAACCGTTCTACAGGGTTTGCCCCGTTTCAGATACTGTTTGGGTTCTTGCCAAGAGGTCTTTGGATGTTCTGCCAGTTGAGACGCCAGAGAAGGTGAGTCAGAAGGTCGAAGATAGAGTGTCTGACTTGCAGGAGATACATGCGACTGTTAGAGCCAAATTGGAGCAGACTTACGCCAAATACAAGGCGAAAGCTGATCAGCAGCGTCGGCAACAATCCTTTGAAGTGGGCGATTTGGTATGGGTTTACTTACCAAGGGAGCGGTATCCACAGGGAGCTTTAACGAAGCTCAAGCCGAAGAAGATAGGTCCATGCCAGGTATTGGAGAAATTTGGTGACAATGCCTATCGGGTTGAGTTACCAGATGATGTCTTCATTTCGGATGTGTTCAACATTCAGCATCTGACCCCTTATGCAGGAGAGAATTCGAGCTTGAGGTCAAGCTTTTCAGAGGAAGGGGAGAGTGATGAGGACATCAGTTCAGACCAGAGTTCGGGTCAGTCGAACCAGTCCTTGGATGTTCCTGTACCAGGAACCCAGAGTCAGCAGGCCACGTCAGGGAAGCCCACACCAGGTAGTCTACGAAGGTCCAAGAGGTTGCAGAACAAACGGGCTTGAAATTCCATGTTTGGGCCGAGTGTACGGAATTGACCCGACTTCGTTTTGACACTTTGGGTCAATCGAATCCGGTCAGCTACTGTGTCGGACTGGGCCCAAACTTAGCTGGTCACATGGAAACGGACTGCTGATTCAAAGTCATCGCCTTTGGCGATGAGCTGCTGTGGATTTTGGCCATCCGGGCTCGTTTGATAGGAGTTTTGGGCCTGTTTTCGTTTTAATGGCATAGTTGTAATTTTTCTAAACTTATGATGTTAGGGTTTTATCTCTTTTATTTAGGCTTGGCTTTGGGCGGCCGTCAGAGGGAGAGAGGAAAGATACTATTTAGTTGTTATTTTCTTGCATTCAGATCTATGTTTTGTTTTCTGATTCAAAACAATTGAATTGAAAATTCAATTGATCTTCCTTTAAATTTCGGATTGTGAGTGATCAAATTCGAGATTTTTCCCTTTTCTTGTCAAGATTTGAACCAAACCTGGACGAATTCTTTTCTTGCAGATTAGATCGTTCTTGAGTTGCAGGCATTTTAAAAATCGCCCTGCATCAGTAGCCCACCCCTGATGACGGAGGAACTCCTGCACCTCAGACACGGATGCCTCATTCAGTGCTCGCTCGGCCCAGCGACTATAATTTGCCAAAATTGATTGGAAGGAAGGATCAACGACCTTCGCTTCCACCGATGTGGGGGCCGCGTGGGAGGACTCTGCCTCCGACTCTACCTCCCCCGGCACTTTCGCTGGTGGAGGTGCCTTGGTTGTTTACCCCTTGGGGGATATAACAGCAGCTAGAGTCGGCTTTGTAGTTGAGTGGGCCGGCTTTGTCTCGACGACTTCGGGCGGGGGCGACTGTGCTTTCACAACTCGCTCCAAAGAAGTATCGAGCAGAATAACAGGAGGGGGAGCCGATGCTGGCGAAGGCAAATCGCTTCTTCCCTCCTCGTTCCGCCCAACTTCCCCGCTGGCTTCGGCCCATACTGCGTCGTTCCTCACGGGCTCGTCGGCTTGGGCTTCCACCGCCTCGTGCCCGTGCAAAGGCTCCATGACCTCAGCCCTACCGGCTTCGACCCTTCTAGCGTCGGTCCTCCTTGGAATCTTGGCGACGGCCCTCCTCTCGGCGGGGGCCCCATTCCCTTGGCCTTCCTCTTCTTGGTAGCGGCTTGCCTGATCTCATGGAATGATGGCGTCATCCCTATATCAAAAAATAGGAAAGGAGTTAAAAAATAAATAAATAAATAAAAATGAATGCAAAGAACAGAAGAAGAGGGGAAGGAGGTGAGTAATCAAGTGCTCACCGCTAGATGGAATAAGGCCAGCGAGGCGGAGGTTTTTATCAGTCAGAAGCTGATTGCACCGAGGGACATCGGTAGTTAGAAGTTACCCAAAGGCCATTCGATCCTCGGAAGGATGGAAGAATCCCTATTGGCATCATTGTTTGGTGTCCCCCAGCTTCCGCTCACCCCCTCGACATTGGCAAAGAAAAACTTATCTTTCCACCCTTTAACAGAGGTGGGAAGATACAATTTGAGGATCCTAGTGGGTCTTGGGGTGAAGGACCACCAACCCGTTTGCTTGCGGAGGGTATAGAAACTGCGAAATAAGGAAATGCTGGCCTCTATACCTTGCAGATGACAAAGAATCAGAAAACCAACGATGGTCCGGATGGAATTAGGGACTAATTGGGGGTGTTAAAGAATACCTACCTAGAAGATTGAGGATGAAAGGGTGAATGCATAATCGAAGTCCTGCCTTAAAGAAGGCTCCGTACAAGGCAACCCTTCTGGGACGGGAAGAGGTTACCCTGTCATTAGGAGCGGGGTAGGACAAACGTACGTTTGGAGGGAAATTATATTTGGCTTCTAAGTTCAGTATGTCTTGAGCATACATGGTGGAGGCAGTCCACTCGGGGGACTCCATGACAGCGCTGGAGGGACCAGCGGCTGCCGGACAGTGTTAGGGAGAGGTTCGTACGATGGCCGGCTGACCCTCGGTTGCGGGGTGTCCGGCCGACCGCCATCGTTCCGATGAAGTGTGGTCAGAAGATGGGGTGGTCCATGACTCGGTAAAGAAGCAGAAGGTTGAGAAGGAATGGGGGAACGACCCCCGAATCAGAAATAGAGCAGGAAGGCGAAGAAGCCATGGGAACTAACCTGGAAAGCTCGAACTGAGATTGAAGGAGCACGAGGAGGGGAACAGACACAGGAGGCGGACAGACGCTTGCAGACTCAAGGCAGGCGGTTGTAACGTAAGAGAAGGTGGGGATGGGAGGATAAGGATGATTTTTTTTCTTTTATAGCCCCATTTCAAATCATCCCGCGGTTGTCCGGTCTAGCCATGTGTCTACTTTCAACTGGAAGCCGCTTCGGCAGCCCATCGGCGCGAAAAAAGTGAAAAGCTTCACCACTAAAAAGATGGCGGTGTCCTTACCGCAATGATGACGCTCACCTTTTTACAACTCCTTACTCGAGAGAAATCTTCCCAATTCCAACAGCATTAACGGACGAAATAATGGCGCGGAGGACAGCCGCCTGTGGATATTAACACCCCTTTCGCTGGTGACTGTGCACTCACCCATCTCAGGGGCGGGGGGGCATCTGATACGGCTGACCATCTCCTCTGGGCGGTGTTATAACCCCCTGCGCAATTTCCGGAATTAATGATGTGATAGCTCGTTCTCGGGATTTTGGAATCCTTGTCCCCGCCCTTGGCTCCGGCCTCTAGCGTCGGCTCCGGCCTTTGGCTCCGGCCTCCAGCGTCGGCTCCGGCCTTTGGCTCCGGCCTCCAGCGTTGGCTTCGGCCTCCAACTCCAGCCTTTGGCTTCGGCCTACAGCGTCGGCTCCGGCCTCCAGCTCCGACCTTTGGCTCCGGCCTACGGCTTTGGTCTGGCTCTAACCATAACTTGGTGCCGTACTTTCCAAAATACACTGAAACCACTTCAAGTAATGGACCCCGAGATTCGAGACATATGTTACCGCGTATCTCGCTCGCTGAAATCACGGGCAGGTACTAGTACGCCCCGCAGTTATCGGCATACATGGTGCCCATTCAAGAGAACGTGGCTCCCCAGAGACGTATAAGAAGAGGATCCGAGCTCAATACGGGGAGACTCTTCTCTTTCGAACTCTACTGATATACAACTTTCCTGTTCTACGACCCACTGACTTGGGCGTCGGAGGATCCCCATCGGAACCACCGGTCCGAAACTTTTTGCAGGCTTCTGGAGGAAGATGACCTTTCTGTATACTCTAAAAGGCATATGGAGATTTCAGCTCATCAACGGTCATTGCAAATGATTTGGTAGCAACACTTGTCAACAACTCGTTGCGGACTCTTTCAGTTTTATATTTATATTATAAGTTTTTTTTTGGTCATGAAAAAAGAAAAGGAGAAAAAAAAAAAAAGGTCATTGATGTTGCAGGTTTATGCTAAATATATAACTGCAGTTTTTTTAATCTGTGGGCCGGGAACTGTGACTCTTATGACAGGTATATATATACCTCATATTTCGTAAATGTATTTACCTGCCAGTCTGCCACCGATTGCCTTCTCCGCGTCATCTCGAGTTCAATTTTTAATTAGTACTCGTCTCCACTTTTTTTTTTCGTTTTATTTAATCGAATGGCAGGAAACGGACCCACGCCATCTTGTAAAGTGTACGTTGTTCGTATCGACTGGGCAACGAATGGCGTACTCGGAGGTCATGCCATTTTTAAGACGGGAGGCTGGCAAGTGAAGTCCGCTTTAATGCTAGTTTAAGCTTATAGAAAGGAGAGTGTCGCACAACAATCTGAATCCGGCGTGACCACATCTTCTAAAACAATATACAATATAAACGGCTTATTTTTAATAATTTCGATAATAAACTATAGTTTGTCTTTAATTAGAAAGCAGGGAGTTTTTTTAAAATAATTATAAAGCTATTAATTTATTTTTTTAATTCATATAGATTAGAATAATTTAACTGTTTTACTTCTTACATGAATTTCAATACATCCTACTCTATGCATCTTGTTACTCTAAAGAGAAGTGGAATATAAGGTTAGACTTGAATCTCATGACAACCCTACTCGATGCATCCCGTTGCTCTAAAAAGATGGACAATATATTGTAAGCTAATGGCTTAATAATTAATTTTTTACTTTTAATTAGATAAAGCAATCAAGTGTATAATATATAAATTTGCATATAATAATTTACCAATCATATGATAGAATAAATTTATAATCAAGTTCCTGATATAATTTCAAAAATAGCATGCTTATCAAAACATAATATCAATTTTCAAACTAAAGGTATGGATTCAATAATTTTTTTCTTTTTAATTTTGATATCTATATCTTTCTAGTTGTTGCAACTATAATAATAAATGATCCCATGACAAGGTCAATAGATATTAGCTTCTAACTAAGTATATCGATAATAATCATATGCCATTGATCACCTCACTGGTTAGACTCGGAGGAGTTTAGCTCTAACTCACTTGCAAAACATACCATTGGAAACAAGTACCAATGGTTGCCCCATTAACTAAGTCTGAAAGATAACCTTTTCTTATATACAAGATATACCATTATACATCATATTCTAATAGTTGCTCCATTAGCTTGTTGTGAAAGAAAATATAATATTGTATAAATAACATGTAAATGTAAGTGCAGATGAAATATAGAGGTAATCACCCTATAGTAGCTCGGCTTGAAAAGAAGCATCCTCTTGAATACCTATAAAATCATGTCAAAAAATGTAGTATATGCCAACTACTAGCCTCAACTAGCTAAGCCCAAAAGGAGCTCATTATTGAATACTTGTCACTAATGGTCTACCATGATAGCTTGGAACACAATCAAATAATAAAGAGTAAATACAACAGTGATTTCTAACCAATATTTTAGTAATATAATAATTTTAAAAATCATAAACTTTTATACATAAGATTTGAATACATCTATTTATAATATATTATATTCATATCTAGTCAATCACTATGACGCATTCTAATTCATTACCATGCATATCTAAGCAAAACATGACATGCTTGATCCATAGTTTTATAACAACTTTTTATCTAAGCAAGAATAGCATAATAATTTTTATAATTGAGATCATACATTACTAGGTGTGGCAAAATTGAATGCTATGCAAACACAGGTCAATCCAAATATAAAATAAGTGGATATTTGGGTTAACCTTAATTAGCGGGTTTGTATTATAAATGTGTTGACATGATTATTATATAAAATAATTATGTCGTATCAGTGGTTAGCCCATTAACTCAAAAACAATCCATTTAGGATCTATTTAATTGATCACAATATAAGTAAGACGTATTAAGTAAGTTGGGTCATATCTATTCATATTAAGCGATGATGCCTATTCATATTGAACGAGTCGAATTATATTAATTAAATAAAATTTATTTATTATTATTTATTAATAATAATCACATGTGCTTGCATTTAGATTTTTGATATGATTAATTAATTATAATATATTCAAGTTAATTCATATATAATTATACCTTAGCTTCAACACGACACGAATACAATATGAAAACATAAATTGCCAACCCTATGTATGATTAATTTTTATAACTTTGATATCGAATACTAATGTTATTTTTCTTTATAAATAAATATTAATGTTATTTTTCTTTATGAATACTAATGTTATTTTAAACAAAACGGTCGGACGTTTTTTTTTAAAAAAAAAACAGTCCGGCGTTTTAAAAAAAACGGCCGAACGTTTGGGTTGGGAAAAACGGCTGGTTTTATTTATTATTATTATTTTTTAAACGTCGGCGTTTTGTTTTTTTAAAACGGCCGAACGTCAACAGAGGATATATATATATTACCCATTGCAACGTTCCACCTCTCCAATCTCCCACCAAACGCCACCGATGGGAAGCGCTTCTGTGCTCTCCTCATTCGCGAAAAGGTACAGGGTATCTGGTCGATCGGTGGACAAATTATATTGTTTCTCATAGATCATAGAGGTTACAATAATGACTCATTAGCTGACCTTGCGATTTGGATTAATGCACGCAGGCTTGAAGGCAAGGTGGCGTTGATCACTGGCGGTGCGAGCGGCCTAGGCGCAGCCACAGCCAAGCTTTTCGCCCACCATGGTGCTCGAGTTGTGGTTGCCGACGTCCAGGATGACAAGGGCCATGCGCTCTGCCACGACATAGGCCCCACCGTCGCCTCCTACGTCCACTGCGATGTCGCCAACGAATCTCACGTCCAGGATGCCGTTGATTCCACCGTGTCGCGCCACGGCAAGCTTGACATCATGTTCAACAATGCCGGCATCGTCGGATCGGCTCCATGCCTGAAGATAACGGAGTCCGACAAGGCCAACTTCGACAAGGTGGTGGGGGTCAACCTGGTGGGGTGCTACCTCGGGACGAAGCACGCGGCGCGGGTGATGATCCCGGCGCGGCGGGGCAGTATCGTGATAACATCGAGCGTCGCGGGGGTGATGGGCGGGTTGTCACCACTGGACTACACGTGCTCGAAGCACGCCGTGGTGGGGCTGATGAGGGGCGCGGCGGTGGAGCTGGGGCGGTTTGGGATCCGCGTCAACTGCGTGTCGCCTTATGGGATGACCACGCCGCTGTCGTGCGAGACGTTCGCGGTGGGAATGAGGAAGGTAGAGGAGCTCATGGGAGAGAGCTCCATTCTCAAGGGGAAGACGCTCAAGGCGGAGGACGTGGCGGAGGCGGTGGTGTTTCTGGGGAGCGATGAGGCCGGGTACGTGAGTGGGCTCAACCTGCTGGTGGATGGGGCCTTCACAGCAACCAATAGCTCCCTTAAGCTTGAATCGGTCCGTGGGTAACCCGAAGAAGGTTTAAATGAGGCTCGCTTATTCTTTTTGCTTACGTAAAATTTTCTTAGAGGAAGGATAAGAATCTTTGATTCGGTGAAGTTTATCTAACAATATTATTAAATAAATTTATTATATTATTTAAATAAATTAAATAAATAAATTTATAATATAATTTAAAATAAATAAATTTATTAATTAAAATAATAAATTAAGTATTTTATTTTTTTCTTATTAATATAAAAAAATTTATTAAGTATGTTCTTATATTATTTTATAAATAGTAATTAATTTATTACCTTATTTATTAATAATAATAATTTATTCAAATCATTTTAAAAAATAAAATTGATAAACAATTTTTATTGGAAGGGGTATCTTTGGAATTTAAAAAAATTCTTCTATTCTAGTGGAATACATGTTTATTCTTATATCATCCAAACATCATTTTGAATAACACTGCATTAATTGCACTGGAATAATATGAAATATCATATCTTGATCCAAACAAAAATATAATAAAAGGAATAAGCTATTCATGTAATAACTTTTTAACATCCAAACGCAGTGACAAAAAGTAGTAAATTGATAAATAAACTATATTCATCAAGACTGAGATATAAACTATATATGTTTAGTTGAAAGTAAAATATTCATTGATAAATCATGCCAACATTCCAATTCACCTAAAACTTGATCAGATGACAAAAAGTAGTAAATTGATAAATAGATATGACAGTGTCTTAATTTTATGGAAGTAGTGGAAACTTGTGAGGGAAAAAAAGGCATATACCTGATATAGGAAAGTGTTCTAAATGTGTAGACTTCAAAGAGAAATTAAAATTCTAAGTACTAAAATGCATTTTGAATGCTCTTTCAAGGTGTTTATGAAGGAGAGAAATAAGTTGAAAGGGAATTCTTTTGATTACTAACATGTCATTATAATAAAGTGGTTGAGTTCTTTTCTCTCTTAAATTGCAAGTATGTAAGATCTTTACTAGACCAGGTATCCCTATTCTTCCAGCCCCTCTTTGTTCCCCTAGGCATGGATCACTCACTAATAACAACTGGCCTAGTAAAAATCCTTCATCATATAGCAATTAGCAATTAGCCTTAAATTAAATCTTGAGGACAACATGCTTCTGCATCTGTATATACATAAGAAGATCTAAACCAGAAATAAAAGATGACATGCACATTTAAGGCTGCCAAATGATTGCAAGAATTTTTTCTTTAGATTTTCAAGCTCATCCATCATCTGGTTTATGTCACTGATGGTACTTTACAAGATTACATAGCAGCATGATGTTGGCATAATCTAAGAAGTTGGAAAAGGACTTATGCACACTTTCCTTTTACAAATTAAAACAATAACTATTGGTTCCATATGGATGATTAACATTGACTAGGCTGTTTGTTGGTAACTGTGGGCTTTGTTCTACCAAAATACTGTGCCTGCGTTATGCTTTTTACCTTTAGTTCATTATTCTTATTACCTATTCAAAAGCAAGCCTGTGTGCTCTGCAACATATGCGATGTCCATAGCTTTATAAGCTTTTCTGGTCCTCCTAGAGAATTCTATCACACTTTATTTGTTGGTAAGTTTTTTACCCTCTTCTTATTGCTTTGCTCTTGTTGCCGCCGGGATCCGTCCTCCGACTCGGATGCGATCGATCTCCAGGGAGAGGGGTGCGGCGGACCTGCAAAAAGAAGCCCACGCGGAGGGACGCTGGGGGTGGTCCTCCGTGGAAGGCCCTCCGACGCTCAAGTCAGTAGGGAAGGAATCGGCGATCAACCAGGTGGATCTCTCCGGGAGACCTCTCCAGGGCCAATCGGAAGCTCTAGGAGGGGGCAGAGCGCCGATGAGCTACCGGGGAGAGAGGAGTGAGTCTCCGGGAGACCTCTCCAGGGCCAATCGGAAGCTCTAGGAGGGGGCAGAGCGCCGATGAGCTAGGGAGAGAGGAGTGAGTCCAGAGTCTTGTGTGCGTCAAGAGTCGTGTACCTGAGAGAATCTGTGAATCTGATATTTATAGACTGTCATCTGGATCTTGAGCGTCTTCTGGAAGGTTCAGAGGTTGTTACGATACGGAGGCGGACAGAATCAGGCCATCGTGGGGCCATTAGGCTCCGTACTCGTTTGTTAAGGGATCGACGGCCGGGAGAGCTCCTTGATGTCTCGAGATCTGGTCAGGTAGGTGTGGGGCGGTTACAACAGGCTCTAGGTCGTTCGGGTAGGCCTGGGCTCTCCCGCATCAAGTTCCGTGGAGGTGGGTGCTAGGCTACGGATCGCTTGATGAAACCGAGCCATGGAAGAGACCGAGCCACAGAGGCCCGGAAGAGGCCGAGCTATGGAAGCCCGGAAGGAGCCGAGCTATGGAAGCCCGGAGGGGCCGAGCTATGGAAGCCCGGAGGGGCCGAGCTATGGAAGCCCGGAAGGAACCGAGCTATGGAAGCCCGGAAGGAACCGAGCTATGGAAGCCCGGAAGGAACCGAGCTATGGAAGCCCGGAAGGGGCCGAGCTATGGGAGCCCGGGAGGGGCCGAGCTATGGGAGCCCGGGAGGGGCCGAGCTATGGGAGCAGCCCGGGAGGGGCCGAGCTATTGGAGCAGCCCGGAAGGGGCCGAGCTATGGGAGCAGCCCGGGAGGGGCCGAGCTATGGGAGCCCGGGAGGGGCCGAGCTATGGAAGCCCGGGAGGGGCCGAGCTATGGAAGCCCGGGAGGGGCCGAAGGGAGGAGGTTAGTCCTAACCACCTCGCACGGATATTGATGTGATGACGATTTTACCCCTCAACACATGCCCTCCACTCCCTAGTTCGAAGCGTAGGTTCGGGCGTAGGGAGTACAAGTTCGAATGGCGCGTCATGGATGGGACGTCTTGGCCTAGACAGCTCGCGCAATGATGCCCTAATTAATGCGATAGGGGCATCTCGCCAGGGCTAAGGCTCCTCCACGAGCGATGGTTGGGATTGCACCACGCTACGAATCCCGATCGATCGGGTGGTTGTCGAGGCGATTCCGGACGCCTGGGATGAGACGCCCCGCCTCTTTAGGGCGGCTTCCTTGGCGGAGAAGCGAAGTGACGGCCGCATGGTGTACATATATATATATATATATATATATATATATGTGTGTGTGTGCATGCTCTCGTCGTCTTCTCGTTTTGCTTTCGAAGGGGTTCCGGGTTTTCATCTCCTTTGACGCTTATCGTGTTCCCTTTTCAATGGCGATGAGCCCCGACGATGTGGCCTCCGAGATCGTTGCCGAGGACCTGGGGAGGATTCATCAACGGTATGGCTTGCCCTCGGACGTCGTCCTACGGGCGCTGGAGCTCAGTGATAGAGTTACCGGGACTTGGAGTCCGGGGTCTTCATCTACGAAGATAGCTTGAAGGCAGGCCTTCGTTTTCCTCTCCATCCCCTTGTGAAGGAGATCATGATCTACTACAATATCTGCCCATCAATGGTGGCTCCAAAAAGATGGCGGAACATCATCGGATTCATCTCAATGTGCCACCAGATTCGGATCGTCGCCACTCTCCCTCTTTTTCGCACCTGCTACCATCTGACTCCGGAGAGGAAATCAGAGTGGCCCTACATCGGGCCCCGGAGATCCTTCAACGTTATCGCGGATAAGCCTTCTTCCATCAAGGGGTGGAAGAGTCGATTTGTTATCGCGGAGGGGAACGTCGGTTCCGACTTTCCTCGGCGATGGGGAATTGTTGCAAGGGCTCGCACGGATATTGATGTGATGATGATTTTACCTCTCAACACATGCCCTCCACTCCCTAGTTCGAAGCGTAGGTTCGGGCGTAGGGAGTACAAGTTCGAATGGCGCGTCACGGATGGGACGTCTTGGCCTAGACAGCTCGCGCAATGATGCCCTAATTAATGCGACAGGGGCATCTCGCCTTCGGGGCTAAGGCTCCTCCACGAGCGACGATTGGGATTGCGCCACGCTACGAATCCCGATCGATCGGGTGGTTGTCGAGGTGATTCCGGACGCCTGGGATGAGACGCCCTGCCTCTTCAGGGCGGCTTCCTTGGCGGAGAAGCGAAGTGACGGCTGCATGGTGTACATATATATATATATATATATATATATATATATATATGTGTGTGTGTGTGTGTGTGTGCATGCTCTCGGCGTCTTCTCGTTTTGCTTTCGAAGGGGTTCCGGGTTTTCATCTCCCTTGACGCTTATCGTGTTCCCTTTTCAATGGCGATGAGCCCCGACGATGTGGCCTCCGAGATCGTTGCCGAGGACCTGGGGAGGATTCATCAACGGTATGGCTTGCCCTCGAACGTCATCCTACGGGCGCCGGAGCTCAGTGATAGAGTTACCCGGGACTTGGAGTCCGGGGTCTTCATCTACGAAGATAGCTTGAAGGCAGGCCTTCGTTTTCCTCTCCATCCCCTTGTGAAGGAGATCATGATCCACTACAATATCTGCCCATCAATGGTGGCTTCAAAAAGCTGGCGGAACATCATCGGATTCATCTCAATATGCCACCAGATTCGGATCGTCGCCACTCTCCCTCTTTTTCGCACCTACTACCATCTGACTCCGGGGAGGAAATCAGAGTGGCCCTACATCGGGCCCCGGAGATCCTTCAACGTTATTGCGGATAAGCCTTCTTCCATCAAGGGGTGGAAGAGTCGATTTGTTATCGCGGAGGGGAATGTCGGTTCCGACTTTCCTCGGCGATGGGGAATTGTTGCAAGGGATGCGGAGATGCATCCGGCTCTGACGGCGCAGGAGGAGAAGGACTTGGACGTCCTTCGCAACGGACAGGTATTTTCAGCTAACGATCTGCTATCGGAGGGGGCCCTCTTCGCAGCCGGGCTTAGCCCCCTGGACCCGCAAGGTGAGTTCCTTTCGCGCTGTGGGTTTTTCTTGATTAACGCGCCTGGATCTGAGCACATGTGGTCTGGTTTGATAGCCACAAGGTTGGCATTGTCGAGCCTCTCCAAGAGGAAGAGAGGGAAGCACCCAGGGGAAGGCAGCAGTGCGGACAGCGGCCGGCCCAAGAAAAGGGCTCATACATCCGCAAAGAGTCCGCCGGGCGCTGGAGCAGTCGCCATAGAGGCACCGGGGGCGAGAGAGGATCCGGGGAGGGCGGTTATGGTGACCGACCCTCTCGTGCTGGAGATTTCAGACAGCTCGGACGAAGCTCCGTTGACTCGCCAGACCGCGTTCCCCCTGAAAGAGGAAATGGCGGCGGATCCGGCGGAGGCGGTCATCTCCGAGGGGGCCATTGTCCCCGCGGGATCACCACCGGCCTCAGCGGGAGAGGGGAGGAGACGGTCGTAGCTGGAGAGGTTCAGGGGGAGCCCTACTTGGTTTATCTGCCGGGGGATCTGGTAGCAGTGAGGTTGGGGCGCCCTCGATGGGTCGAGAGGCGGGTCAGGCCGAGGCTTCGGGGGAGCCGCGGAGGAGACACAAGTGGTAGAGCAGGCCAGGATCTCGGAGGGCCCGATGGCGGAGACACAAACGGTGGTTACCGAGGAAGGGGCGTCGAAGGAGGAGACGCAGCAAGGCGGGAGCCTCGCATTGGGGGCTTCTTCGAGAAAGGTTTTGGGGAGGCTGGCTCTTGGGCTAGCCGAATTATCTGAAGAAACCCAAGCCAGGGCCTTGATAGAGGAGGCTGGGACGTTGAAGGCCTCTCAGGCGGAGGGCGCCCAGGCCGGTCCTTCAGGCGGGGTTGGCCCATCCGGCAGTTTGGACGCTAGTATTGAGGAGGCGTTCTCTGCCATGATTAGGTCGGCCTTGTATCCGGGCACGGATCCCTCGGCGGACAAGTTTGCCGACCTGGGGTTGGTCGATGCTGCGTTCGGGCAGCAAGGCGTGGCAGAAAGTATCCATCTTCTTTCCGACATTGATAACACAACCTTGATGAGGATGACCCGGGCTTATGCCTCACGGGTGAGTTACTTTTCCTGTGTGATAGATGTTTCTCGATTGACCCCATCGTGGGCTCTTATTCAATTTTTGCCTTTGCAGAGCGTTTTGCTTTCCCGGGCGATTTGCTGGCGCTTGAGTTTGGCGACGGGGGCCAGTGTCCAGGCCCGGAGGGAGAATGTCGAGCTCCAGTCGCGGCTGAAGGTGTCTGAGCAGTTTGAAGAGCTCATGGACACGATGGATAGGAACTTGAAGGGGGCAAGGGCGGCACATCAGGCTGCCGTGGACGAGGTGTCCAAGCAAAAGCGCAGGGTGGAGGAGTTACGAGGACTCCTGGCGAAGAACGACGACGCGTGCTTGGAGTTGGCCAGAATCGAATCGAAGCATTCCGCGGAGGTGCGGCGATGCAGAAAGAACATAATGAGAGCATAGGTCGGACTGGGGAGAGAAGCCGACGACGAGAGGAAGCGTTTAAGGATGCTTGGCGAGGTGGAGGAGCGACTGAAGCGCGCGATAGCGAGATTGCCCATTTGAAAGAGGGCGCTAAGTGGCAACAAGGGGTGATAACTCGGGTGAACGACGAGTTAACCCAAGCTCAGGAGGCGATTGGAGCCAAGCAGTTGAAGATTCAGTCTGCAGGAGAGGTTGAGCTGGTCGGGGCTGACAGGACAAGAGCCGGAGTGAGGCTGAGGAGTTGGCCAAGAGGTTGGCCAGGCGAGAGGAGGAGGTACGCCTCATTTACCCTTTTTTTTCTACTGGTTTCTTGTGTCGCCGATTGATTTGGCTTTCTCAGATGGCGGAGTTGGACTGGAGGTTCGGGCTCTTCAAAGCGAGCTCGTGTCCAGCTCGCAACAGGAGCTCGGAATTCGAGATGCGGGCTAGCGAGTTCGAGGAGCAAAATCATTTTGCGGGCCCAAGTGAGAGGCTGAGAAACAGGCCGCGAGGCCAACACGCAGCTCGCCATATTTAAGGGGAGGCAAGACGCTATGAGCGTAGACGTTCCATCATGGGATGGAAGAGTGCAAGCAGAGGATCTCAGTGGGCGCCGGAATGGGACCTTTCTTTCTGAGTGTTGAAGATTCCGAAAATGGCGAGTCTGAAGAAGAAGATGAAGATGAATATGTTGATGTTTCTGACGCCGAACTTGGCGGCGCCCCTGGTCCCAGCGAAGCTGCAGTTTCTGAGGGACGGTCGCAACTGCCGCAGAGGGGGCAAAAATTCAGAGAAGGGCGAATCTAGCCATGCTTCTGCAGATGTACTGAGGGTTCTCCAAAGCTGGTGCGGCTCCTGGATCCTTAGGGCCATTCATGTATTTCATCTTTTAGACGTTTGACGTTTTAATAAACGAATTTTCGTTTCCACTTAGGCGTTTTCCTTGTGTGACCTTGTTGTTGTTTCGCCTCGATTGTGAGTGATTTGTGGTTTACTGACGCCCTTTGGTCACTCTTACCTCGAGATTGAAGGAACGCACCGGCTAAGCCGGGCAAACCAGGTCGGCCTGGGCCGACGAGAATAATAGGTCGGCTGGGGCCGACAGGCAAAAATAGGTCGGCTGGGGCCTCGGGGGCCGACGCCGACAGAAACAGGTCGGCTGGGGCCGATCGAATAGGTCGGCTGGGGCCGACAGAAAATGGGTCGGCTGGGGCCGACAGACCAAATAGGTCGGCTGGGGCCGACAGACAAAATGGGTCGGCTGGGGCCGACAGGCGAATAGGTCGGCTGGGCCGACGCTAGGTCTTTGCTTTCTGCCATCCTGCCAGCGCCCTGCTGTCCGCAGGCAATTCGGTTTTTATTTTACTAGAAGCGGTGATACGGCGCAGTGGGGGGCATAAAGCTGCATCAGAGCTTTCCGGAAGGTGCTCTTTTCCCATGCAGGTCCTTTGTCGTGACGCGCACAACCGCCTATCATTGGACAGTACTTTTTCGAAGGACGATTTTCTGAGTCCGCCGGTTTTCGAAGCGTCAGCGGACGATTTCCTGCATTTAATGGCGATTCGGGATCAGGAGGGGATCTCCGTACACGTCACAACTAAGGCGGCGG
>UESW01002379.1:179458-232931 GCA_900491605.1 Calamus simplicifolius | reverse complement strand
CTTGAACTTATCACATAAATCATATAAAGCAAATTCATATCCATGATTTGTTACAAACCAGAATTATCAGTCTTGGGCTATCTGCCCTACAAATAAATCTGAACTAAATCAAAATGATAAAACTAAGTCTCTTAATAGAAAACTCCTTCTATCTCAATTATCCATCTTCATTCCTGAGGCTCTGAAAAACATTATGAGAATTTTATGAGCTCACACTCAATAAGTAAGCCTAATATAATTTCAAAATTTCATTTATCAGGCTATCAATAGGTTCATGTCATCAGATCAATTAGCTTAATTCAATAACAATTACATTGTTTATACTGTCATTATTTTTCTTTATGTGTCCCACGGCCCTACATACACATCATGTGTAGCCCTCTTAAACATCCCCTAAGAGGAAGGGTCCTGGTACCAGAGTCTGTCATCTGTCATCTGTCATGTGATAATCTGTCATGTGTGAATCTGTCATGTGATAATGTGTACCCTCTTAAACATCCCCTAAGAGGAAGGGTCCTAGTACCAGTGTCTGTCATCTGTCATCTGTCATCTGTCATGTGAGAACCGCGGTGATACATAAAGTTTTACTGTCATTATCATGATTACATATTATCATAGCAATATCATGATTTTGCCAAATTAGCATAATTATATTTAACTGTAATTCATAATTCATAAATTAAATAATTAATAAAATTATAATACTTGACTTACTTACCTCAGTACATGAATTTCACTTGATAACCCAGCTAATTGGACTCCTGGGCACCTACATAATCATTTTTCCATTATTAAATTCTAAAATCTGAATTATAAAATAATTCCTAAATCTACCCAAACCACTTCACGGGCCCAACTTTGGGCTTGAATATCTCTCAATGTATACACCCAAATAGGGAAATAAAATTATTCCCAGAAACTAGAATAAATCCTGATTCGGGCCATATATTTATTTTTCCATTCTCGGCCCGATACAAGGCCCAAAACGCTGCTCAAACTGGGCTCAGAAACGGCCCAACAGGCCCAAACATCCAACGGCCCAGTAGCCCATTAATATATATATATATTTTTTAACCCAGCTCCTCTGTTTCAAAGAAACAGAGGAGTTGGATGCCATGCCGGCGGCCAGGGCCGCCGGCCAAATTGGAGGCGGTCCGGCCGCCGTTGGCCGGACCGTGGCCGGCCGCCGCGGCCAGCCTCCCCCACCTCTCTCTCTCTATAATTTTTATTTCAAATTTTCTTTCTTCTTCCGCGCGTCTTCCACGGTGCCGGCGCCAATTCCGGCCAAATTGGCGTCGGTCCGGCCGCCATTGGCCGGACCAAAGCCGGCCATTGCCGTAGGAGACCTTCCCTTCCTCTCTCTCTCTAATTTCTCTCCTATCCCTCTTTCTCTCTTACTGTTCCGCGGCTTAGGGTTACGCCGGCGGCACGGCCGGCCACCATGGCCGGCCGGACCTCCACCGGACGCACGCCCGGCGCCGGTGGAGGTCTCCGACCAAGGCCCAGGCCCGGCGAGGCGGCGAGCACGCCGCGGGCCCGAACCAAGGATCGGACCGGCGGTTACTCGTCACAGATCGCTCTTTCTCCCTCCTCCGCCCACTCCTCTCTCTCATTAATCTCCGGCACCCCACCGGACGCCGCCCCCGGTGCCGGTGGGGTCGTCGGCCGGGGTTCAGGCCCGGCGAGGCGGCGGGCACGCCGCCGGGCCTGAACCAATATCACGGCGATGAGAAGGGGAGAGCTGGGTTCTGTAACCCGGCTCCTCCTCCTCTTCGTTCTCTTTTTTTTTCACTTTTCTCTCTCTCAATTCTTCTCTCTCTCATGCATGGTTAGAGGACTTACCAGAGACAAGCACGCTGGGGAAGAAGTCCGCACGAGGAGATGATGAGAAGGGGGCGTCCACGTATGGTGGGAAGGAGGGTTCTACCCATCTTTTATAGGCATTGCAGAGTCCCCAAATCAAGGGACTCTGTAATTAGATATACATGAAATTTAAATATCTAAAGTCTATCATATCATCTGATCACGTGATAACTCTCACGAGCAATTAAGATATATCTGGAATTCAATTATCTGGAGTCTATCATCTGACCTCGTGATAATTCTCACGAGCAATTAAGATATACCTGAATTTAATTATCTGGAGTCTATTATCTGACCTCGTGATAATTCTCACGAGCAATTGAGAAATCTAGGGGATTACATTCTCCCCTCCTTATAAAAATTTCGGCCTCGAAATTGATAACTTTTATTATAAAATTAAAGGTCCAAATTTCTGTCCCAAGGACTAACAATCAACTAAAGTTAACAGTTTTCAATCATTAACTATTTTAAGATACAAATAGTCGTGGATACTTTTCTTTCATTTCTTCTTCCAGTTCCCAAGTAGCCTCTCTTTCAGAATGATTATTCCATTGCACCTTGACATAGGGAATGGTACGCCGTCTTAGAACTTGATCTTTGCGGTCTACGATACGCAAAGGATGCTCTTCATATGATAAATCTTTCTTCAACTGTATAGGCTCATATGCTATGACATGGCTGGGGTCAGAGATATACTTCCTCAGCATAGATACATGAAAAACATTGTGTACCCCAGATAGAATCGGAGGCAGTGCCAGGCTGTAAGCAACCTCTCCAACTCTGCTCAAGATCTCAAAAGGTCCAATATAACGTGGACTCAGCTTTCCTTTAATCCCAAATCTCATCACATCTTTGGTTGGTGATACCTTAAGAAGACATGATCCCCAACCTGGAATTCCAATTCCCTTCTTCTGACATCAGCATAACTCTTTTGCCTGCTCTGAGCTGTACGAAGACGCTCCCTGATCAAATGCACCTTATCTACTGTTTGCTGAATCAGCTCAGGGCCTAGCAACTTCCTTTCCCCCACGTCATCCCAACATATAGGAGATCTGCACCTCCTACCATACAGAGCTTCAAATGGAGCCATCTGGATGCTGGCTTGGTAACTATTATTATATGCAAACTCCACCAAAGGTAAGTGGTTATCCCAAGCTCCACCCAAGTCCATCACACAGGCTCGCAACATGTCCTCCAGAATCTGTATGGTCCTCTCTGATTGTCCATCTGACTGGGGATGATAGGCTGTACTGAAGTTTAGTTTGGTTCCCATGGCCTTATGAAGGCTCTTCCAAAACTGGGACACAAACCTGGTATCTCTATCTGATACAATAGATACCGGAACACCATGGAGTCTCACAATCTGTTCAATATACAAATTAGCCAATCTTTCACTAGAGACCCCAACTCTGAAAGGTAGGAAATGAGCTGATTTTGTTAGTCTGTCCACAATGACCCAAACTGCATCGTTGCTCTTAGGAGTTTTGGGCAGACCAGTCACAAAGTCCATTGTAATCTTTTCCCATTTCCACTGTGGAATCATCAGAGACTGAAGAGGCCCTGCAGGCCTTTGATGCTCGGCTTTCACTTGCTGACACACCAAGCACTTGGCCACATACTGAGCAATCTCCCTCTTCATGCCTTTCCACCAAAAATTTTCCTTTAAGTCTCTGTACATCTTAGTGCCACCTGGATGCACAGTATAGGGAGAGTAGTGAGCCTCTTTCAAAATTTCAGCCTTTAGCTCTTCACTGTTTGGCACACAAAGTCTTCCTTCAAATTTCAGGGATCCATCTTCCATTATATAAAATTCATTTTGAACTCCTGATTGTACCACTTCTTTAATCCTTTGTAGATCTGGATCTTCCATCTGGGAGGACTTGATTCTGTCAACTAAGGTCGGCTGGAGTACAAGTGCTGCAATAAGTCCATCAGACTGCTGTACTCTCAGACCAACCTCCCACTTCTCCAGATCTCTCAATACGTGAGGCTGGGAGGTAATCATAGCAGCTAACTCAGAAGAGGATTTTCTGCTCAAGGCATCAGCTACTACATTGGCCTTCCCAGGATGATACTGTAGATTCAGGTCATAATCCTTCAATAGTTCCAACCACCTCCTCTGCCTTAAATTCAGCTCCTTCTGTGTGAAATGTATTTTAAACTCTTATGATCTGTATACACATCACACGACACTCCATATAGATAATGCCGCCAAATCTTAAGAGCAAAAACCACAGCAGCCAATTCCAAGTCATGAGTAGGATAATTTTGCTCATAAGGTTTCAGTTGTCTGGAGGCATAAGCTATCACTCTTTCATTCTGCATCAAAACACATCCCAATCCTTTTCGAGAGGCATCAGTGTATATAGTGAAACCTTCAGATCCCGTTGGAAGAACAAGAATGGGAGCTGACACCAGGCGCTGCTTTAACTCCTGGAAACTTTCCTCACACTCCACTGTCCAGTCAAACTTCACTCGCTTTTGGGTTAAGCGAGTTAGGGGTAGAGCAATGCGAGAAAAATTCTCCACAAATTTTCGGTAATACCCGGCTAATCCCAAGAAGCTCTGACTTCTGCCACATTGGTAGGTCGGCTCCAGTTAGTGATAGCTTCAATCTTTTTCGGGTCCACAGATACACCATCTTTAGAGATTATATGACCCAAGAAAGCTACTTGATCCAACCAAAATTCACACTTCTTCAGCTTGGCATAAAGCTTCTTCTCTTGCAGAATCTGTAGCACAATTCTTAGGTGGTCCTCATGCTCCTTATGGCTCTTGGAATATATCAGAATATCATCAATGAAAACCACCACAAACTGATCCAGATATGGTTTAAAAATTCTGTTCATTAAGTCCATGAATGCTGCTGGGGCATTAGTTAACCCAAACGGCATCACCAAGAACTCATAGTGGCCATATCTGGTTCTAAATGCTGTCTTTGGTACATCTCCTTCTTTGACTTTAAGCTGATGGTACCCGGACCTAAGATCAATCTTTGAGAATATCCGGGCTCCTTGAAGTTGATCAAACAAGTCGTCAATCCTTGGCAGAGGATACTTATTTCGCACTGTTACTTTATTGATTCCCCGATAATCAATGCAGAGTCGGAGACTGCCATCCTTCTTTTTAACAAATAGGACTGGAGCACCCCAAGGAGAAGCACTGGGTCTAATAAATCCTCGGTCAAGGAGCTCTTGCAGTTGATCCTTCAGTTCTTTTAGCTCTGCCGGGGCCATACGATAAGGGGCCTTTGATATAGGCCCAGTTCCAGGAACTAGATCAATAGAGAACTCGACTTCCCGATCAGGAGGTAAATTAGTCAATTCCTCAAGGAAGACATCTGGAAATTCTCTAACTATGGGAATATCCTCCAACTTGGTCTCTTCTTGCTGAAGGTCCTGGACTACAGCAAGAAATCCTTGACCATACTCATCAAATACTTTCCAGCCTGCATCGCTGATATGAACACTGAGGCTGAGGCTGAGGATAACACTGAGGCTAGATTTATCTGCCCTACAAATAAATCTGAACTAAATCAAATGATAAAACTAAGTCTTCTTAATAGAAAACTCCTTCTATCTCAATTATCCATCTTCATTCCTGAGGCTCTGAAAAACATTATGAGAATTTTATGAGCTCACACTCAATAAGTAAGCTTAATATAATTTCAAAATTTCATTTATCAGGCTATCAATAGGTTCATGTCATCAGATCAATTAGCTTAATTCAATAACAATTTCATTGTTTATACTATCATTATTTTCTTTATGTGTCCCACGGCCCTACAGTACACATCATGTGTAGCCCTCTTAAACATCCCCTAAGAGGAAGGGTCCTGGTACTAGAGTCTGTCATCTGTCATCTGTCATGTGATAATCTGTCATGTGTGAATCTGTCATGTGATAATGTGTAACCCTCTTAAAACATCCCCTAAGAGGAAGGGTCCTAGTACCAGTGTCTGTCATCTGTCATCTGTCATCTGTCATGTGAGAACCATGGTGATACATAAAGTTTTACTGTCATTATCATGATTACATATTATCATAGCAATATCATGATTTTGCCAAATTAGCATAATTATATTTAACTGTAATTCCATAATTCACAAATTCCAATAATTAATAAAATTATAATACTTGACTTACTTACCTCAGTACACGAATTTCACTTGATAACCCAGCTAATTGGACTCCTGGGCACCTACATAATCATTTTCTATTATTAAATTCCTAAAATTTGAATTATAAAATAATTCCTAAATCCTACCCAAATTACTTCACGGGCCTAACTTTGGGCTTGAATATCTCTCAATGTATACACCCAAATAGGGAAATAAAATTATTCCCAGAAACTAGAATAATCCTGATTCGGGCCTATATTTATTTTTCCAATCTCGGCCCGATATAAGGCCCAAAACGCTGCTCAAACTGGGCTCAGAAACGGCCAACAGGGCCCAAACATCCAACGGCCCAGTAGCCCATTAATATTTTTTTTTTTTTTTTTTTTAACCCAGCTCCTCTGTTTCAAAGAAACAGAGGAGTTGGATGCCATGCCGGCGGCCAGTGCCGCCGCCGGCCAAATTGGAGGCGGTCCGGCCGCCGTTGGCCGGACCGTGGCCGGCCGCCGCTGCGGCCAGCCTCCCCACCCTCTCTCTCTCTACAATTTTTTTATTTCAAAGTTTTCTTCTTCTTCTTCTTCCGCGCGTCTTCCACGGTGCCGGCGCCAATTCCGGCCAATTGGCGTCGGTCCGGCCGCCATTGGCCGGACCAAAGCCGGCCATTGCCGTAGGAGACCTTCCCTTCCTCTCTCTCTCTATTTCTCTCCTATCCCTCTCTTTCTCTCTTACTGTTGCCGCGGCTTATGGGTTACGCCGGCGGCACGGCCGGCCACCATGGCCGGCCGGACCTCCACCGGACGCACGCCCGGCGCCGGTGGAGGTCTCCGACCAAGGCCCAGGCCCGGCGATGCGGCGAGCACGCCGCCGGGCCCGAACCAAGGATCGGACCGGCGGTTACTCGTCACAGATCGCTCTTTCTCCTCCTCCGCCCACTCCTCTCTCTCATTAATCTCCGGCACCCCACCGGACGCCGCCCCCGGTGCCGGTGGGGTTGTCGGCCGGGGTTCAGGCCCGGCGAGGCGGCGGGCACGCCGCCGGGCCTGAACCAATATCACGGCGATGAGAAGGGGAGAGCTGGGTTCTATAACCCGGCTCCTCCCTCCTCTTCGTTCTCTTTTTTTTTTCACTTATTCTCTCTCTCAATTCTTCTCTCTCCTGCATGGTTAGAGGACTTACCAGAGACAAGCACGCTGGGGAAGAAGTCCGCACGAGGAGATGATGAGAAGGGGGCACCCACGTATGGTGGGGAGGAGGGTTCTACCATCTTTTATAGGTATTGCAGAGTCCCCAAATCAAGGGACTCTGTAATTAGATATACATGAAATTTAAATATCTAAAGTCTATCATATCATCTGATCACGTGATAACTCTCACGAGCAATTAAGATATATCTGGAATTCAATTATCTGGAGTCTATCATCTGACCTCGTGATAATTCTCACGAGCAATTAAGATATACCTGAAATTTAATTATCTGGAGTCTATTATCTGACCTCGTGATAATTCTCACGAGCAATTGAGAAATCTAGGGGATTACAGATGTTATCCAGGATATTTGGATTTCTGAGCTCCCCCTTTCGAGGTGGCCCTCTTTTATTAATATGGACGCCCCCTCCAGTCTAAGGGTTAAGGATTTGATTTTCCGGGATTCCCACGCTTGGCATATCCCCACGGTGACATGGTTATTTGGGGAGGAGCTTTCTCAGCGGATTCTATCTATGCCTCTTATGCCTAGCTATGATGGTGATTTTAGGCTTTGACAGAGATCTTGTCTCTCTAGGGCCCCTCCAAGGACCTTATGAGGATTTTCAGGCCTCAGTCCCGGCGCACTGAGGATGCTGCTGGATTTGGAAGCTTCCCACCATTCCTAGGGTTCAGCTTTTTATTTGGAAGCTTCTTTGGGGCTGCCTTCCTACGTCTGGTCTTCTCTCTAGGAGGGGTCTGTCTATTCAGCCGATCTGTCCTCTTTGTCGGCTGGAGGAGGAGACGGATGACCACGCTATCTTTCTATGTCCTAGAGCTCGACAGATATGGTATCTGATGGGTTTTTCTAGTAGATTGGAGGCTACGAATCTCCGCGCTCCTCCTTTTTTCATGATATTCGGTGGGGATCTCAGCATAAGCATGGTCTTTAGGCAGTCATGGCATATCAGATTTGGCTGACAAGGAATGAGTTCATTTTTTCTATACCACTGCTTCTCCCTATAGGATTGTGAAAGATAAGATTGCTGATTATGGACTATGGCCGTGTCTTCTTTGGTGTTGGTTCTGGCTCCTCTAGCCGCTGGGGTTCCCCTGCTGCTTCGGCAGCGAACTGGTATCCGGTTTTCATCTCTTGGGAGCCCCCCTCCAGGGTCTGTCAAAATTAACTTTGATGGGAGTGTCCGTGGTTAGAGCAGCTGGTTCTGCGTTCATCATCCGTGGGGCGGGGGTGATTTGTTGGCGGCAGGAGGTTTTGGTGCTCTTGACTATTCTGTCCCGATGGCTGAGCTCTATGCGGCTTGGGCGGAAATTTCTTACGCCGTTCGGATTCTCCGCGCTCCTAGGATCATGATCGAGGGTGATTCTATGACGGTCATTTCTTGGTTGCAGAAGGAGAATTGCTTTGAAGGTCCCTCTAATCCAATCTTGAGGGATATTTGGTCAATTCTGCGAGTGACCGGCTCTGTCCTGATCCGTCATATATATTGAGAAGCCAATGTGGTAGCAGATTGGACGGCTACCTCTATGGCTCAACCATACTGGTTCATGGATTTGAAGGCCTAGAGATCATTGTCCTATTGTTCTTCAGCATATTTTATCTTATGATGTATCTGGAATGATTCACATGAGACTTGTGTGATCGTCCGTTTGTAACCAAAAAATAATAATAATAATAATAAATAACTTTAAAGCTAGGATTTCCAATGGCCTCACAATTGGCGGTGAAAATAACTTGCCACCAAACTGATATTGCTTGGTAGCATGCAGAAGAGGGAGGTAGAGGAAAACTTATGACAAATTATATTTTATTATCAAATTTTTTTTGAAATGAATTGAAAGTTAAAAGAAATTATTTATTTTTGAATTAGTATCGGGGAGCACGTGTAATGCACATACTAAAAATTATTATAATTAAATATTTGGATTTTGCTATCTCTCTTCTCAAACAATATTATGATTAAGCAATTTTTTATCTGTCTGCAAATGATAATTCTAATTTTTCTAATTTGCTTTCTCTTATAACTATTTTGTTATGGCATTTTTTTATTTTCTATGACAAAATGCTAGTGAGATGATAAAAAAAGAAAAGATTTTTGTATGTGGTATGTTCTCACTGTTAAATTTTTAATCTAACATTGGGCTTATATGTGAAATAATTATGTGTTGCGGACTGTCAAATAAGGTTAAGCTTAATTAAAAGTGATCAGCTAAGGTTTCAGTGATTTGGGNTGGTACGCCGTCTTAGAACTTGATCTTTGCGGTCTACGATACGCAAAGGATGCTCTCATATGATAAATCTTTCCTTCAACTGTATAGGCTCATATGCTATGACATGACTGGGGTCAGAGATATACTTCCTCAGCATAGATACATGAAAAACATTGTGTACCCCAGATAGAATCGGAGGCAGTGCCAGGCTGTAAGCAACCTCTCCAACTCTACTCAAGATCTCAAAGGTCCAATATAACGTGGACTCAGCTTTCCTTTAATCCCAAATCTCATCACATCTTTGGTTGGTGATACCCTTAAGAAGACATGATCCCCAACCTGGAATTCCAATTCCCTTCTTCTGACATCAGCATAACTCTTTTGCCTGCTCTGAGCTGTACGAAGACGCTCCCTGATCAAATGCACCTTATCTACTGTTTGCTGAATCAGCTCAGGGCCTAGCAACTTTCTTTCCCCCACGTCATCCCAACATATAGGAGATCTGCACCTCCTACCATACAGAGCTTCAAATGGAGCCATCTGGATGCTGGCTTGGTAACTATTATTATATGCAAACTCCACCAAAGGTAAGTGGTTATCCCAAGCTCCACCCAAGTCCATCACACAGGCTCGCAACATGTCCTCCAGAATCTGTATGGTCCTCTCTGATTGTCCATCTGACTGGGGATGATAGGCTGTACTAAAGTTTAGTTTGGTTCCCATGGCCTTATGAAGGCTCTTCCAAAACTGGGACACAAACCTGGTATCTCTATCTGATACAATAGATACCGGAACACCATGGAGTCTCACAATCTGTTCAATATACAAATTAGCCAATCTTTCACTAGAGACCCCAACTCTGAAAGGTAGGAAATGAGCTGATTTTGTTAGTCTGTCCACAATGACCCAAACTGCATCGTTGCTCTTAGGAGTTTTGGGCAGACCAGTCAAAGTCCATTGTAATCTTTTCCCATTTCCACTGTGGAATCATTAGAGACTGAAGAGGTCCCTGCAGGCCTTTGATGCTCGGCTTTCACTTGCTGACACACCAAGCACTTGGCCACATACTGAGCAATCTCCCTCTTCATGCCTTTCCACCAAAAATTTCCTTTAAGTCTCTGTACATCTTAGTGCCACCTGGATGCACAGTATAGGGAGAGTAGTGAGCCTCTTTCAAAATTTCAGCCTTTAGCTCTTCACTGTTTGGCACACAAAGTCTTCCTTCAAATTTCAGGATCCATCTTCCATTATATAAAATTCATTTGAACTCCTGATTGTACCACTTCTTTAATCCTTTGTAGATCTGGATCTTCCATCTGGGAGGACTGATTCTGTCAACTAAGGTCGGTGGAGTACAAGTGCTGCAATAGTCCATCAGACTGCTGTACTCTCAGACCAACCTCCCACTTTCCAGATCTCTCAATACGTGAGGCTGGGAGGTAATCATAGCAGCTAACTCAGAAGAGGATTTTCTGCTCAAGGCATCAGCTACTACATTGGCCTTCCCAGGATGATACTGTAGATTCAGGTCATAATCCTTCAATAGTTCCAACCACCTCCTCTGCCTTAAATTTAGCTCTTTCTGTGTGAAATGTATTTTAAACTCTTATGATCTGTATACACATCACACGACACTCCATATAGATAATGCCGCCAAATCTTAGAGCAAAACCACAGCAGCCAATTCCAGGTCATGAGTAGGATAATTTTGCTCATAAGGTTTCAGTTGTCTGGAGGCATAAGCTATCACTCTTTCATTCTGCATCAAAACACATCCCAATCCTTTTCGAGAGGCATCAGTGTATATAGTGAAACCTTCAGATCCCGTTGGAAGAACAAGAATGGGAGCTGACACCAGGCGCTGCTTTAACTCCTGAAAACTTTCCTCACACTCTACTGTCCAGTCAAACTTCACTCGCTTTTGGGTTAAGCGAGTTAGGGGTAGAGCAATGCGAGAAAATTCTCCACAAATTTTCGGTAATACCCGGCTAATCCCAAGAAGCTTCTGATTCTGCCACATTGGTAGGTCGGCTCCAGTTAGTGATAGCTTCAATCTTTTTCGGGTCCACAGATACACCATCTTTAGAGATTATATGACCCAAGAAAGCTACTTGATCCAACCAAAATTCACACTTCTTCAGCTTGGCATAAAGCTTCTTCTCTTGCAGAATCTGTAGCACAGTTCTCAGGTGGTCCTCATGCTCCTTATGGCTCTTGGAATATATCAGAATATCATCAATGAAAACCACCACAAACTGATCCAGATATGGTTTAAAAATTCTGTTCATTAAGTCCATGAATGCTGCTGGGGCATTAGTTAACCCAAACGGCATCACCAAGAACTCATAGTGGCCATATCTGGTTCTAAATGCTGTCTTTGGTACATCCCCTTCTTTGACTTTAAGCTGATGGTACCCGGACCTAAGATCAATCTTTGAGAATATCCGGGCTCCTTGAAGTTGATCAAACAAGTCATCAATCCTTGGCAGAGGATACTTATTTCGCACTGTTACTTTATTGATTCCCCGGTAATCAATGCAGAGTCGAAGACTGCCATCCTTCTTCTTAACAAATAGGACTGGAGCACCCCAAGGGAGCACTGGGTCTAATAAATCCTCGATCTAGGAGCTCTTGCAGTTGATCCTTCAGTTCTTTTAGCTCAGCCGGGGCCATACGATAAGGGGCCTTTGATATAGGCCCAGTTCCAGGAACTAGATCAATAGAGAACTCGACTTCCCGATCAGGGGTAAATTAGTCAAATCCTCAGGGAAGACATCTGGGAATTCTCGAGCTATGGGAATATCCTCCAACTTGGTCTCTTCTTGCTGAAGGTCCTTGACTACAGCAAGAAATCCTTGACCACCACTCATCAAATACTTTCCAGCCTGCATCGCTGATATGAACATTGAGGCTAGGTGTTTCTGACCACCAATAAAACTAAACTCAGGCTGAGCGGACTAAGCCTGCAGAATCTGGTACTACAGTCCCGCATCGACTGCGCCATACCCAAGAGAACCTGAAGCATCTTGGTCTGGAGTTGCTGCTGTCAGTCCACTGAATTGGCAGGGTAGCAGCTCCGGTGGCTTTAACCTCCCGGTTGGCAGCATTACCAACCTGGGAACTCTCATCATTTTGTCGACTTCTAGTGCGACGCCATTCTTATCTCCTGATAGATTAGTTGTAATTAATATCACTGTAAACATTAATTGTATTGATTAATATTCTGAGATTCCTTTAAATTTATAATTGTCTCTATGTCACTCTGTTTTGCCTAAAGTGTCATCATGTATATGTCCCTAATGTCATAAACATGCTCTGATACCACTAAAGTGTCACGCCTCAGTCCCAAAATTCGAACTAGGATGACAACCGCCGCATGCCAGGCATGCAAGGCGTCTTGAACTTATCACATAAATCAATATAAAGCAAATTCCATATCCATGATTTATTACAAACCAGAATTATCAGTCTTGGGCTATCTGCCCTACACACAAACAAATCTGAACTAAATCAAATAATAAAACTAAGTCTTCTTAATAGAAAACTCCTTCTATCTCAATTATCCATCTTCATTCCTGAGGCTCTGAAAAACATTATGAGAATTTTATGAGCTCACACTCAATAAGTAAGCCTAATATAATTTCAAAATTTCATTTATCAGGCTATCATTAGGTTCATGTCATCAGATCAATTAGTTTGAAACTTAATTCAATAACAATTACATTGTTTATACTGTCATTATTTTTCTTTATGTGTCCCACAGCCCTATATACACATCATGTGTAGCCCTCTTAAATATCCCCTAAGAGGAAGGGTCCTGGTACCAGTATCTGTCATCTGTCATGTGATAATCTGTCATGTGTCATGTGATAATCTGTCATGTGAGAATCTGTCATGTGATAATCTGTCATGTGAGAACCGCGGCGACACATAAAGTTTTACTGTCATTATCATGATTACATATTAGTAACAATATGATTTTGCCAAAACATAATTACATTTAACTGTAATTTCATAGTTCAAATAAATAATTATAAAATTATAATACTTGACTTACTTACCACAGTACACGAATTTCACTTGATAACCCAGCTAATTGGACTCCTGGGAACCTACAGAATCATTTTTCATTATTAAATTTCTAAAATCTGAATTATAAAATAATTCTTAAACTCTACCCAAACCACTTCACGGGCCCAACTTTGGGCTTGAATATCTCTCAATGTATACACCCAAATAGGGAAATAAAATTATTCCCAGAAACTAGAATCAATCCTGATTCGGGCCATATATTTACTTTGCCATTCTCGGCCCGATACAGGGCCCAAAATGCTGCTCAAACTGGGCTCAAAGACGGCCCAACAAGGCCCAAAAATCGAACGGCCCAACAGCCCATTACTCTTATTTAACCCCAGCTCCTCTGTTTCAAAGAAACAGAGGAGCTGAGAGTCGCACCGACGGCCAGGGCCGCCGCTGGCCAAACTGAAGGCGGTCCGGCCGCCGTTGGCCGGACCAAAGCCGGTCGTCACCGAGGTCGACCTTCCCTCTCTCTCTCTCTCCAATTTCTATCTTATCCCTCTCTTTCTCTCACTGTCTTCCATGGCTAAGGATCACGCCGGCGGCACGGCCGGCCACCACGGCCGGCCGGACCTCCACCGGACGCACACCCGGCGCCGGTGGAGGTCTCCGACCAAGGCCCAGGCCCGGCGAAGCGGCGAGCACATCGCCGGGCCCGAACCAAGGATCGGACCGGTGGTGAATCGTTCACAGATCGCTTCTTTCTCCCTCCTCCGCCCTCTTCTCTCTCTCACTGTTCTCCGGCACCCCACCGGACGCCGCCCCTGGTGCCGGTGGGGTTGTCGGCCGGGGCTCAGGCCCGGCGAGGCAGCGGGCATGTCACCGGGCCTGAGCCAGTATCATCTCACGGAGGAAGGGAAGGGAGCTGGGTTCTGTAACCTGGATCCTCCCTGTTCTCCGTTTTTTTCTTCTTTTTTTTTAACCTTTCTCTCTCAATCCTTCTCTCTCTCATGCATGGACAGGGGACTTACCAGAGGCAGGCGCGTTGGGGAAGAACGTCCGCAAGAGGAGATAATGAGAAGGGGGCGTTCACGTATGATGGGAATGATGGTTCCACATCATCTTTTATAGGCATTGCAGAGTCCTCAAATCAAGGGACTGTAATTAGATATACTTGAAATTCAAATATCTAGAGTCTATCATCTGACCTCGTGATAACTCTCACGAGCAGTTGAGAAATCTAGGGGATTACAGCAATGGAGTAAGCACTTTCGATTTCAAGTGTGGGGTTTACACCCAGACTGATCCGAGTCACTGCATGGAATCAAGGTGGAGGGATATAAGAGTTCTTAAAAAGAATTGAGCGAGATAGCTCTCATAATAGAGATATCCGATTGATCTTAGTAACTGGAAGCGATCGATATGGAGATAATATTGGAGTCCCCTAAGAAACTTGAATAAGGACCCGGAATGGATCTATGGTTCCAGAGAGGTGGTGTATGTTATAATACCGAGTAATATCAAGCAGTCCATTAGTGTAAAATTGTGTGCTTGTGTATCATGGCTCATAAGGATGAAGCAAATATATAGGAAACCACCCATTGAAGAATTCAACCATCCACCTATCTAGTGATCTTAAAATAATTGTCTTTTGAGATATTTTTGTGCTTTGGGATCGTAAATTACTAAATAAGTAGACATCTAGTTAGGAACTTAAATAATTTTTCTTAATACATTTGACTTACGTGCTACACAAAGGGCTGGTAACTTGAAAGCTAATAAACAATAAATTATAACTTGTAAACTAGAAACTGTTAAATTAGGTAAACAACGGATTAAAGGTCCATGTTTAATTTTGTCCAATGTAATGTAGAACTTCAGGGTCAACTATTCCTGAGGATTTCATATAAATCTTGTCCAGTACGCTGGATGAACAATAATCCATCAATTTGAGAACCAAGGTTATTTTCTTCCCATCATATATATATATATATGTTCTAGTTTCAAATGAAACTCATAGAACATGGAATTATAATAATTGATCGATGTAAGTTTGACTGAAATATGCTTTTTAGTCTTAAAAACTACAAGAAAAATGATCATTTGCGAGGGATTTTGCGAGAAAAAAAAATATCAGAAATTTATATTTTTGATGGATTTTTGATGGATAAATGGTTGGTGGAAAAATCCTTCTCGAAAAATTTTTTCAGGAATTTTTCTGAGGAAATTTATTTTCAAGGGATTTTTCGATGGAATTTATCCCTTGAAAATTTTTGATGAATTTTTTGAGGAAAATTTGACGAGGGATTTTCCAAGGGAACTTTTCCATCAGATTTTTCAAGAAAAATTTTTTATGGGATTTTTCGAGAAATTTTTTTCAAGGGATTTTTGAGGGACTTTTTCGAGGGCAATTTACCGAGTGATTTGCCGAGAAAAAAAATTTCCGAGGGATTTTCGAGGAAGTTTCTGAGGGAAAATTTTCGAGGGATTTTTCGAGGGAACATTTCCGAGGGCAATTTATCGAGGGATTTTTTGAGGAAAAATTTTTAAGAGATTTTTCGATGGAACATTTCCGAGGGGTTTTCCGAGGGCAATTTAACGAGGGATTTTCAAGAAAAAATTTTCAATGAATTTTCTGAGGGAAAATTTCTAAGGGATTTTTCGAGGGATTTTTCAAAAAAAATTCGAGGAATTCTTTGAGAGATATTTTGAATTTTTTAAATAGTTTTTCTTTATTTTTAAGAAAATTATCCCTTGTTAAATTAATATCCGAGGGAACAATCCCTCGCAAAATGGCTTTTTTTTTATAAATACACCTGATTATATATATACAAATTATCCATAAGTTTCATCATATCCAAGGGTTCATAACAAACTCATAAGAAGCTCAAAAAAGTTTATAATAAGTTCATCATATCCAAGTTCATAACAAGTTCATAACAAACAAGTTTAAAAAAGTTGTACAAGTGTCATCGTATCCAAAGTTTCATAACAAAAGAAAAAAGTATTACAAACAAGTATCATTCCAATTATAGAACAAAAAAAAATTATAAATCCCTCCTCGTGATCATCATCATCATCATCGACATCGCAATCACCATCATTTGCAGAGATAGCAGCTGGAGATGGTGTTGATGGATTAACCTGCATCTTTTTCATCATAAGATGCATGAACTTCTCGATACGGAAAATCCGAGCAAATAGCTCATTGTTTTGAGATGCTAACTCCTCGTTTTGGATAACTAACTCCTCGTTTCAGGCAAATACAGTCTTAAACATATTATAAATCCTCTCCTGCTCCTGAATCCACTCCTCGGGAACTTGCGAGGATGTGTGGCTAGAAGATGAGCCTGTCAGCAAGCTAGCCTGGGATCCAAGTACATAAATTTATCCCTTATTTATCCCAACAATCTCTTTCCATATATGCATCATGGAGGGCTGAGGCTGCTGCTGTGATGATTTTGCACCATCCTCTCCAGTTGAGCTTTGACTTGATTCCACCTCTTGCCACTTTTGTATAAAATTAATCTGTAAAAGATATTAGATACAATTAGTTAAACATACAAATAGTATAAATATATGAATTAAAGTAGAGTTTTTTAAATACTTACATGTGATGTCTCTGCCTTTTTATTTACCCACTAATTGCTATCCTTTTCTTTTGATGGGTATGTCTGAAGAGCTCATCTAATGTAGGTGCTCGGTTCAACTTTTGTGTCTGAATTTCATAATATAAACAACATTATCAATTTTTTTAAAAAAATTATATGAAATAAGAACAACATATACGTAAAGAAAAAGATATTACCAAATTAGAATTTAATAACATTTAGGTCATGATTGATCATTTGATATGTCAACATGTGTCTGTGCATATGAGATATATAGGGCCATCATGTAATTTCAATAAAGGGATTCTAGCTACCAATACAGTGTAGTCAAGTCCATTTGTCAGCAACTCAGCATTGCTTTGGGTTTCTACACGTTTGCAATCTTGATTTGTATAGTTTCTTCGCTAGTGGTCTTGTAGACCACCTTCGTTATCTTAGTAGTAGGTATAAAGAACAAATATGATAAGAGCAATTCTTTAATGCGATACATAGAATAGACAACCATAGAAATCATTAGAATGGCTTGCATTATTTATGACTGTATGAATGACAGTTGTTGCAGCACGAGCCACTTTGTGCCATGCAAGCCACATACAATGTATAACTCCTCTTTTCCTTTAACCTTTTCTAACATTCTTTACATCCACCTGCTTCTTGTAACATTAGCTGAACATGCTAATCCACCATGACATGAGATTATTCAACTGGATCTATATTGGAGTTCTGCAACCTTATTGTCCATATTGCACTGATACTTCAGAAGTTCTGCAACCACCATAACAGGTCAGATAGTTACTGATACTTCAGAAGTTCAATTTGTTGTGCTTTACCTTTGCTTTTCCAATTTGTAAGCTGTTTTCTGTATCTTTTTCTCCCTTTTCCCAAAGTAACATGGGTCTCCCTTTCTTCAGGTCAAAGGAAGCTTCTTTCATAGTGCAGTAAGGGTCATTTTCACTGTTGTAGTTTATATATAGTTTGACAATTTTTACATGTTGAATAACTTAAATCATGACTGTACCATAGCTGGGAGTGAGCAAAAAATGCAGGATGAAAATATATAAACATTTATCTACTTGTATCACTCTGTTGGTATTAAATATTACTCTCTTGGTATCAAATATCATTTATCTACTTGAAACTATAAGGGATAAGTTTTTTGGCTTACCAGTAAAAAATGCATAGTTTACCAGTGTACAATTCCTCATGAATACTCCGATAATTTCCTGTTGTTAATAGTAATTAGTTAAATGCTGTTAGCAAGGATGAAAATAAAATGTTTTCAATGATGATTTTAGGAGTACCATTTTTAAAGTTTTTCAAAGTTTTTTTTACAAACTTTCTTTTTGTTGTTTCCCTGCCATAGTTTTAAGATCCAAGTGTCAACTCTTTTGCTTCAAATTCTTTGTCAAAGAAATTCAGCATGAGGAGCAGACATGACCATATTTGGGCCCTATGATTTTTCAGTTTCTTGGTTCTCATGTCATATTCCAGTTTAAGACCAGCTAACCATAAAAAAATACATGCTTCCATTTTGAATTACCTGATGAGGGAAGTCACCATCATCCATTTGTGAATTGATCAAAACCCTTATACCGTGATGTATTGGTGTTGGATCTTCGTCAGCCTGTTGTCGAGAAAACATTCATTATAAACTGTGTATTTTATAAATCAATCACAAACGCATTTCATAATGTACCTGTATTGGCTTCTTGCTACATATCAGACTATCTAGTGAAGCATATATATATATATATATACCTGTCCAGCATCAATAAGTGATAGCAATGCCCAAGCAGTTTGGACCAAATTTGCATGGTTGCCTTCAAGATTTGTATACACCTAGGTTGCAGTAATCATGACACATCATGCAGAGAAATGTTACAAGGCTTCACCATTAGCCTTTTACTAGGAAGTTCAGACGTTCATACCTTGTTTTGGCTGGAAAGATAGCTCTCTCCCCATCCACCACAAGATAGCTGCTTTGATAACAAGAATTCACAAGCTTTACGCATGGTTGGACTATTGTGGTAGTTTCTCCCACAAGCTGCCAGCCCTTCAACTGTGAACCATGTGCCATAGATATAGCAAAGTCCCCAAAAAGCATACCTGTTCAAGCTCAAAAATCTCATTTAGATATTGAATTGTTTGCAACTGAAACTACTACTAACCAGACAAAAGCATGAAGATAATGTGTGACAGAATCTTTACTATGAACCATCAGGATTTTGTGTTTCTTCGATGTATTGCACTCCTTTTGTTATGGCAATATCTATTTCCTTTCTTCGGTGCTTAGGATGGAATTTCCTAAAGAGTGCCAGGGCTTGAATTGCTGATGAAGTGCACTCTACGTACCTAAAGTGACACAACAATTAGTGAAAGGTGTTGATGCTGAATCACCAGTATAATTTTTTTACGAGATCCCCTAATGGATCCCAGAACCCCCTCCCCTTCCTCTTATATCCTTTTTTTTCATATCGTCAGCATTGAATCACTTTTTTTTTTCTTTCTTTTGGTTAGAGAGTCAACGTGTACTTCACACGAGAGCATGCCACGTGATTATTTATCGATATTATTAGTAAAGGTATTAAGAAACTTGCTCCAGAAGCTAAGGATCTTCATGATGATCTCAGTTTTCCCCAAGGGAATGTCTTAGTGGGAATGTCAGAGTCAGAGAAGAGTTATCTGGCCCTAAAACAGGTGCTCAGTATCTCCTTTTTTTGAGCTTTTCGATGGATGGTAATGCTCCAGCGTTTGTCTCATTCGAGTCATTTAAAGCATCATGATGCTTAATTTCTCGAAGGACACGACAGCTTCGCGTGTGCCTTTGATAAGAATGAGATTAGAAAAAAGGGCTAGACCTGGAGGCCGTTGGGGCTACTGCCGCCTTATAAACTCCCCAGATTTATGTGTATAGCAGAACTTAAACTATTTTAGAGGAGAAACTATAGGACTAAGAACTTGGAAGGAGGACTAATGGAGAAGGACCTGGTTCTAGGACTAGGAGAAAAGACCAGAGAAAGGACTAGTAGGACTAGGAAAGCAGAAAGGACCCGTCTTTTTAACCATTTTTTCACTCTAGCAATGGAGACTAAGAACAAGATCAAACCTAAGGACTAGTATAAAAGAAGCATCCAAATAAGGACATTAAGTGAGGACTAAAGAAGTGGAGAGTGGACTTAATCTTAAGGTATCTTAATTGAAGAAAGACTTAGGGAAAGAAAGCATAACAACACTCATCTACAACCGCTCTATCTCTGCTCTCCTCTTATCTGAGTCTCTGATGACATTTCGTTCTGAGAGCAACAGCGAGAGCACAGCGAACACTGCAAAAGAAAAGAGGCTGTTAATAATTTATATTGAGAGAAACTATGAAAACAATTATTTTATTGGAGTTGCAGTGTCTATCACCTTAAGTCCCTCTGCCGTGCAATCAGATACTTGCCAACCGTAGTCTTGCATCCAGAGTATCCATGCACCTTTATTGATGTGTCGAAACATTGATTTGAAGTTGCCAGAAGGATTTTCTCAGACCTTCAAATTGATCTGATTTAATTAGTTAACTTAATTTTATGCCACATGGTGACTACCTAGGAACGTAATTTGTAATTAGGTGATGCTGCCATGGCTCTGTTCCTCTCTGCAGCAGAGCGGTTCCGCAATGAAAATTGAAAACAAGGCTCTAAAATTCCTTGAATCTCATCATTAATCTTATGCTATACAAATCATGGTTGAGGAAAGAATGTAAATCCCTTCCCTAACCATCATTAAACAAAGACTTCCAAACGAAAAAGAAAAGAAAATTCGACGCGGTCAAACCCGTCGGGCGAGTGAGACAGTGGACGATTTGTTCTCGTCGGCGATGCCTTTGGCCTTCCCACATCCAGCGGTCGCGGCTCCACCATCCAAGCAGTCGGCGCCATGATAGTGAGTATGGGTTTCCCCCTCATCGATTCCTCCTTGTCCCCCTTCTTCACTGACCCCTCCCCCTCCCCCTCTCCCCATAGCCTACACTGGAACCCTCGCCAACAACGTCCTCAAGAAGAACAGTACACGGCACCTTAGGAAGGGATTAAGAGGGTTTACAAGAAATATTTACCTTGTTTGCATGTTCCTAAGGTTTGAATCGCTCCCTTGTCTGCTCGTCCCCTAGGGTTTGAGTTGCTTGGACGGAAGAGATGGAAGCCCGACAGTCGTGGCTCGGACGAAAGAGAGGGAATGCCGATGGATGGAAGGACGGAAGAGAGGGAATGCGAGCAGACGGAAGAGAATGCGGGCGGATGGAAGAGAGGAATGCCAAACGAAAAAAATAATTCGGAAGAGAGGGAATGCGGGCTTTGGGCGGTGGAATACCAAATGAAATATCGCTGGCGGTGGGAATTGATTTTTAGTTTTAATTTAATTTATAAAAAAATAATTTATACTATTTAAATTTTTTATAATAAATTTATGAATAAAAAAAAGTTGGGATAGGTGGATTGCAGATCTTTCCCTATCTTGCTGGCCGACATTTGTTTGCACTGACATCCCTGACGGAATAAGAGTTTCTGATTTATGCGGCCAGGTTTATACAGCTTGATCTTCCTCGTTGGTGTTTAGCTTCTTCGGGGATGAGCTATCTCATCGCATTCTTTCTATTTCTCTCTGATGTGACTGGTGCAGCCACAAGGGCAATTTTGACAAAACCAAAACATTAGTGCACTCGGCGTCTTCAAGCCCGCCGAGTCGGCTCCGACCATTCCTGGTCGACCCCGTTCGGCCCCGGTGTCTCCAAGCCCACCGAGTCGGCCCCGATTATTCTGGTCGGCCATCTCGGCCCCGACGTCTCCAAGCCCGCCAGTCGGCCCCGATCATTCCTGGTCGGCCCCGTTCGGCCCCGGCGTCTCCAAGCCCGCCCCGAGCGGCTCTCCAAGCCCGCCAAGTCGGCCCCGACCATTCCTGGTCGGCCCCGTTCGGCCGGCGTCTCCAAGCCCGCCGAGTCGGCCCCGACCATTCCTGGTCGGCCCCTCTCGGCCCCGGCATCTCCAAGCCCGCCGAGTCGGCCACGACCACTCCTGGTCGGCCCCTCTCGGCCCCGGCATCTTCAAGCCCGCCGAGTTGGCCCCGACCATTCTGGTCGGCCCTTCTCGGCCCCAGCGTCTCCAAGCCTGCCGAATCGGCCCCTCTCGGCCCCGGCGTCTCAAAGCCCCGAGTCGGCCCCTCTCGGCCCCGGCATCTCCAAGCCCGCCGAGTCGGCCCCGACCATTCATGGTCGGCCCCGTTCAGCCCCGGCGTCTCCAAGCCTGCCGAGTCGGCCCCGACCATTCCTGGTCGGCCCCGGCCCCGTCTCCAAGCCCGCTGAGTCGGCCCTGACCATTCCTGGTCGACCCCTCTCGGCCCCGGCACCTCCAAGCCCATCGAGTCAGCCCGACCATTCCTGGTCGGCCCCTGTAACGACCTGGGCCCACGGGCCCATTTCGTTACAAGAAAGTAAGACGGACAAGGTCCACACCAACTTGGGCCACCACAGCCCAAAAAGGGATCCAATTGGTGCCTTGTCCTTCTTGCTTAACCGGTTATAAACCACTTAACCAATTCCTAATTTCCCAATGTGGGACTATTGGGAGGGGCATCACAATCTACCCCCCTTATAGAGGCGACGTCCTCGTCGCCAGAGGCAATTGATCATAACCACCAGGCAGGCAGGATTCTAGAGATGGCCCCCACAGGTTCAAGAGGTGGCTCCCATCCCCCATGGATGTAGCACTTTGCCCTGTGTGGCACTTAGCTCCTGTACTTCCGACTGGTGCATGGCTTGATACCATATTGTAATGACCCGAGCCCACGGGCCCGTTTCGTTACAAGAAAGCAAGAAGGACAAGGTTCACACCAACTTGGGCCACCACAGCCCAAAAAGGGATCCAATTGGTACCTTGTCCTTCTTGCTTAACCGGTTATAAACCACTCAACCAATTCCAAATTTCCCAATGTGGGACTATTGGGAAGGGCATCACAGCCCCTCTCGGCCTCGGCGTCTCCAAGCCCGCCGAGTCGGCCCGACCATTCCTGGTCAGCCCCTCTCGGCCCCGGCGTCTTCAAGCCCGCCGAGTCGGCCCCGACCATTCCTGGTCGGCCCCTCTCGGCCCCGATGTCTCCAAACCCGCCAAGTCGGCCCCGACCATTCCTGGTCGGCCCCTCTCAGCTCCGGCGTCTCCAAGCCCACCGAGCCAGCCCCGACCATTCCTGGTCGGCCCCGCCTTGGCACTTCCTAGCCGGCAAGGCTAGCCCCGGCTACCCCTGGCCGACCCAACTAAGCCTCGGCTCCCTCGGGAGAGTCGAGACTCCCCGGTTTCCTTCAAATCTGTCTCAACATGGCCCTGGTAGCTCAGGACGCTATCTCTCTGACCCGCACTGCCTGACAACGCCAGATCCAACTACCCACTAGCCACGCTGCTGATGGGACTGGACCCAACTACCCAATAGCCCCACTAGCTGATGGGACTTAGCCCATCAACCGCCGTTTTCTCCCTCTCCGATGGGATAGGACTCACCAACCAGCCCAGGTTCACATAACTCCCAAGAACTCTGTGAACATTCTCTTTTCATAGAATCCACGTGATCATGCAGAGTCAATCCCTATAAAGAGGTGAATCCACTCAGTAATCAGGTATGAGCGAGAACCCAAAAAAATCGCTATCCTAACACCCAGAGAGGAATCCCTCCTCCCCGGGAACACATTTTTCATCTGAAAAGAGCTCATTCGAGCTCCTCTTCTGCTGTGACCTCGATTGCTGACTTGAGCGTCGGAGGGTCCCACCGGAGAATCCCTTCGGTCCTAGGGCTTTTTGCAGGAAACTCGGTGAAGCAAAGATCCTCCGATTAATCCGCTTTCTCATCCCAACATTCAGGATCAGTGATCAGGCGTCATCACTCTCATTCCGGGTCCCACTTTTGATATTAGGGTATGAAGGAGATCTTGTATGCCTCGTGCTTCTATCAAGGACCTCATTGAGATTTTCAGACCACGCCTCAGCACTTGATGGAGTTGGCTTGGATTTGGCATCTTCCTATCCACCCGAGGGTGCAGCTATTTATCTGAAAGCTTGCTTGAAACGCTCTTCCTATCTGCTCCTTGCTCTCTCGGCATGGGATGAGCATCCAGCCTACTTGCCCGGTTTGCAGCCTTGAGGAGAAGATGGTTGCCCACGCTATTTTCATATGTCCCAGAGTGAGTCTGATATGGTAGTTATCTGGTGACTACCCTTGGAGTAGTGGCTCTGATTCCCATTGTAGTTCTTTTTTGAGACTGATTAGGTAGGACATGGGGAGAGGTATCCATCAGCTGGTTTCTTCCAGGGCTTACACAGCTTATCAGGTATGATTATCCCGGAACCGGCTGGTTTTCACTGATGAGATTGCTCTTGCCCATAGGATTGTCAGGACTGCCTCCTTCTTATCCGCTGAGTAAACTTTCCATCAGAGGGTGCCTGATTCTGCTAGCCCTAGCCACTGGGACTTCCCTGCTGCTTCGGCAGCGCACCGTCACAAGGTATTCATATCTTGAGAGCCCCATCTCTAGGGTTTATTAAAATCAACTTTGATGGGAGTACTTGTGGTAGATGTGCTGGATCAGCTTTTGTGATTCGAGGGTTGGATGGTCAGATGTTGGCGGCAAGAGGATTCAGCCTTCTTGATTTCTCGGTGCCTTTTGCTGAGCTGTATGCTGCATGGGCTGGTATCTCCTGTGCTATCCGGAGTCTGGGTGTAAACAGTCTTATCCTCAAAGGGGATACTATTACTGTGATCCAATGGATCAAGCCCACTTGCCTACCACCCCTTTGATTGGCAACATTTGTTCTATCCTTCGGGAAATTTATTGCGCCCAGATTAGGCATATCTACCGGAAAGCCAACTCAGCGGTTGACTGGATCACAGCCAGGGTAGCCAATCACTCGGGTACTTAGAGCTGGAAGCAGGGCAACCCTTGCCCTTCTGTTCTTTTCCAAATTTTGTATTCTGATATATTGGGTTTGACTCATCCTAAATTGGTACGATCACCCGTCTGTACCAAAAAAAAATTTGTGCGAGAGATTTTTAAGGGATATTTTTATAATAAATGGCTTATTTGTAAAAAAAATTAATAAAAAAATCCCTCAAAAATCCCCCACAACATTAATTTCTGAGGGATTTTTCAAGGGATTTTTTTGATGATTTTGTGAGGAATTTTTCAAGGGATATTTCTATAATAAATGGCTTATTTGTAAAAAAAATGATAAAAATAATTCCTCAAAAAATCCCTCAGAAATTAATTTTGTGAGAGATTTTTTGAGGGATTTTTTTTCATTAATGAGTTATTAATAAAATTTTGATGAAAAAAATCCCTTGGAAATCCTCGCAACATTAATATCTAAGGGATTTTTTGATGATTTTGCAAGGAATTTTTTGAGGGATATTTCTATAATAAATGGCTTATTTAAAAAAATTAATAAAAATAATCCCTCGGAAAGTCCCAGAAATTAATTTTGCGAGGGATTTTTTGAGGGATTTTTTTTTCATCGATGAGTTATTAATAAAATTTTTGATGAAAAAAATCCTTCAGAAAATCCCATGCAACATTAATTTTGAGGGATTTTTTGAGGAATTTTTTATGATTTTACGAGGAATTTTTCGAGGGATATTTCTATAATAAATGGCTTATTTGTAAAAAAAATGATAAAAATAATCCATCAAAAAATCTCTTGGAAATTAATTTTGCAAGGGATTTTTTTTCATTAATGAGTTATTAATTAAATTTTTGATAAAAAAAATTCCTTTAATTTCTGATTTTGATGAGGGATTTTTGAGGATATTTCTATAATAAATGGCTTATTTGTAAAAAAATAATAAAAATAATCCCTCAAAAAATTTCAAAAATTAATTTTGTGAGGGATTTTTGAGGGATTTTTTTCATTAATAAGTTATTAATAAAATTTTTGATGAAAAAAATTTCTTGAAAATTCCTCGCAAAATTAATTTTGAGGGATTTTTGAGCAATTTTTTGATGAATTTGCGAGGGATTTTTTGAGGAGATATTTCTATAATAAATGCTTATTTGTAAAAAAAATTAATAAAAATAATCCCTCAAAAATCCCTCAGAAATTAATTTTGCGAGGGATTTTTCAAGAGATTTTTTTTATTAATGAGTTATTAATAAAATTTTTGATGAAAAAAATTACTCGAAAAATCCCTTGCAACATTAATTCTGAGGGATTTTCAAAGAATTTTTTTGATGATTTTGCAAGAAATTTTTTAAGAAATATTTATATAATAAATGGCTTATTTGTAAAAAAATGATAAAAATAATCCCTTGGAAAATCCCTCAAAAATTAATTTTGTGAGCGATTTTTCGAGGAATTTTTTTCATTAATAATTTATTAATTAAATTTTTGATAAAAAAATTCCTCAAAAAATCCTTCGCAACATTAATTTCTGAGAAATTTTTTGAGGGATTTTTTGATGATTTTGCAAGGAATTTTCTGAGGAATATTTTTATATTAAATGGCTTATTTGTAAAAAAAATTGATAAAAATAATCCCTCGAAAAATCTTTCAAAAATTAATTTTGCGAGGGATTTTTTGAGGGATTTTTTTTATTAATGAGTTATTAATAAAATTTTTGATGAAAAAAATCCTTCGGACAATCTCTAGCCAAATTAATTTTCGAGGGATTTTTTGAGGGATTTTTTGATGATTTTACGATGGATTTTTCGAGGGATATTTCTATAATAAATGGTTTATTTTTAAAAAAGTAATAAAAATAATCCCTTAGAAATTAATTTTGCAAGAGATTTTTGAGAGATTTATTTTTCATTAATAAGTTATTAATAATATTTTTTGATGAAAAAAATTTCTCAAAAATTTTCCTTGCAAAATTAATATCCAAGATATTTTTTTATCATTTTTTTACAAATAATCCATTTATTATAGAAATATCTCTCAAAAAATTCCTCGCAACATCATCAGAAAATCCCTCGAAAATTAGTTTTGTGAGGGATTTTTCGAGGGATTTTTTTCATCAAAAATTTTATTAGTAACTCATTAATGAAAAAAATCCCTCAAAAAATTCCTCGCAAAATTTATTTCTAAGGGATTTTTTTAACAATTTTTTTACAAATAAGCCATTTATTATGAAAATATCCCTCTAAAAATCTCTCGCAAAATCATCAAAAAATCCCTAGAAAAATCCTCAAAAATTAATTTTTCGAGGGATTGTTTTCATCAAAAATTTTATTAATAACTCATTAATAAAAAAAAATCCCTCAAAAAATTCCTTGCAAAATTAATTTTTGAGAGATTTTTTGAGAGATTATTTTTATCAATTTTTTTTACAAATAAGCCATTAATTATAGTAATATCATTCGAAAAATCTCTCACAAAATCTCTCGAAACTTAAATTTTGCGAGGAATTTTTTGAAGAATTTTTTTATTAAAAAATTTTATTAATAACTCATTAATGAAAAATAAGTTCCTCGAAAAATTCCTCGCAAAATTAATTTGTAAGGGATTTTCTGAGGAATTTTTTTATCAAAATTTTTTTACAAAAAACCTATTTATGTTAGAATTATCCCTCAAAAATTAATTTTGTGATGGATTTTATGAGAAAATATTTTTTATCGAAAAATTCCGTAGGATTGCGAGACGGTTTTTCCCTAAGTAAAATCCCTCGATAAATCACACTTTTCTAGTAGTAATTAATATTATAAAACTCAACCTTAAAAGGATTAATTTTTTGAAATCCTAAAGCAAAGTTTAGATTAATTAAACAGGTTCTTAGAATTATTCGGTTATAAGATTCTTAATGGGCTAAATATTTGATTGGGCTAATTTTGTTTTTTAAAGTAACTAGTCAAATAGCGATATCAAGAACTCATCCTTCTGTTTCCAAGATGGAAGAAGTCCCAATCATAGCTAGAGTCCATCCCTCATTCTAAGAGGAGCTAACTAGGCCAAACTCCTCCATAAATAAAGAACCATGGGTATCATCGATGGCAATTGTGGTGGCTGATGGAAGAAAGAGAGGACGCTTGGGGTTTAAAGTTACTGGTGAAGTTCATTCTAATTCAAACATATAGATTATTACTTATGTCATAATGCCAAGTTATTAGACAGTTAAGTGATAATTATGACATATCAGTTATTTAATTAGTTTTAAATGATCTCATGCAATAAGACATAAAAGTAACTGTGGGGATTAAACTATAATAACTAAAAGTTTACATATCAAAATAAATTTTGAATAAAATTTTAAAAGTTAAAAGTATATTTTTGTTATTCGTAATTTTTTTTATATTATTTAGATGCAGTGTGTTATTTGTCTGCCCTCTATTTTTTTTTTTTTTCCTTTAATCCTCTTCTTCATATCATTAGACGCTAACATGAAAGTTAAGGTAGCGCCCAAAATTAATCGGGCGCTCTGCTCGCCTCCGTCCCGCCTTCCTCTTTCCCTTGCCCTTGCCTTTTCTTTCCTTGAAATCTCGAACCATGGCGAACGCCAGCTCGTCCCCAATCCGAGGTTGCGTCCAGTGGCCTCCCGCCTCTCTCGCAAGCCCCTACAAGCTAGGCCCCGCGGCGGCCCAAGAAAATCAAAATCTCGGATCTTGCTTCACATTAAGATCTTAGCTTCCAAACGGATGCTGAAGTGGTGGTAGAAACCCTCGCATTTGCCATCCTCTACCGAGGTCAGTAATCCGATCGCGTTTCCCCTCTTGTTATCACTAATCAAATCATTCATCACGACGAATTCCTCCCTAATCTGAAATATCTGAAGTAGATTTGGATATCCTTTGCTTCCTTTCATGCTGGGGATAAAGGTGCGATCTTTGTCGTACGGAAATTTCTTACCGTTAGTGTGTCTTTCAAAGGAAATGCAGCATTTTTTAGATATTTGATGTTTGTTTTGTTCCGACAACTTCGACTTTGGGAGTTTGGGTGTAGTCTAAGCAAAATATTTATTGGAAAAATTACGGAGAGCTATGAGTATGATAGGAGATAATTTTGTGATTATGGTCAATATAAAAAATCATTAATTACAGTTTAAGATGTTCTGAAAATGAGAACTTTAGGTCGGAGTTAACCTTTGCTTGACCATGGTACCTCTTTATATAATGAGGTAGACAATTTTGAAAAATTCTTTATTGTGGTGTATATGGCTGGTTGTATTAAAAGTACCAGGTTTGGAACGGACTTTCAAGTTAAGAGACTCAATTGTTTGGATGGGTACCTATGATTAATGTCTAAAATGCAATTTATGTCAGACACCATCCAAACTACTTGAGCTACACCTTTGACATGCTTACCAACAAGAGTCAACACAATTGGCATAACAAGAGTTGCATAAGATCATGATCAAGGCCAACAAGATATATGTCTTATATAATGGGTCACTGTGTAGACCCTGGACGTTCATTGGCATCTGTCTAAAATCCAGGTAAACGTGGTGAGGAGTGAATGAAAAAATCAAGCAAAATTAATGTTGCTTGGAGATCAAACTATGACATAGTGCGGTGGGTGTAGGGATGGTAATTTTTTCCATTTGGCCGTTTACCGGGCTAGTACCATTTTTAACGGATCGAAGAATCCCTGTTTAAACGGCTTAACAATTAACGAGGATTTTTCGTTAACGGCTAAACGGGTAAACGGTCCGGGGACAGTATTCTCCACCCCATCCTCGTTTATTCATTCCCATCCGCGTTAGCTTTAATATATATATTTAAATTTTAAATATATATATATATTAAAAATTAAAAATTAAAAATAAATAATATATATAGTAAAATAAGTTTGAATTTATTTTTTCTGACTCTTGCTCTTCCTTCTTTCATCTTCCTTCTTTCATGCAGCCTCTCTTGCTCTTCCTTCTTTCATGCAGCCGATATGAAGTTCTGAATATCAAAACCAGGCGAGAACCTAGCTCCATCATCTATCTTCGCCAATCGCTGCCCCATCGATGCCCTTTAATATCTTTTTCTTTCTTTGGTACGCTCATTTTTTTCTTTATTTTTTAAGAAAGATCAAAGATATCTCTATATTTTTGCTTTAAAATTTGAATGTATTCTTTTTTTACGGTTGTTGCATTGGAAATCTTCATTTTCTGATTTTTTTTCCTTGTTAGTTGTTTTCTTTCTCACTTTTTGTTCTTTTCTCATGCATTTCTTCAGCAAGTATCATGGAGTAAAATTTTTATTATTTAGAGTATGTGTTTATTGTTATAGTTTAATATTTTTAATGTTGTTGCTTATTATTTGCTACCAAGTTGCGAAATTATTATTATTTTTTGGCAGATTATTCTCCTTAAAATGTAATTAGAATTTGATAGATCATCTCTTATCGACTTTGTTACTGTGTTAAAGCTAATATGTATTTCTTAAGAGGCCTAAATCAAACCATTTCAGAAGTCGAAGAATCTCTTATATGTATCAATATCATCATTTGGTTGTTCTCGATTAGTCTCCATCTTATCCTAAAAAAAATTATTTTTTAAATTTTTAATAAATTATAAAATTAATAAAATAATTTTATTTTTTATGTAAACGGGCAAACGAGTACCTAGTAGGTACCCATTTACTCGGCCGAGTGTCCGCGTTCTCATCCCGTTAACTATAACGGCTTAACGAGGCAGGGAACGGAAACATTTTTCTAAACGGGGATGGGGACTGGTATAGACTGTCTCGGATCATCTCTAGGCCGTTGCCATCCCTAGGTGGGTATTGGGGGCCTACAAAAGGCCCTGATAAGTCAAGTTACAAGTCATATACACACTCAAACAAATAGGAGATCAGTCTTACCTCCCAAGGATAAGCAGTCAAAGGGAGGACCTTATTCATACAATCCTGTCTGCCTAGCTTACCATCCTCCAAGAAGTCAGTTTGTTTGCTAGTGTTTTTCTTTGTTAATTGGGATTGGGAGATCTTCAAAAGCTATAACTTCAAGTGTAGTTTGATTTTTCTTTTTCAGTAATATGTAGATAGAGAAAGTCCATCCAGCCTTCTAAACCTTGAGAGAACTGTACTATTTTTAAAGACCTCCAAGAAGTGAATTAGGTCCAGCAGTTGTTGACAAATGGTTATAAAGTCTTTTGAAATCAATTCAAAAGTTCATGACCGCATTTTCACCTTCAAAGGTTCCTATGTCATCGTATCTTGCCATCATATAATAGAAAATTCGATGTAGAAATTGATGGAGCACTAGAGACAACAATCATGACTGCTGTTTACATAACTGTATTTTACATAGAGATGCTTTAATGATTTATGTACAATGCTGTGTTACAGATGCCAAACTTTGCCACATCGAAGTTTACTTATGCTGCAGATATTTCCTTGATCACTAATACCCTAGCTCTGTTGATGCTAACCAGGCACAAGCAGACATACTCTTGGAGCTCCTCGAGCTGTTGCTTAAGCCCTTGACCCCTCTTCTTAAGCTCCTTCACCACCTCCTGAAGAGGGAACTTATCCTCCCTCCTCTCGAGGCAAAACCTTATCATTGCCATATTGTGCTCAACCTCATCATAAAGACCAGCAACTAATCTGCTTATAGTGTCGAAATCCCTGTTCAAAATATAGGTCCCTTTTGCTGCCACGTCAAGTTGATCACTAAGTTTCCTCAGAAGCTTACTCCGAAAGTATTTCAGCTTCCAAAACTTCTTTTTTAGACGAAGCGGGAACAGACCCATGAGTGCAGGTCCTATAAGAAGCCCAGAGAGAGAGTGCACTGCGATGCCAATGGCTACCAACACAACCACTCCGCAAACCACTGTTAAGCAAACCCCAGCAACCTTCTTGATGCACTCTATTAGCTTGATCCTCCTTGCCACTTTATTTCTCTTCAATTTAAGGCGGTGCAATATAGAGGAGTAGCGATTGTGGATTAGTTTGAAATCTTGCTGATTTGGATTGGAGAATGGATTACTCAGAAGAGCAAATGAATCAAGTTCAGCAATTGTGGACTTAAAGCCCCCAGGGGAGTGATCATCAAAGTTTTCAAGTATTCTCTGGATAAATTGGAAGTGGGATTGAGTTTCATTGATGTTTCTTAAGAGTTGTCCACAGATTCTTGAGGCTTCAGCACTGGTGTCAAAGTATTTAGCCATAAGGGGTTTGAGATCTGATTGTGCTTTTGCAGAGATCAGTGCTTCCAGAAGGGAGGGTATGGCATCTTGCTGTGGTTTGAGAAGTGTTTCTATGGCATAGTTACCGGACTTTGAAGCATCGGAATAATCATTTGCAAGTAATTGTGCTTCAGTGGTGAATTTGATGTAGGAATGCGTTCTTAGGGCATTGAGGTACTCTTCATTGATGCTTACACTTTTGTCAGTGGTTGAGAACTTCTCTCCATCTGATAGTATAAAACAGGAAGACAGAAATTCATATTGGATCAATGAACATCATATGATGATTTCTGTCATTTTATGAAGCGAATTTTACTTTTCAACTACTGCCTTCTCAATTGTAAAAGGTATTTGCTACGTTTGTGTTTTTTTTCCTTTTTTAACCTACTAAAAGAAATCATAATATTATTCATTGAAAATTTTCTGCATAATCAACTGAATTGATCCAATGAAGCAACACCTCAGTGCTTTGTCTGAATGTGTTTGTTTCTGATTTCTAATCTTCTTGCTGAACTTGGTTAATTTTGAATCCTGTTTGCCCACTAAAAAGTGTTCTCTGTGCATTTCATGTTAGAACTATACCTCATGTTCTGGATTTCTTTTTATCATAATGAAACTGCTACAAATATAATCATGTATATGCAACTTCTCCTTAGATATTTGCATTTTGAGTTTATTTTCTTTCTTAGATGATGAAATAACCTTTAGAGAGGAAAGAATTTACTTAAACAATCATTGAAATGATTCAAACTGAAGAAATAATTTTCTCGTGGCTTTTACAGGCTTAATCTAAAGAAAAGCTAACGACATAACTGACTTAAGAAAATCTATTGCCTCACGTATTAAGTTAATAACTTGATATACTTGACAAAACATAGGTCTGAATCAAAAGGCTGATCAAACATGTATTTATCCTAATCTTGATCTCCATCTTCTTAAAGAAAATAGTAAGACCTCGCTTATTGAACAGGAAATTATCACTCCAGAATACATACCTTTGGCTATTTTGGAGGCCCTCAACCTTGCCCACATCTTGAACTATGATTGCTTTGATACGGCTTACAAAGTCTCTATTGATGATGTTCAGAATTTCTCTTTAGTTAAGCATAGGCCTTCCTCTCATGAGAACTTGAAGAAAAGGAATATCTTGCATTCCCCAGCTTGAATGATGATCTATAGATCCCGAGCCTTATAAAGGCTCTAAAAGGCAGTTTGTGGATCAGGTTTTGTGCCGTCTATTTGCAACTTTTTCCCTATCTCGTTTGCAAGCCTTATGCCTGGATATCAGGAGACATCCCTCCTTGTTCCATAGCCTTGTTCCTTCTACTTCGTGTATTTAATCACCCTCATGCCCTAATCATATATTCTTCACTAAAAAGATCAACACTTTGAGTATCTTAAGTATTTAAGCTTGCTATTTGCTCGGAAAAAAGAGGCCTTCTCTTTGAAATTATCACATTAATACCCTTGCTTATTGGAAACTGAGTTTTTCTGCCAGTCTTCTGAATTTGATATTGGTAGCGGCCAGTTTGCTTAGGTGAACCATGATCACTGTTGCAGAGTTCTGTCACTCTGAGTGCTTTTCTCGTCTTTATGATTTTAGTAGCCAGAATCTTCAGAAAGCTATTCCCAAAAATATAAATTATTCGCACATAGTTATTGTTTCTGAATTTCAAAATTTCCGGCTTTCCACACCATCCTTGAATAACATTGCGAGGATGATTCTGGCTGGATTTTGACAAATTACAACCTAGCTGTTAGATTTTAATTAGGTCCTAGTATGTGGCCCTTGTTTCATCGAACAGAAATTTAAAGGCCAGACTGCCAGACTTATCCTATCATTATAAGGCCAAAAGTTCATCCAAATTTGTCTCGTACTCTGTTCATATTTTTCCTCTATTCCTTTCTTTGCATTGGGGCGGTTAAGAGTGCACTTCTTATGTTGAAAGCCACCGCCGAACCAGAAGAGAAATCAATCTCTCTCATAGGATATTTTAGGAAGCTTGGTGACTTGATTCTTACATGGCAATGAACGTGGCTGCCCTCTAACGTACCAAACATGGGAGCTCATGTTTTTCCCATGACTTCCATGCAGACGTCCCAAACTATGCTTTCATGTGAATCGTAAAGCAAACAAGAGAATCCAATTTTCCTTATGGGAGGCTGATCCTCCTGTGTGGAGTTGGCATTTCAGTTGTTTCATTTTGGCATTTGGGTATTTAAGTAGGTGCAAACAAAATTATAACAGATCTTCATTCATACTGTTTTTCCTCTTAAAGGCCGCAGGAGTTGCAAGAGTGAAAGCTTGTCAAGGTCGGTAATGTGGCCTGGCAGCAGGTAGAAAGCACCACACTTCTTAACAAACCCTTGATTCCTGCACCTAACTGATTCTCGAGAAAGCCAGTCCCCTAAAAGAAAATTCTCTCTCTCTCTCTCTCTCTCTCTCTCTCAGAGGAAAAAAAAAATGGTTTGAACGCGTTGCTGGATATCATTTTCAGGTGGAAAGGAGGGGAGAGAGACCGACGCAAGAAAGAAATCCGAAGAACCTCTTGTTCAAGTTATCTCTCACCAATATATCTCTTCTCTTCAATGTGCATGGATTATATCAATTAAGATGAGGTCTTTCAGCGTGGAGAACTCCTCGTGGAGTGGCACGTTTCATGAGCTTTCTTTATTTTACCTAAATGCATTCCTATCCTCCTTTCTTTTGTATCTGTGCAAGCCTATCTAGATATTTTTTTTCTCTCTCTTTTCTTGTTTTTGTGGGCAGTCCGAGCCTATCTAGATTCTAGATTGCGTGTGGTCTTTTATTTGTGTTTGGTCCTTCTCTCTTCTCCCATTTTATCATTTTCCCCTTTCTCTCCCAACGATTGGAAAGCAAACCTGGTCAGAGACTAATAATCACGATTCTTGGACTAACATTACTCCTCTGAGTTTTGTTGGCAATGCTCTTTTAAATGTTGATCGTCAACATCATCTGACTTAAGACATTTTAGCTTTTCCTTATTCTTAATACTGGGTCTACAGATCGTATGAGTAGTTTTCGAGAAAATGCCTTTAAAAGTTAAAAACTTTTGTTTACTTTGTTTGAAAGATCACCATGAATAAGTCAACCCTAACAGGAATGCTACAAACATCAAATTTGGTGTGATTACCAGCACTAGATGACTCATGGGTCATAAACTGTCACTTGGCATGGCTTTAACAACGGTCTATTTTCTGGCCCATTCCTCTGGGTTTAACGACTTGGTTGCCTCGAGTTGGCAGTCGGCCTAACTAATGCAATGAAAGACGTCTACAACTCACCTAGATCCACAGCATACACATCATTGTCTGGAAATGAGCATGCCAACCTGGAACCACTGAAGCAGCAGGTTTGACAGCAGGAGAAACCGTGGCAAGAATGAACGGGTGTTGTCACTAAATAAATCCACACGCCTTCTGAGAGAGATAACCTAGCTTCAGTGTACCGATTTGAAGGGCCAGGACCATGGAATTTGCCTTCTCTCATGTAAAAGTTGCTGCTTTTATGTTCCTTTCTCCGATTGCTTTGCTTTTTATTTCGACAAAAGAACACCAGCATGCCCTGTGATGAAAACAACCGGCATGCTTTGTGGTACCCCTACGCCGTGCCCACAGTGGACCCAACTCAACAGAAAGGTTTGGATTCCCTCCGTGGAACCGGAACGATTTATTTGGTCCTCCTTCGCTGTCCGTATAGCATGTGATGGCTGTGATTGATTTATTTGGCCTCCGACATCGTCGTTTATATGGTGGTGAGATGTATTCAATCATGACCATAGTTCATTTGGTGGACAGCTGTGATCAGACAAGAGGATGTTGACCGATGTCTGAATCAAATCCCATGTGGGCATCATCCATCTATAATCCTATTCCAAGATTTTTCATTGCCTGATCTTTACTTTGGAACCTTGAGAGCATAACTCGATATCTCGCTCAAAAAAAAAAAAAAAAATCAAACCAATTTACGGCTTTCTCATCTCAAACAAATTTTTTGTTTTTTTAATAGATTTTTGACAGTTTACGCTATGGTGAAGTATTTAAGTTTAGATAACTAATATGCAAAAAATGAATTTGTTTACCCTTTCTTCATTTAATTGCATGCAAATAAATACTATCGGTTTAAATTTTTCTAAAAGAAACTCTGAGGTGAAAAGAGTTTAATAGAACGGGAACAAACAAATTGATCGAAATATTCCTGCTCCACCGCTCGCGAGGGCCCACGGTAATATTAAATGGCATCCACAATCTTAGGATAAACGAGGCTATAGAAAACCTTATCCCCGACCGCCCCCCACCACCGCAATCCCCCCACTGGGCCCACCGGCGGCCAGGTAGGCCCCAGCCACGATCCCTGCCACGCGCCATCTCCTCTCCATCCCATTTGAGGTGGGCCCCGCCAAGGGCGAGGCCAACGGCGTCCCCGAGGGCGGAGCAGCGGGCGTGAGTGGGAGGCCCACGTCAGTTTGCAGAAGACTGCGTGGGCCACCACTCTTGGTCCTCGAAAGGGAAACTTTTCGCCCAGATTCTCCGCCGCTCCCCCACCGCCCCGGCGGACTATCGGCTTTGGGTTCCTTGATACCGGAAGCGATTGCCAGAGAAGGGCTCTGGGATTTCAATAGTATCATCGGGCTTTCGATAGGTATATGCAAACGTTTTTTATGACCATTAAATTTTTATATTTATCGATGATAATGCTAAAAGATTTTTTTTTAATCAATCTACATTTCATAATAATAAAATAAAAATCTCAAAGATAAGCCTTCATCAAATATGATAATATACGAAAAGCACGATCTTTCAACTAAAGAAGTCTTCACTAAGTAATTTAAAAATAACAAGGTTGTCCAAAGCTACAAAAATACTCCTCTATGTTCCTAACAAAGATCATACAAAGTACCCGTCCCAACCTCACTCGACAAGAACTGATCTGGATGTCCTGCATCCGCACCGCCTATGCGTCTCAGTCACGTCCCACCAATCCTAAGTCCATCTGACTTAGACCCTTGCGCACCTCGATCTACGCTGATCGGTCACGTCCCACCAATGCCTAAGTCTGCCTGACTTAGACCCTTGCGTACCTCGATCTTCGCTGATCGGTCACGTCTCACCAATGCCTAAGTCTGCCTGACTTAGACCCTTGCGCACCTCGATCTTCGTTGATCAGGCCGTCACACCCGAGCTCCTCTCGGATGCCTTGATCTCTAAAGGATTGAATGTTCTTGAATTTTTTCGGCTGAATGATCGATGCCTAAGCCTTGGGTCCACCCTCCTTTAAATAAGAACTCCCCAACCGCCTTATGCCTCTGCCCTAAAGAGTCCAGCTGTTTAAATAACTCTTATCCAAAACCCATCTTCCAAATACGGTGGACTCACATCTCCCAAATACAGTGGACTCTTGGTCAAAACCAAGTAAAACATGCCACCTAAGCACCACCCCAAAGTTCCCTCCAAATAGGACTCCATCTTGGCTGTTAAAGGGACAATCAAAGGCCAAGATCTCAGCTCAAACCACCATCTCAAATCCCCTCTAAGAAAATATGATGGCCTCTCTTTTGGGCAAGCTGGGCGGGCCTGCCCAACGGCCATGCTATGTTGGCCGTGCCAGCCTAGCCGCGCCTGCCAGGCTGGCCATCAGCCTGGGCGGTCCGGGTTACATGCCCAGCTAGGCCACGCGGCAGCCTGGGCCTTGCGCCCATTGGGCCACGTGCTTGCACGCCCGGTTGGGCTGCGGGCATAGCTGGGCTGCGCGCTGCGTCCTCCGCCTGGGCCGGGCCATGATAATCCTCCCCCCGCCTGAATCTCGACACCCTCATCGAGTCATACCGAAGCTCTGTCGTGCGCCCTCCTGGCACACCTCGTCGCTACACATCTTGGCCCTCCTGGCCAAAATTCTCCCGAGTCCCAACGCAGTCACCTGCCATGCGCACCCCTGATGCCTCCTCGGTTTGACAGTCCTCTCGCCGAGCCATCATGCCTGTCGCCTCCTGCTACATGCCTCTGCCTAGGCTCTCCCACGCGTTTCCTAGGCGCGAGGTTGCCGTGCAACCTCAAGTCTGGTGGTGGGGCACTCCCTTGCCCCGTCTCTTCACCGTCCTATGCCCTCCCTCTACTAGAAAGAAGTATGGACGCCTACCTCTCCGGATCAAGATGCCCCTCCGATGAGACATGACCACGACCTTGCTCTTGATGAAGAAATTCATCCCGAGTATCAGGTTGTAGTCGTCGATCGGCAAGACCATCATGCTATAGCTCTCAGTCCAAGAGCCCACCTTCAATGTGGCCTCTGCTTGGCCCAAAGACTCCATCTCCTCAGAGTTGACAGGCTTCACCTTACAAGGATGGGATAACGCACCTAACCCCAATCTGCATGCCACCCTCTGGCTCACAAAATTGTGCATCGCGCCGAAATTAACCAAAGCCTGAACCATCCTTCCGTTGACCCAAGCCCTCACGTACATCAAACTTTGGCATTGCTCCATCTCGGCCAAAGTGTTGATGGACTGTAGCGAGGCCATCCTTGCTACTGGCTTCTCCCCCGAACTCTCGAACACCTTGTCTCCCTGGATAGTGACGGCCGCTATCGCCACCTTCCTTGGACACTCCCGTGCTAGATGCAGTCCTCCGCATATGAAGCATCCAGCGAAAGACACCTGTCCTTTTGGTTTTGCTGCTGCATGTGGTGGCAAACCCTCTTTCTTGCCCCTCTATGGTGATGCACTTTTGCGCTTGCCCTTGCCCTAGCCACCGCTATCCAAAGTCGTACTGCTACAAAAGTCCACCAGTGCCTCTGCTGCTACGAAGGCTGAGGGAATATCTCTCACCTCCCTCCTGCGAAGCTCGGCCTGCGCCCACCCCTGTAGGCCAACGAGGACGTTGAAAAGTTTATCTTCCTCGGACATGTTGGACACCTCCAGAAGTAGATTGCTGAATTGCGCTACGTACTCCCAGATGCTCCATGTCTGCCTCAGCTTCCTCAGATTCTCTCGAGCAAGCCACACTGCGTTGCTCGGCTGGAACTGACCCTTCAGTTTCCTCTTGAAGATCTCTCATGTCTCGATTTCGGGATGCCCTGCATGGTCATCCTCGGCCGTCCTGGTCCTCCACCAGAGCTTGGCGTTACCCTCCAAATATGTCGAGGCATGATGCACCTGATCGTCTACTGGGATCTTCGCCACACGAAAGTAAATCTCCATATCCCATATGAAGTTCTCCACTTTCGCTGCGCTCCTGACTCCACCGAAGGCCTTAGGCTCCCTAACCTTCGCTTCTTTGCCGGAGCGCCGACCATATTGACTGGACTCCGCGCATCCTGCTTTTGTCGGATCAACTCCTCCTCCAAAGCATGGATCCAAAGGTCCAATATCTCCTTCATGGCCAGATCTGATTGTTGTTGTTGCAGATTTTGATGCTCGAAGTCACGAATTAGCCCCTCGTGCACCTCCATTAGTTGATTATGCGAAGTTCGCAACTCGGTCAACTGCTTGCTCAACTCCGCGCATACAGCTACCAGATTTATGGTTGATTCATCTCCTGGATCTCTCACAATCTCCTCCAAACGGGTCACATGGTCTCCAACCGCTCTCACCATATGTGCTTGGAACTTGCTTCAACCGGGCTCTGATACCAATTGTCATCGGGCTTTCGATCGGCACATGCAAGCGCTTCCTATGGCCACTAGGTCCTTGCGTCTACCGGTGATGACATTAGAAGATCCCTCTTCTAACCAGCCTAGACCCCACAATAATAAAATAAAACCCTCAAAGACAAGTCCCCGACAAACACGACAATATACGGGAAGCACAGCCTTCCCAACCAAAGAACTCTTCGCTAAGTAATTTGGAAATAACGATGTTGCCCAAAGGCTACAAAGACACTCCTCTCTGTCCCTAACAAAGATCACATAAAGTACCCGCTCCAATCTCACTCGATAAGAACTAACCTGGATGCCCCGCACCCGTGCCTGCACCTCCTGTGCGTCTCGGTCACGTCCCACCAATGCCTAAGTCCGCCTGACTTAGACCCTTGTGCACCTCGATCTCCGCTGATCAGGCTGCCACACCTGAGCTCCTCTCGAATGCCTTGATCTCCAAAGGATTGGATCTTCTTGAATTTTTTCGGCTGAATGATCGATGCCTAAGCCTTGGGTCCGCCCTCCTTTAAATAAGAACTCCCCAACCGCCTTATGCCACTGCCCCAAAGAGTCTAGCTGTTTGGATAACTCTTATCCAAAACCCATCTCCCAAATACGGTGGACTCTTGGTCAAAACCTAGTAAAACAAGCCACCTAAGCACCGCCCCAAAGTCCCCTCCAAATAGAACTCTATCTTGACTGTTAGATGGGACAATCAAAGGCCAAGATCTCAGCTCAAACCACCGTCTCAAATCCCCTCTAAGAAAATACGTGGCCTCTCTTTTGGGCATGCTGGGCGGGCCTACCCAACGGCCATGCCATGCTGGCCGTGCCAGTCTGACCGCGCCTATCAAGCTGGCCATCAGCCTGAACGGTCCGGGTCTCGTGCCCAGCTGGGCCGCTCGGCTACCTAGGCCTTGTGCCCAGCTAGGCCGCATGCTTGTGCGCCCGACTGGGCGGCGCGTGCACGTCTTCCGCCTAGGCCAGACCATGACAATAGAGCTCTACTCTTTTTTCATAAACTTTAAATTTTATGTCACCGAATATATATTGTGTATGTATGCTTGCGCGCAAAAAAAAGTGATCAAATTATACGATTGTTAGTAATAAAATAAAAAAAGAAAAAATGATGCAAAATGATATTTGGTACTTAAGCTCTATTAGAGTATGGATGACTTGGATGAGCAAGCTTGGAGAATGTTGGTGATATGGTTAAATGAAAATCATGTCATCAAAATTTGTATATCAATTACTCACCTAGTTAACATGTTAGTAAACCAGGTTAAAAGAACTTGATTTATAATCTTCTTAATTGTTGTTTTTTCTTATATGAAGTAAGGATTTTTTTTAAACATGATTATTGTAATTTCCTTCATTATCAAGTGGTGGCATTATCGTATGCTATCAATAATCTTATTTTTGATAAATTTAGATTTTGATACTAGCTTGTGCTATTCACTTAATAAAGAGAACCATTGTAACATTCTAAAAGATGAGAAAAAAGATGATTCCGGAGCTAACTTATAATTCAATCTCACCTAGCATTGATCAAAATATATTTAAATAATAATAAAATAAATGCAATTTTGTTGTCATTCTAATGAAAAAAAAATTGATTATTTTTTTGGTACAAACGGACGATCACACCACTCTAGTGCAAGTCAACCCAGATAGATCAGAATACAATATTTGATTAAGAACAGAATGACAGGGGTCATCCTGTGACCAAATTCTATAACCACCATGATGAGCCATCGCCGTCGCTACCCAATCAGCCACAGAGTTGGCTTCTCGATAGACATGACGGATTTGGACACTATCAACATCCCGCAAAGTAGCCCAGATATCAAGGATCAAGGGATTGATAGGAGCTTGAGAGCAGCCTTCTGGATCCATCGGATAACTGTAAGAGAATCGCCCTCAATAATCAGGTTAAGAGCATGCAGGGTCTTAATAGCATAAAGAATCCCGGCCCAAGCTGCATAAAGTTTAGTCAAAGGAACCGAAGAATCAAGACTTCCAAAGCCACCAGCCGCCAACAAATCTCCAGCATGCCCATGAATAACAAAAGCAGAACCAGCAAGCCTACCTCGAACACTCCCGTCAAAGTTAAGTTTGACAAACCCTGGAGGGGGGCTCCCAGGAGATGAAGACCGTATGCCGGTCCACTGCCGAAGCAGCAGGGGATCCCCAGTGGCCAAGGCTGCCAATCACAGGAGCATTATGATGAGGAGAGAAATCGATCGATAAAAGCCTGGCTTTCCGAATAAACCTAAAGAAAGATATGGATTCATCGGTAAATATGAGAAGATTCCGTGATAGCCAGATATGGTAAGCAGTGGCAGCTCATAAGCTAGTCTAGTGCTGTCTACCCTGCCGAAGAATATGCAAAAATATGGATCTCAGAGAGCCCGCAGCATCAGCACGACAGTCATAACCCACACTCTGCCAGATTCTCCTAACTCTGGGGCAAGTAAAGATAATATGGTCGGTGGTATCCTCCTCCTGACGACACAAGGGGCAAATAGACCGGATGTGAAGCCCCCTACCAGCGAGGAAGGAACAGATCGGAATACAATCCCACAATAGCTTCCAAACAAAAAGCTAAACCCTGGGATGAATAGAGAGCTTTCAAACCCATCCAGCATCCATCGTTCGTTGTGGAGGATGTCTGTAAATACTCATCAAGTCCCTGGAAGGAGCCGATGGCAAAGAAGATCTATGCCATAATCTGATATCAGTAATATTCTCCCGAATGAGCATAATAGCAAAGATCCGATGAGCTAATTCTTCATCAAAGAGTTGAGTAATAATATATATGCCAGAGGAATCCTGAGAAATCAAAAATTGACTATTGACGTAAGAGCAAAATCAGCCATCACATGCCGACATGTTGTAGTTATAATGGAACTGATTAAATATTGTCATGAGAACAAAATCAACCACATGCTGCCATGTTGCCAATCTAATGAAACAGATTGAATACTGTCATGAGAGCCACATCAACCATCACACGATGACATGGCACACCAACTCTCACGCCCCTCAAGTAGGGATGGATCCTCATTTGAGATAAAGTTGGATGGTAACTTTGAATTTTCTAAAAATATTCGGCAGCAGAGACAATTTTGCTCCCTCATCTTTTTAACACGTCAAAAGACAGGACTAAGAGCAACCCTTCACATTGTACCGTCTACCTTCCATGATCTCCAGTCATGGAGACGTGGAAGCTTCAAGCACATTTCACACATCAAGACAGGACACTGGCAATGTGGGGCATTGGCAACTTGTAGTCGTTGTGCTTTCAATCGCACCAACTGGCTGGGTGCCAATATCAAAGTCATACCTAAGCAGTTTCAGCCACAAATGGTGTGAAGTGGATTCTCCAGTGCAGGTGGTCCAAGTTGTGCAGCTGTGGTGCAACTTGCGTGATCATTCTAGCTTACTAAAATACGACTGTAACTGTAAGGAACGAATTAATCAGCCCCTCTTGCCCCATCCTTAAGGAACTGTTAGACTTCAAACCAGAATCCATGGCCTTTTGGGAGCACGGCTAGACACAAGAACTGCTGATAAGCCTGAATCAATGGGAACCATCAATCCTGACCACTATGCCACCACGGATGCACACCATCACCTCTAATCGATATACGTCATATTCGATTCCTTGAAATCAAACAGGAAAAGAGATAGATACCTGTGGTGTCACCACTATGTAACTCGGGTAGCTGTTATGATTGTGATGGGTGCAGAGTTTGCCCTTTCTCTGAAGTCAATTTGGGTCTTATTAAGGAATTCCTTGGCAAGTGGCTTCAGCGAGGCCGTCCAGTGCACCGGTGACCGATCTCACGCCCATCCAACCCCTGCACTAAACAAACGGCCGGGTCCATCGTCGAAGTAAGAGCTGTTAACAAACAAATCATCAAACTACTTGTAGAGAACGCGACAAGCCATTTTTTGCCTGGGCCGATACGTTACAGTTTCAACTGGCTTCCTGTTCAACGCTCCAGGCTAATTAAATATTTTTGATTATAATAAATCTTATGATATCTCAAAAATAATTTTACATCAAATAAAAAAATTATTATTTATAACTCACGTTTAGATTAACTGGATGCGTAGATGGTTTTGCAATGTTACAAGTGGTATCAAAATAAATTCAAGTGTTCAAAAGTTGATGAGCATTAAAAAAAAAAAAAAAAAGGTTACTATCATAAAATAAAAATGCTTCATACATTATGTTCTTATAATTTAAATTTATTTTTTATTAATTAATTTTTATTTAAATTTTTGAATTATATGATTTTGAACGAATTAAGTATCTAAACAGTGATATCGTACAACAAAATGTCTTGCAGTCCGAGATTAGCTAGTTCAATGAATCACCAATGCTTGCCCGTTGAGGTGAAAGACGCCTCATGTACGTATATCTCTGCTCGCAAGGTTCGTGGTACGTCCTTGGCAACGTTGATGATAATCCAGCCATTTTATAGGAACCAGAATAATCCAAGGTGGAGAGAAGAAAAGGTAAGCTACACTGAGCGATACCAAGAACGTCGAGGGCGTGCCATGCACTGGAAAACGGTGTGAGGGGTAGCGCCCGTGGCACAGAGGTCGTAAGAACGCCATGAGGCTGCTGGGCTTCCAGGGACTTAGCTAAATTTACCTGATCGTACTCGGCCTCCTATATTTGCTGCTTTTTTCCTTGCCGTATACTATCACTTCCTCGGTAAAAACAACTAGGCGTTAAGTTAATCTTTTCTGAGAATGACGTATAAAGACATTAAAGAGATGAAAAGTCTTTGCACATTGCTTTGGTGCAGACTTGCATTAAACACGATAATTTACTCATACCGACGGTTCATCCATAGGTTTCACGTTAACGCGGAGATAAATCACTGTGCTCAGTGCAAGACATGCTGCACTGGTGCTATGTACAAAGATTTTTCCTTAAAGAAAACTTGTTGTCCATCACGCAGTTTGCTTTACCAAGAAAAGGGAGTTCAAACAAAAAAAAATCGGATCCGATTATAAACTAAGTTTCATTATTTTTTAATAGAACTTAGGGTTCAAAATTAAAGCATGTATTAATTTTGGATTGGACTTGAGTTCAAATTCAAACTCGATCATTGAGTCAGTTACTGAATTTGTTTAGTCTAATTCTTTTTTTAAACATTTGAAACTTTTTTAGGGGACATTTGTAAATCTTCTTTTTGACTCTTTTTCTTGAAAAGGTGAAGAAGCCACATAGATGTTAGTAATAGTGCCCTAGACCTATTGTATGGACATGGTATTTTGAATATTTATGAACATTTACTATTATCATAATTTGCATGTTTATTATATAATAATATCTTTGAATAATATTATGAATTATTCTAAATGTCCCTAATCGGTTATTATTGTGGAAATAATAATAAATTAAGATTAATAAATTTGATTGATATTCATGGGATGAATATGTGTATGAGATGCAAATTAAATTTATATGTATTTGTTGAGAACAAATATTGGACAAGACCCGCTTTGAGATTAATACATGGATCAAAGTCATAAGTTAATCTCTAGTAGTTGTGTCATTAAATCCTTAGACCTGAGATTGCCATAGTTCTCAACATGAGGAATATTATGTTTTGACATAATCAAACGTTGTCTTTAACCGGATGATTATAAAGATTATGATTGAACATAATAAGAATCATGTAGTGAGATGTGAGTGATTAAGATGGAATTTGTTCCTCTTATTATAAGAGAGATACCTCTTGGCCCCTCGATGATTGAGACTGAGAAATGCATGGCCATGCTCAAATGAATTGATGGAGATCAATATCATTTATTTAGTCAGTCTAATTGTGTTTCGAGAAATTAAAGATAGAGAGATATAAGGTTGACTTTATCCATGCCTTATATTCTATCAAGATATCATGTGACAAAAGAATTATGTTAATAGCTACTTTAAGGTTATCTCGGAACATGAGCTTTTCATTTAACTTGGGTAGTCATAATGTCTTGCTAGAGGCCGCTTATGACTTGTAGGTTCAAAATGTGATTTAGGCCTACTGCCAACGTTAATTGAACTATAGGGTCGCACACTAAGAACGAACAATAATGGTTACGATTTGTTACTCTCTATATAATTTAAAATGATGAGATTATTTTAAATTACAAATAATAATTAGTTGTCATTTAGATTCGAATTTAATTTTGAGAAAATTTAAATTTGTAATTTAAATTGTGACAAGTAATTAAATTGTTACATTTTCTTATTGGATAAGGAAATAATCCATAAAGTTTTTTTTGGTTAAAAATATATTCCTTATTTTGTAAGGAAAGGATTTAAATTGTTATTATTTAAAATGAGTTTTAAATAAATATCAATTAAAATCTTAGTTAACCAAAATTCATAGCAGGCTTGTATATATGTTCGATATATACGTTTTAGAGTCTGTGGGGGCATTTGAAAGGTAACGTCGATTGGGGCATTTGAAAGGTCACGTCGATTGGGGCTTTTGAAGCGTCATATCTTTTGCCTTAAAGATGAAAAAATAGAGAGTTGAAAAAAGGGGTTCATTTTTGTAAAAATGGAATGGTTGAACTAGCATTCAAAACCATTTTGGTGTCCGTTCGTGTGTGGATACTTGTAGAGGGTGATCGTCTTTCTGAAAGGCAGCACCTTTGAAGATCCGAGAAAACCCAACACAAGAACAGAAGATTACATACTGATTAAAAAGGTAATAACAAAAGGTAATAACAAAAGGTAATATTTTTGTTTATCCTTCTTTCGGTTTTTATGAAACGCATGTGATTCTTGGTGGGTTATAAATTTATTTTGTTTCCGTCGCAATTTTATTCCAATTAGATTGGGATTTTTTATTCCGTAACCCAACAGTGGTATCAGAGCCTCTTGCGTTTTCATAAAAATCGAAACTGCCATGTTTGATTGTATGTATGAGATGTATATGATCTTGGCATGGTTTGCGTTCTTGTATATATATATATATTAGTGTTTGCACGAACGACATAGATAATAGGTTTTCTAAGGTGTTAATTGATGAATCTATTTCCTATAAGGATTCGTTAATATGATTAAAAATCCGAATGGGATGTTGCAATTAAAGTGTTTAATATCTTGATATATGATTTCGGTGATGTCTTAATTAGATTAATACATGAACTGAATTCACATATCAATAAGGATTTATCAATTGCTGTTTATGGTGGTGCGGATGTGAGCCTTAAATTTATTGATGAGATCAATAAAATTAAATTTTAGGATGAAACTTTATTGTATCTCCAAATTTTAGGAACCGCAGTACTACCTAATCAGAGCGCCTTGTAAATTTAATTGGTTTTAAAAATACGCCTATTTTCTTTAATGCAATATGTATATGCTATATGATAAGATGATATATTTTGCATGGTGTGTTGCTTTGCTTTGTATGGTGCATGGTATGGCCTTGTGACCAATATGATTGACAGGTTTTTATTCTTTTACAAGGGTTGTAATTATCATATATATGGCATGCGTGCTATTTTGTTTCATTATAATTTTTCTATTACTTTTAGTAGTATTTGTTTATTTATTGTAATAAAGCAAGAAGACAAAGCAAACCATTTAAAATCCTGCAATCCAACCATGGTGATAGAGGAGCTAGGTGTCTATGCACATGATGATGGTCAAGTAGACATTATGGTGTTGCTCATTATTACCTAGGATTGACCATTGATCTTCATATTGGCTTATGAAGATCAATCTTAATAAGGTCATACTATGACATGTTTATTACATACATGTATGAGATGCTATGTATGATGTTTCATAAGTATGTGATGCTATGTATGATATCAATGAGTATGTGATACTAAATGCATGATGAGATCTGTTAATCTATCTAGATCCCTCACATAAAATCTTAAGTTGACATGCCATCCATATTTGAACACTTGTCAAGGCTTTTATCACCTTAATATGGGTTCTACCAAAGTAGAAGTACATTGGGTTACATTAGTGAGGCAAGATGGGTAATGGTGCTACCCATATGTTTAAAAATGGTTTAACTTAATTAGGTTATCAAAACGGTTTTGGGCCTAATGGCATGAGATGGGATTTAAACATGCCGAGACATATGATGTCATAATCCCATAAATTTCTAAGAGTTGCATGAGTTGCAATTGGTAAGAGTTACCTACCTAAAAAACTTAATTTTAAGCGTCATGCCAAAGCTGACTTAAAGTTGAGTATAAATATGGATCTTAGCTCACTAAATTAATATGATTTTATCATTGAGGGTTGTTAATTTAGTGGGAGTTTTTCATAATCAAAATACTTAACGAACTTTGCATTTATTGTAGATGGCCAATAATGATAACAATTCTACTATGTCACTGCGATCAATCCTTTCGAAGGACAAACTTACTGGACTAATTTCCTTGACTGGTTTCGAAATTTGAGAATTGTTCTCAAACAAGAAAGGAAGCTTTATGTCCTGGATCAACCTCACCCTGAAGAACCAGCCGATAATGCTTCTAGAGCTGAAAAGAATGCTTATGAGAAGCATCATAATGACTCTATTGATGTTGCATGCTTGATGCTAGCTACCATGAGTTCTGAACTTCAGAAAGATTTGAAAAACATGGAAACTTATGATATAATTGTCAATCTAAAGGAAATGTTCCAGCAACAAGCAAGGCAAGAAAGGTATGATACTACCAAGGCATTGCACTCTTGTAAAATGGCTGAGGGTGCTTCAGTTAGCGCTCATGTGTTGAAAATGAAAGGCTATATTGAGCACCTTGATAGGCTTGGATTTCCAATGAGCCAAGAGTTGGCAACAGATTTGATCCTAAATTCACTTCCTGATAGTTATGATCAGTTTATCATAAACTATAACATGAATGAAATGGACAAATCAATTTCTGAGCTGCATACGATGCTTAAAACTGCTGAACAGAATATTAAGTCCAAGCCTGGCCATATTCTGATGGTTCAAAAGGGAAAGGGCCTTATGAAGAAAAGAAAAGGAAAGGGTAAGGAAAGGGCTGGAAAGTCCAATGCTCAACCCAAGCCCAATCCTAAACCCAAGGCTAAAGCCCCAAAGGAGGGTGTCTGTTTCTTTTGCAATGAACCTGGTCATTGGAAGAGAAACTGCAAGCTGTATTTGGAGGATCTAAAGAAGAAGAAGAAGACTGGTAGACCGGTTCTTCAGGTATTTATGTTATAGAGATTAATTTCTCTCCTTCTAGTTCCTGGGTATTAGATACTGGATGTGGATCTCACATTTGCACAAATGTGCAGGGGCTCAAAAGGAGTAGACAACTAAAGAAGGCGAAGTTGATCTTCGAGTAGGCAATGGAGCAAAAGTTGCTGCTTTAGCTGTAGGAAGTTATGAACTTTCTTTGCCCAGTGGGCTTTTGTTAGTTTTGAACAATTGCTATTATGTTCCTACAATGTGTAGGAATATTATTTCAGTTTCTTGTTTGGATAATGATGGTTTTTCTTTTATTATTGAGAATAATAATTTCTCCATTTATCATAAAGACATGTTCTATGCAAATGCCGAATTACTAGATGGTCTTTATGTTTTGAATCTTCAAAAATCCAACAATTCTTCTGTCTATAACATAACTACTAAGAAAGTTAAGTCAATGACTTAAATTCAACCTATCTTTGGCATTGTCGCCTTGGCCATATAAATGAGAAACGCATATCAAAACTCCATCAAGATGGACTTTTGAACTCATTTGATTTTGAATCATATGATACATGTGAATCTTGTCTATTGGGTAAGATGACAAAGGATCCCTTTACTGGACACAGTGAAAGGGCCAATGAATTATTGGGCCTAATACATACAGATGTATGTGGACCATTAAGTTCAGAAGCTATAGGAGGTTACAAGTACTTCTGGAGTCGACTCTAACAGTCCAGGAGTCGACTCTAAGTCGTGCCTAAAAAACCATCGTTCTGTCTTTTCTATTGGAGTCGGCTCTAACAGTCCCGGAGTCGACTCTAAGTCTGTGCCATTTTCAGAGTCAACTCTGCGATTCCATGTATCGACTCTAATGTCTGCAATCTTACCTTGACATAGATTCGAACCAGAACTTGATTTGACTCTTGATTTTGATTATCAAATCGACTTATAAGCTGAAAACTTAATCAAAATAATTAGTAACTTCAAATGTTATACTCAAGTAGTTTTGTTAATCATCAAAATCCTCAATTGGGTCAACATGACCATTATAAGGTTTTCTCTAATTAATTACAATTTTTCTTTCTTTCTATTTTTTTTTCTTCTACAATTTGAAGAAAGAAGTATAAAAACTCTTTTTTTCCCCTTTATATCTACACCTATGTCTATAAGAGGGGAAATCCGGTGCATCTTGCTTCCTAGGGTTCCTTGGTATTGGTTGGTTGACTAAGAAAATTTAATAAAGAATTTCTCCTCTGTTGGAATCCTAATCGCCACTTAGAGGGTTTTTAGCTAATGGGTTCTGTGCTACTTGGATTAGGCTAGGTTTCATACTAGGTTTATATCTAAGTTTTGTAATATTTTTTGGGCCTTGATACAACATGAAACCTAAAAACAAATCGAGTTAAGTTCGGGCAAAGGTGAGATTTGATCTTACTCGATTCACTTTTTATCCTATTGATAATACCTTAAAAAACTTTTATTGATTGAAAAAGTAAAATAATTTATATTTATACATAACTTTTTTTTGTACAAGCGGGCGATCATACCACTCTGGCGCGAGTCGAGCCCGATAGATCAGAGTATATAATTTGCTGCAAGATAACATGGCAGGGGTCACAAAAATGTCATCCCCACTGATCAGGATGGTGAGCAGCAATAGAGGCAACCCAATCGGCTGCAGCATTGGCTTTCCGGTAGACATAATGGATCAGTGGCGCACAGATAGACTGGAGAGAAGCCCAAATATCATAGATCAGGGGATTGTGAGGGGAGCAAAGGTCCACATCCCATCTAATCCAATGAACAACCGTGAGAGAATCTCCCTCGATAACCAACTGACGAGAGCCCAAATGACATACCGCATAGTGATACCAGCCCAAGCAGCCTAAACCTCAGCCATAGGGACCAAAGTGTCAAGAGAGCCATGTCCACCAACCGCGAGCAACACTCCCTCTGGCCCCCTAATAACAAACCCAGATCCAGCAAGTCGACCTGATACAGTACCATCAAAGTTTACTTTGACATAATCCGGAGGTGAGAGCTCCCAATAGATAAGGATTGTAATACGGTGCACTACCGAAATAGTAGGGGAGTCCTAATGGACGAGTCTGTCAGAGTGAATACCAGAATCAGAGCGAAAGTACTCCATAGCGAGGGAGGCAGCAGTGCGGGTGATCACCTGAGGCGAGACCGACTCCTCCGCAAAGACAAACTGGTTTTGGGTCAGCCAATATGATAAGCCATATATGCAGAAAGGACACCATGAGAGCGGGGACCACGCTGGGCAGACAGTCGGATGGCATGCATAAATGAAAGCCGTGTGGGTCCCTCCTCCGACATCCATGGGGTATAATGAAGCTGCTACCAAATCCAAATGCACGAGAACATGTGAGTATGATGTGCTCAACCGTCTCTTCCTGTAGCCCACATATCGAGCAAAGAGGCAAATGGGGAGACCGTGGCCAGTCAGGAGAGAACAAGTAAGAAGGTGGTCCCACACAAGTTTCATGAAAAGAGCATATCCTGGGGTGGATGGGCAGACACCATATCCAAGCCACGTCACCCAGCCTCGATGTTCGAGGGCGAAAACAGTCAACAAGATCTCTAGAAGGGCCACGAGGGAGGTAGGATCGACGCCATAGTATGGTATCAGAAATGGTAGAGGAAGCAAGAGGGATGGCAAGGATCCTATGCGCTAGCTCAGCTCAAATAGCCGAGACACCGAAGGGGCATGCTAGGCAGGCCAATCCTGGCAAATCAAAGCTGTAACTAACATAGAGGGACCAACATCAGAGCTGAGGAAGGTCGGCCAGCGGGATATAGGAAGATCAGCTATCCAGGTATCCTGAGTAATATCAATAGACCTCCCATCCCCAATCATCCAATGGATATCAGTCATAACAGTAGGGGAAGACTAGCAGATCGCTCTTCAGAACAAAGAATAGCCTCAGGGAATACAGAAGGCCGGATTGGCAGACCAGCCATCATATCTACCTCGCATGATAGAGCTTCAGAAACAATGTGAGTCCAACAGGAATCTAGAAGCGTGCCTAGTGAGTAGAGCCTCTCTATGAACAGCAAAGACTGGATCCCTAGTTCGCCCTCTCGAGTAGGCAAGCAAACAAGATCCCAGGACAGAAGATGAAGACCATGGCCCCCCTATATCGATGCCCAGAGAAAATCACGGAAGCGTTGCTCAATCCGGCAAAGGCATATAGTCGAAATCAGGGCATTGGACAAAGATAAAGAGGAAGAGATGTAAGGATAGACCGAAGCAGCGTAAGACGCCCCATCATAGAGAGGCCAGAGACCTGCCAATGATCCAATCGAACAGAAATCCATCGATCAAGGTCTCCAAAGTCATGCTGACAAGGTTGCCGCCCCGTAATAGGGATCCCAAGGTAGGACAGGCGGTCAGAGTAAGTCGAGATCCCAATCAACTGGGAGATGGCAGCACGATAACAGGGAGTGGTCGAAGGGCTGAAGCACAGAACATATTTCTGCAAGTTGACCTGCTAACCGGAAGCCTTGCAATAAGACAGAAGGATAGCGGAGCAGGCAACCATATTTTGTATAGAAGCAGGGTTGAGCAAGATACATCGTCTGCAAAGAGAATGTGAGAGATAGGGGGGCCATGGGGCCCAGGCATATAAGGCTATAGCTGAGACGCCTCGATAGCCTAAGCAAAAGCCCGAGACAAATCATCAGCACACAAAATGAACAGAAAGGGGGAGAGCGGGCATCCCTGGTGGAGTCCCATAGCTGAGGGAAAAAATGCAGTCGGACTGCCATTAATGAGAATAGAAAAAGTGGGCCACTCGATGCACGCCATAACCCAGTCGATGAAGAGATCAGCAAATCCGAACTCCCAACGTCTGTCATAGAAATATCCAGCTGATCCTATCATAAGCTCTCCATATCCAGTTTGACGGCCATGAGACTATGTCTACTAGTCGCACGCTGGAGATCTTGCATAAAATACTACGTAATAAGGGCATTATCAGTGATACTGCGACCACGGATAAAAGCCCCCTGCTTCGAAGATATCAGGTGGGGAATCACCCCCTGCAACCAAGTGACCAATAGACGAGCACAAACTTTGCATAGGATGGTGCACAAGCTGATAGGCCGATAATGTTGGGGAAGCGAAGCAGCCGATTGCTTTGGGATAAGGGAAACAAACATCCGCTGCCAGTCTCGAGGGATAGATCTGAAGGAGAGTACATACTGGATAGCCAAATAACATCCTGCCCCACATTGTTCCAGTAGTAACTGAAGAAGAATCTCCTCCGTGAGACCACCCGCGTAAGCATACCATTGTCAGCAACTGAAACCCTAGCAGCCTGAGAAACAAGGATAAGAGGGAAGCCACTAGTTTACTGCTCTGACCAGTGGGACCGAAAGAAGTGGATAATCTGCTCCTGAATGGCCTCATCATCATCTACGATATGCCCCTCATCATAGATACTTTGGATCCGATTGGCAG